>JASVEL010000444.1:0-410020 GCA_032618575.1 Nicotiana noctiflora
GGGATTTTTACCTTAACTGCGAGAAGTAAGAAGGTTTTGGTAAGCCTAGAAGATGACCATGATCGTGGATGTTATGCTCATTATGTTGTTGCACGTACGGTGGACTTGCTTGGTGAAATAAATATTGCCTTCCCTGCGAAGTGGAATTTTGCACGTAAGTTTTTTTTATTTGACCGTGCCTATTTTTGAGAATTTCGATTCTTTTTCTGACTTCATTTCTTTTTGGTTTTTTGAAGCAACCATGGGAGATGTGGAACCTGTTCCCAACTTCCGCGGTTGGGTAGATTCAATTTTGAAGATTACTCCAAAGGAGCAAAGAACTTGGAAATCAATTTCTGCTTTACATGGCTGGAAAGTTAAATTACACGGTATCGCCTTTTTACACACTTTTCTTTTTGCACATTAAGTACCTTTTCCTTAATGTTGATCGTGTATCCTTCTTTTAATCAGGATTTGGTTCCAAGTGAATGGTAGATGATGTAGCTATGGTCATTCGCATGTCTGGTAATGCTGCACTTGACTTGGACAAGGCTCGAACCTTGCTTCAAAAAAGGTAAGCAATAGGAGATGGTTCTAAGAATGAGGAAAAGGAAGGTACCTCGTTAATAGCCAAGCCACGAATTAGGAGACGGTTCATTAATGATGATGAAATTGAAGATAATTTTGCTCAAACCTCGACCACCGAGCCTGTTTTGATTCCTTTAGACGAGGACACCATGCCAAGAGACACGAATGAATCAACTCAGCGCCTCTTTGATATGGTTTTTGATAATGGCGAGCTCAGACCTGTTTTTAACGAAGCTCATCTTTCTTCATTCGTCCCTACTTCCTCCATTCTTTTGCCAGCCGTAAGTGTTTCCTTGCCAGTATTGACTGCTTCTGTTCTTTCACCAGTTTTGAATGCTTCTACTACCGTTCCTGTGTTAATTTCTACTCCTTTCGTTACTGCTTCAACTCCGACGACTCCTGTGGTGTTTACCTTTTCTACTACTCCCCCTTCCGTTGTTCCATCTTCATTTGTCCCACATGTAGAAGTAAGTTCTAGTAATAGAGGCATGACTATGAGGAGTTTCACACTCAAAGTCCCTGCTAATCAAAGTCTCTTAAGAATATCTGGGGAGTTGATACTTGGCTCGAACCTCTTATTGGAGAAATCGAGAAGAACAAGATGCGGCGACATAGTTGTTACACTTTGATGAATGACATAGTTCATTCAACTTTAAAGGTAATTTTCTTGACCTTGAATGCTTTCCTTCTTTTTCTTTCTAAGTTCTCACTTCTATGCTTTATAACCGTAGGCTAATCTTATTGGGACTGAGCTGATAGGGTGAGTCTCTACGTTGGAGAAAAAGGAGCAAGAGTCTACAAAGGTTATCTCTGAAGCCAGCAGAATAGCTGAGAATGCCTTACTTGAGGCAGCAAACTGGAAAGAACAATTTGAGAGTGCCCAAGGGACTATATAGGAGTTGGAGGAGAGCAAGGCTCACTTGGAGAAACAAAATCGTGGCTTAACTTCTGAGTTGGGAATATAGGTGTTTAACGGGTGGGCCGGGCCGGTCCGGGTCCAATTTGTTTTAACCCGTACGGGTTCCTTACCTGGTCGGTTCCGGGCTCTCCCTTAACGGGTATAACGGGTTGGGGTTTTTTCGGGTAAAAATTGACCCGTACGGGTTACGGGTTAAAGGGGCCGGGCCGGGCCGGGTTTAACATTTTTTTTTTAAATTTTGTATAACTATTATAATTTATTTAAAGAACACAAAGTAAATGATACTTGTGCACTTATAAAGTTTCAATGTAAGACTTTAAGTTTGTATTTCAAAAATAAGTTAGATGATTTAGTTTCAATTTAAGACTTTAAGTTTGAAATTGAAATTTAAAAATTGAAGTTTCAAATTTCAATTTAAGACTTTAAGTTTGAATTTCTAAATAATAATTTTAATTTAAGACTTTAAGTTTGCTTTCAAAATTAAAGTTCCAATTTAAGAATTTAAGTTTGATTTTTGAAACTTTAAATTTGACATTCAAACTTAAATTGTTAAAGTTTCAATTTAAGATTTTAAGTTTGAATTTCAAAATTAAAATGTTAAAGTTTCAATTTAACACTTTAACTTTGAATTTCAAATTTAAAGTTTCAATTTAAGTTATATTAAGAATTTGTATTACTTTAAAATATAAATTAAATAATAGAAGGAATATGAGAAAAATTGCACTTGCTGCAAATTGCAAGTGCTTCTTTTATTTCATATTTCATAACTCAAATTTGAAACTTACAAATTGAATGTTTACATCTTTTAAGACTTGAACAAATAAAAATAAGTAAATTCGGATGGGTAACCACTTGTTAATATATCCCCAATTTCCTCGTCTTCTGGGCGATCAACATCTTCATGTCCTTGATTTCTTCAGTTGAATTCGTACAATGTGCATTAGCAACTTCAGTTATTGGATATCTATATTTATAGCAAACTTTTAAAAATAAATATGTATAGTTCCATCTAGTAACTCTCCAGTAGTAGGGTTAATAGTTGTTTGACTATCATCACCATCTAGGCCCCATTCTATCGGGTGTGCAAAGCTCTCATATGCCTACTAAGCGTTCCAGTTCCCCCTAAATTTCCTACAATCAAATGTTTAAATGAAACTTTACAAATTTTGCATCTAACTCTATCAGAACCTTCAATTAATTCAAAAAAATTCCAAACCTTACTTCTTTTTCTACGATTAGTCGTCGGAGCCGTAGATGGTCTACCACTAGTGCCACCACCACCACCCCTTGTATCAACTCCAACACTACCTACCCCAGCACTAGGTGCACTAGTAGGTGTAGCAGATATCTCTTCTTCAATTCTTATTTCATTGTCTTCTATTCCATAATCTTCTTGTAATTGATCATAATCTATATTTTCATTAGGCGATATTTCAGGAACAATAGATATTGGGCTATTACTACCAGATGCTGAAGAATTACCTCTACTTTTACTCCCCTTATCAGTAACTTTTCTACACGCTTTTTTAGCAGCATTAAACATATTGTGAAATTTAAGGAATAAATAAGCTCAAAATAAATATGCAATTAAAATATTAATAAGAGAAAGAGTTGGAGGGAGTGCACCGAATTGGAGCACTTGGTTATGCAATTCCGAATTTCCGATGTTACCACGAACAAACGTCAAGCCAATATTCCAACTTGAAGTTCAAAACCCGAATGATAAAATACTAGATAAGTAGAGAATAGGTGAATGAGAGAATTTGAGATTGAGATGAGAATTTTGAGTGAGAAATGAAGAGGGGAGGGGGGGTATTTATAGATTTACATAAGGCTACATTTGTAAATTAAAAATGTGTTAAAAATTAAGAAAAAATGGCCAAAACTTAAATAGATCTGTTGGCCAACTGATTTTTTTGATTCTAGCCGTTTGGGCCTTTGGGGTGGGCCCCATATATCTGATTTTTAAAAAAAAAAAAAAAATTGACCGTTGAACCGGGCCGGGTTACCCGTTAAGGGTACTGTTTGCCGGACCGGGCCTACCCGGTTCCGGTTAACCGTTCACAAAAAATTCCCGGAACTAACCCCTAACCCATGATAACCCAGCCCACCCGGCCCCTTTGCTACCGGTCCGGGCCGGTTCCGGTTTCTACCGGTCTGGGCCGGTCCGGAACCGGTCCAACCCGGCCCGTTTAACAGGCTTAGTTGGGAATTGTCAATACTTCTTGGGGCTAGCTTAAAAAGGACAAAGAGCTTTTGGAATGCTCTCTATCTAAAGCCAATGATGAGAATAAAGAGCTTAGCGCACTCATGGAGAAGAAAGAAGAATACGCAAGGGAGTTAGCTCAAAACTTAACTCAAGCTCAAAATGACTTAAGGATTTCTTCTGACAAAATTCGTGCCTTGGAAAGTTCACATGCCTCTCTTGAAGCTTCCTTGGATTCTCACCTAGCTGAGCACCAAATAGCGAAAAATGACCTTGCTATGTGGTAAAAGGAATATAAGGCTCTGGAGAAGGAATATAATGCTCTTGAAGAAACTTTCAACATAAATGTTAGTTGGGTTTTTCTAAATTCTCGGCGTGATGATTTGATGGGGGATACATAAGAAAACTTTGACTTGCAATCTAAATTGGCCAAAGTCATAGACACTATAGAGAAAAATCAACAACCTACTAATACTCCTTCTCCTGTACTTGGAACTATTGATACCCCTTCTCCAGCACTTGAAGCTCCTGGAACGGAAGAGTTATTGCACTCTGAAGCAGTTACTGAGGTCTTGAAGTTGTGATTCCAGCTTCCGAGGTGAAACTTCAATGACAAAGTCTACAGGAATTGAAGTTCCCGTGACTACTGCTTCCCTTGTTGATGTTATCACTTCAAACTCAGTTGAAACCACTCCTATTGCTGCTTCTTCAGAAGTTGTGTCTGCACCTGTTATTGCCTCTGAAAGTGATGTTACAACTTCTGAAGCTCCAACTCCTTTAGTGACCAGTTAAATGTGTTGAGTTTTTATTCTTTTTTAGTGATTGTTAATGTTATCCCTTGGCAATTTTGAAGGGATCTTTTGATGAAGTCCCTAGTTACCATAATGGGGAACTTGTAAAACAAACACTTTGATAACTAAGTTTTTCCTTAGTCTTTTATGTTAAGAAGTTTTATGAGTACTTCTTTTTATTTAATTCTTGCCTATTTACATATTTAGGACTTATAGAATAGCTTAGCATTTTTATCCTTTGAAAATGCTTTATGATTCTTCTCATGGAATATCAATATGAGGTTTATAAAAAAGGGCGCTTTTATTTCATAGACACTTAATGAAGAAGACGTCTCAACTTTATAATGGTGTTATAATACGACGAAAGTAATATTAATACACATGTTTTGTATGAAACAACTTTGATAAGTTTTCCTTCATGAACTTTGACAAGTTTTTTGACTATCAAATGTGTTAAAATACATCTATAACTTTCTCGCAACTATTTTTCTTGTAACAGATTTTTTACATGATATAAAATAGACAAGGTTTTTCTTCATAACCCATTTCAATACATAGTCATAACCCTATCTTTACATATTTAGGAAGGGTTTGAGAAGTGACTTCGTTTGCAACATTATAATGAATGTTTTATGCTGAGTGTTGAAGACGTCGTAACTTCCTCTCAACACTTGTCTTTTTGTAGCTGAATCTTAGCAAAACTTTGACCAACTTTTTTTCCATATTCGTATCATGTGATATTCATATTTGTTTTTTTGCACGTATCTGTGTATAATATGTAGTCCCCCAAGTGATTGAGTGGTGAAGAATGAAGCCTCGAGCACTTTGTTTGTTTCTCTCAGTTTGGTCCTTTTACTGAAACAGAAAAATATATGGGACTCGAAGGTGCGATTATAGATGAAGACTGTCTAATTCATGTATATTTCCATCAGATTAATCTAACCCTAGGCTCGGAATTTAAGAATATTCCATTTTTCCGTGCAGGTCGTGACTCACCATTTGGCACGAGTTAGGGTTTTTGCCTAGCATCTAAAATCATTAGCAAAATTTTAACAATTCAAAAGAAATTTAACATGGGGATACATGACTGTGACCACTCCCTTAGAAGTAATATCTCTTTAGATGAACAACATTCTAATGTGAAGGTAAGACCTTGCCATCCGTTGTCTCGAACTCGTATGCTCCTTTCCTTGAAATGTCACGGATTCTATAGGGTCCCTCCCACGTTGGACTTAGGTTTCCAAAGTTAGCAGCCTTCATAGATTGGAACACCTTTTTAGCATAAAGTCCCCAATTTTGAAGAACCTAAGATGTGCTTTCCTATTATAGTATCATTCAATTACTTGCTTTTGAGCTGTCATCCTTATTAATGTCACTTCTCTTCTCCCTTTGAGAAAATCAAAGTTTACCCATAACTCTTCATTGTTCGAGTTTTCCATTACTTGAACGTATCGTGTGCTTGGTTCTCCTATTTCTACTGGAATTAGAGACTCATCACCATAAACCACCGAAAATGGGGTTTCTCCCGTGATGGTTTTTGTCATTGTACGATAAGCCTATAATACCCAAGGTAATACCTCGGGCAAATTACCTTTCGAATCCTACAATATTTTCTTCAAGTTGTTGATGATAACCTTATTCGTGGACTCAGCTGTAAAGGCTCGTAAAATTTTTGTGCTTGAAACGTAGTAGTTGTGGTGTCATGGTCCGAATAATGTGTTAGGAATGCGTAGAATAAAGTGAGCCGCGGTTCGGAATCTTGGTAGTGATTTAAGTTTCAAAAATTGAAAGAATAAGTTTTTCCAGAAAATGTTGATTCTGCAGTCAGGAATGCGATCGCAAATATGCTATGCGGACCGCATTCCTACCGCAAAGCTTAACAGAATGTTTTCCAAATATGGTGTTGAAAATGCGGTCAAATATGCGATCGTAGAATGGAAATGCGGACCGCAGATCCACCGCATAATTTCTCGAGAATTTTTAAGTGTCAAATCTATGGTGCAATCTGTGACCGCAGAACACGAATGCGGACCGCATTCTAGTTGTATGCCATAACAGAACATGTGCAATTTTTGAGGCAATTCTGCGGTCCATTATGCGGACCGCATGTTGATTCTGCGATCGCAGATGCGGCCACAGAATTGACTCGGCCTAGATTTTTTTATAAAATTTGACCCGACCCCTTCTTTAATAAAACATCCTCAACCTTCATTTTTCTTATATCTTTTTAGCAAAATTAGAGAGAGGAAAGAAGGGTTCTAGAGAGATAAGTCCAATTATCTTCAAAGATTGTTCCAATCGTTTGGTTCGGAATATCCTATGGCAAAAATTCATCTTCCCTAAATCTCTAAGAGGTAAAAACCCTAGTTATTTTCCTCTAATTTCTTAGTTTTTCAAAGGTAAAGAAAGAATTGCATACAATAGCTTTTGGAAATAGAATGTGATACTCATGCATGTTATTAAACTTGAATTTTAGTAAAAATAAGTGAGTAGAAGTAAAAGTATGCAAGAACGAGGTGAGAAAAATAGGATGACTTGGGTAAGCATAAAGTAGGAGGTTAAAGGAAGAAAACCCAACACCAGGTATGTATGGCTAACTTTGATTCTTGTGAAATCGCCCTTATGTGTGCAATTTGTTTGGTATGTGTTAATTTGAGAGATTATGTGTAATTCTTTGATGTTGTTGTTGGGTATTCAATTGATGTTGAACTATGCGTGGTGTGGTATGGAATACAAACCGAAGAATAAAAACAAAAAAGGGAATTGAAATTGGAAAAGAATTGAGAATAATTGTTGTGATAGCATACATGGATTCTTGTGGAAAGAAATGAAACACTTGAATTGTGATAAATTGTTGAACATAATGGTATGGGTACTTTCGAATATGGAAGTATTGTAACATTGTTGTAATATCGGTTTGAAAGGTATTTGGAAACATGAACCAATTTGTAATTTGCTTGTTGCACTTGTTTGTTGTGTAGTGTTCTTGTTTGTTGTTTGTGATTGTTGTGTTTGAAACTATATAGTGGGATTGGGTTGCGCGCTGAAACATGAAGTAATAAGGTGTGGGTTGGGGTAATAAGGGTGGTCGAGGTAATAAGGATGGAAAGTGATCGAAATCGCCATTGAAATTGATTTGAAATCATTAATGTGAAATTGTGAAAGGAGACAGCAGAAGAGTTTGCAACCTGTAGGGCACTGATTGCCCCTTCGTTTGACTTGATTGTGTATTCCGTGATTGTTTAGTTGTTGCCTTATTTGTTGATTTTTTATTGTGCTTTGGGCCGAGAACTACTTGAACGAGGTAAATGTGGAAACATGTTTGGCTGGCTTTATTAATTCTTGGTGTAATTTGTTGGTTGTCTTATCATCGTGATTTACTTGTTTAATGGCTTGAGTTTACTTGAGACAAAGTTTGTCCATACATACCAGTACAATTCCAGTGTACTGACGTCCCTTTTGCCGGGGACGCTACATTCGTGTTATGATTGTAGGTGGATCAGTAGCAGGTACTTCAGCTCATCGACAGTAGCGTCCTTCATCTTCCACTGCCCGTTTTGGTGAGCCCCTTTCTTTTTCAGGGCCCTGTGTGGTTCATGCCACTACTGTTAGACTTTATTTTGATTTTGTGTAAGGTATAGCTTGAGCCTTGTTACCGGCAAGTATTGTATCCTCCATTGTAATCCTAGAGGCTCTGTAGACAGCATACTGTGGGATTGTGGCCTATGTATATATATGTTGGGCGTTGTAAAATTGTAAACTTGTTAGTAAATTAATCGTATGGTTATGTTTGTACAATGTGAATTCAGTTATAATTGGTAAGATCTTTAGCTTATGAGTAATAAACAACACAGAGGTAACGTGTGCGATAGAAAGGCACCCAGGTCCGCTCGCCGGTCATGTCCCTCGATTTGGGGCATGACATCAGCTTGTCCATTTCCCACTGGATGATATAGTGTAGTGTGACGACCCGGCCCGTCGTCACGGGAATTTCCACCCCGTTATGTTGTAATTGCATATTTCCTGCTTTTATATCAGTGTTAGAGTCTATCGGGGGAGTTAGGAGTGAATTGGATTGAAAATGAGGCATATAGCCTTTTTGAAGGAAACTTGAATAAGGAAAGTCAACCTGAAGTTGACTATTTAGTTAGAGAGCTCGGAATCGAATTTTGATGATTCGGTCAGCTCCGGGAGGTCATTTGTGAGCTAGGAGAGCGATCGGAATTGAATTTGGAGGTCCGGTGTAGAAATAGGCTTGAATTGGCTAAGGTTGAATTTTGGCGAATCCGAACGGTAGGTGAGATTTTGATCCGGGAGTCGGAATGGAATTCCGACAGTTGCAGTAGCTCCGTTAGGTGATTTTGGATGTGCCAAAATTTCAGGTCATTTAGAGGTCGTTTGGCCGGGTTTTTGATCAAATGTCGATTTCGGAAGTTTTGAAGAAACTTAGGCTTGAATCCGTGCGTAATTGGTGATTTTGAAGTTTAGGATGGTGTTTTTATGATTGGAACAAGTTCGTATCGTGTTTTGGAGTATGTTGGTGGTTTTCGTTGGGGTCCCGGGGACCCCGAGATGAATTCGGGGGTCCAAACGGACCATTTTGAGCCAAAAAGGGGCTACTGGATTTGCTGCAATAAAATTGCAGGTTATTGTTCTCTGCGATCGCGGCCATTGCCATGCGATTGCGTAGTGTATCGAGAGGAGGCTGGGAGATTGCTCTTCGCGATCGCAGGAGTAGTGATGCGATCGCGTGAGGTTGAGTGTTTGTTCATCGCGATCGCGGGTCGATCGATACGATCCCGTAAGGTCGTGTTCTTGAGCAGTGCGATCGTGACCCCTTTGATGCGATCGCGTAGGGTCGCTGGGTTGACCACTGCGATCGCGTAGAGGAAAGTTGGCAGCCAGGTTTTTTGTGCATCGCGATCGCACGCCCAGTGCTGCGATCGCGTAGAGTAAACGGCCCAGGCAGTGAGTTTAAGTCCAGAAACATTTCATTTCGGGTTCATTCGCAAAACCCTCCATTGTTGAGCTCTAGAGTGAGAAAGTGACGGGAAATAGCTGGGAGATCATCGGGATATTGTCGGAGGTAAGTTTCGTGGTTTAATTACACACTTTTATCATGAAATCATAGATTATTTCTATGAAAATGGAGGATTAAATGTGGGTTTAAGCCCTAGGCCTAAAATTGTAGAAAATACCGATTTGAGCGGGCAAATGGAGTCCGAATTTGGTAAATTTTATATGCCTAGACTCGTATTGAGACGAGGGTTCCGAATATGTAACTTTTATAATTTTTCGAGAAGCGCACCAAAAGTCGGGTTTTGACAACTTGTGGGTTTTGATATAATTTGGGTTATTTCGAATGAATTAGCATATATTGATGCATTCTCTATGATTTTGAGCAGATTTGGCATCCAAGGAGATTGATTTGCGAGGCAAGCGCAAGGCGGATTGAAGCTTCTACCGGTTCAAGGTGAGTGGTAGTAGTAAACAATGTACTGAGGGTTTGAAACCCCGTACTAGCACTTCACAGTGCTATGTTGAGATGAGACACACGTCTTGAGACGAGCATGGTGACATTGTGATTGGGGACTTGGACTTGGTCCTTCCCGGCTAATAGAATACTGTGTTTTATGACTGTTAATGAGATTATAACTGTACAATTGGGGCTAATAGCCATGTTTGGGGCCTTGTGCCGATCTGTAGAGCACTAGGGAACCTATATAGAGCTAGGTGACCCTTATGTCGTGTGGGAAATATTCACTCAGCCGTAGCTCTAGCTGTATAGCATAATATGAGCCAGTACTAGATGTGTACATTGAGAAAGCTTATCTAGGGTGGAATTTCCCGTTCTAGGTGAGTGGGCCTGAAAGGCCAAGTCTATATTGACTGAGACAGGGTCCAGGACCCACTATGATATATTATATTGGGCCTGAGAGGCCAAGCACATATTGACTGGGAAAGGGTCAAGGACCCATTATGAGGTATTATATATATATACCTATATTGGATCGGGCCGCACGCCGCAGCAGTATATATATTGGATCGGACTGCACGCCGCAGTAATATACATGTAATATACATGTGGACGGACTGCACGCCGCAGTATTATTGCACTTGGGCTGTAGGAGCCCCTTCAGAGTCGGAGTCTGCACACATTCTCAGTGAGCAATGGTGTATATTATGGGACCGAGCTGCGCGCCGCAGCAGTATAAATATATAAATATATATATATATATTGGATCGGACTGCACGCCGCAGTAATACATGTGTGGATCGGGCTGCACGCCGCGGTATTATAGTGCTTGGGCCTAGGGAGCCCCTCCGAAGTCTGTATACACCCCCAGTGAGCGCCGTTGACGTTAAATGGAGCGGGCTGCGCGCCGCAGCGGTATATGTATTGGAGTGGGCTGCACGCCGCAGCATTAAACTTATTCATATCCTACTACATACTTAAATACTTATACATTACAGACATAGGTATGTGTCTTTATATATTGAGATGGCCGTACACCGTAGGGGTACGAGTGAGGGTTGGATCAACGTGGAATCTTGTAGAGATAAATGTGGATTGGAGATTAGAGTACTACCATAGTGATGACGTACCTGTGAGGGTTGCCTTAGAACTGCTAAGTGATAGCACGGGAGTTCTTACTTTCAGTTATTATTTATTATTGTTACTCACTGAGTTGAAATGTACTCACCCCACTCCCCTGCACTTTTTGTGCAGATTCACAGGTACCCGAGAGTGGTTGAGTTGTTGTTGCTGCCTGCACACATCTACTTATTGCGGAGACTACGAGGTAGCTGCCAGCGTCCGCAGAGCCTGTTTTCTCCTTCTTTATCATATTGTTGATTTCCTATTTGCCTAGACTTGTTTGTATTAGGATGCTATTCTGTAGAGGCTCAGTCTCGTGACACCACGATATGGTTGGGACCGTATTTTGTATGCTTTACATTTTGCTTATCACCTGATATGATCATTTACTGTTTAAGTTTAACTTGATTAATAACTGGCTGGTTAAGGGATAATATGGTCGGGCTTGCCTAGCATTGTGTTGGGTGCCATCACGACCGGGGTTTGGGTCGTGACAAGTTGGTATCAGAGCCTAGGTTAACAGGTCTCACGAGTCATGAGCCGGTTGGTAGAGTCTCGTGGATCGGTACGGGGACGCCTGTACTTAACCTCGGGAGGCTGCAAACCTTTTAGGAAAAGTTTCAAATTCTTGGAATTCTTGTCGTGCGATTACTTTTGACTTGAACTGAACTTTGAAATTCTATTCTCTCGCAGATGGCAAGAACTCGCTCATCCGGACATGGAGGACGACCACCACTACCACCTGCTAAAGGCCGAGGACGTGGCCGTGGTCATGGCGGAGTTAGGGCAGCTGAGGCAGTGCCAGCTGACCCACAGCCCCCAGTTGCAGAGGTGCCAGCAGCACCAGATCAGGCACCAACTGTGCCCATTGTCATACCGGGTCTACAGGAGACCCTGGCTCAGATACTAGTAGTCTGCACTGGCCTAGCACAGGCGGTTTCAGTTACTACTGCAGCAGCTGCATCGGGGATCGGGGGTGGTCATCGGACCCCCGCGGTACGCACTCCAGAGCCAGCAGTGCAGGGCTTACAGACACTAGAGGCTCCTCCAGTTCAGCCTGTGGTACCGGTTCAGCCAGCAGATCAGATTCAGGGGGACAGGGTCCCAGCTATGACAGACGATGAGCAGCGCGTCATCTCGAGAGGTTCACCAGGTTATCTCCTCCAGTGTTCACTGGTGCTCCGGGCGAGGACGCCCAAGGTTTTCCGGATAAGTGCCGTCGGATGCTTCGTACGGCAGGGATATTGGAGTCCAGTGGGGTATCTTTCACTACCTTTCAGTTTCAGGGATCAGCCTTCGCTTGGTGGGAGGCTTATGAGCGCCGCAGGCCGGCAGGGGCGGCACCACTATCATGGCCGGAGTTCTCCACTATGTTCTTGGAGAAATGGGTGCCTCGATCTCAGAGAGAGGAGATGCGTAGGCAGTTTGAGGGTCTCCGTCAGGGGGACATGTCAGTGTCAGAGTATGAGATCAAGTTTACAGAGTTGTCCAGATGTGCACCATGGTTGGTTCATTCCGACAGAGAGAGAATTGGGCGCTTCGTGGACGGCCTCATTTATCCCATTCGTATTCTGATGACGCGGGAGAGGGTTTTGAGTCGTACATTTGAGGATGCTGTGGATATTGCTCGCGACATAGAGACAAATCGTCGCGCAGGGAGCGGGATGAGAGGGAGGCCAAGAGGCCTCGAGGAGCAGCTAGTTCAAGTGGCACTCAGACTAGAGGCCAAAGTCAGTAGAGCCGAGGCCGCTCCTTTAGATCTTCGCAGTCGGGTCGCTCCGATCGTCACAGATGGTCTTCTAGACAGGGTTATCGGGGTTCACACCAGAGCCAGCCATCCCTCAGTGCCATGCTAGCTCAGAGTTCTTCACAGGCCCTATCTGCTCAGGGTTCATCTCGGCCTAGTTCATCGGTTGGCCACTCCAGCGCTAGAGGTCATTATCAGTCTCAGTCCCCAGCACCGGGGAGTTGCTATGAGTGCGGAGAGTTTGGGCACCACCGTAGAGAGTGTCCCCATCTTGTTTCCAGATCTTATCAGCAGAGGGGGCAGCCCTCGTCATCTGGTCCTTCTACTTCAGCACCCGCCCCGCCAGCTAGGGGTGAGGGTCAGTGTAAGGCCCCGTAAACTTTTTGTGCATAAAACCTAGTAGCTGTGGTGTTATGGTCTGATCTGAGGCCGTTGCTTCTGATGCTGTCATTACAGGTATTATTTCAGTCTGCCACAGAGATGCCTCAGTATTGTTTGATCCCGGTTCTACTTATTCTTATGTGTCTACATATTCTGCTCCTCATTTGGGCACGACCCGAGGGAGTCTTGAGCTGCCAGTGCATGTATCTACCCCGGTAGGGGATACTATTGTTATGGACCACGTACACCGGTCCTGTTTGGTCACTATTGGGGGTCTGGACACCCGAGTGGACCTGTTGCTTCTCAGCATGATTGATTTTGATATTATATTGGGCATGGACTGGCTATCTCCATGTCATGCTATTCTGGACTGTCATGCTAAGACGGTCACCTTGGCTATGCCGGGTATTCAGAGGATCGAGTGGCGAGGCACGACTGAGTATGTACCTAGCAGGGTAATATCTTTCCTCAAGGCCCAACGAATGGTTGGAAAGGGATGTCTCTCTTATTTAGCATTTGTGCGGGAGGTCGAGGCCCAGACTCCCGATATTGATTCTGTTCCCATTGTGTGAGACTTTCCTGATGTGTTTCCCTCAGACCTGTCGGGCATGCCGCCGGACAGGGATATTGATTTTGGGATCGATTTAGTGCCAGGCACTCAGCCTATTTCTATTCCTCCGTATCGGATGGCACCAGCTGAGCTGAAGGAATTGAAGGAGCAGCTCCAGGAACTCCTAGATAAGGGATTCATTCGGCCGAGTGCGTCGTCGTGGGGTGCACCGGTCCTGTTTGTTAAGAAAAAAGATGGCTCTATGAGAATGTGTATTGACTACAGGCAGCTAAACAAAGTAACAGTGAAGAATAAGTATCCTCTGCCTCGTATTGATGATTTATTTGATCAGCTCCAGGAAGCTAGGGTGTTCTCGAAGATTGATCTTCGTTCAGGCTACCATCAGCTGGAGATTAGAGAGTCCGACATTATGAAGACTGTATTCAGGACCAGATATGGTCACTATGAGTTTCTTGTGATGTCTTTTGGGCTGACCAACACCCCAGCAGCATTTATATATCTGATGAACAGTGTGTTCAGGCCCTATCTTGATTCATTTGTGATCGTATTCATTTATGACATACTAGTCTACTCTCGTAGCTAGGAGGAGCATGCTCGACACTTGAGTATTGTGTTGCAGAGATTGAGAGAGGAGAAGCTGTATGCCAAGTTCTCCAAATAAGAGTTCTGGCTTGAGTCCGTGGCATTCTTAGGGCACGTGGTGTCCCGTGACGGTATTCAGGTAGATCCGAGGAAGGTCGAGGCAGTGCAGAGTTGGCCCAAACCGACCTTAGTTACTGAGATCCGTAGCTTTCTGGGATTGGCAGGGTATTATCGCCAATTCGTTTAGGGATTCTCATCTATTGCTTCACCCTTGACTAGATTGACTCGGAAGGGTGTTCCTTTCTTATGGTCCGAAGAGTGCGAGGAGAGCTTTCAGAAGCTCAAGACAGCACTGACCACAGCACCAGTTTTGATTCTGCCGACAGCTTTAGATCCTTATACTGTCTATTGTGATGCCTCAGGAGTGGGCATTGGTTGTGTGTTGATGCAGGAGGGTAGGGTCATTGCTTATGCTTCTCGTCGATTGAAGCCCCACGAGAAGAACTACCCTGTTCATGATTTGGAGCTAGCAGCCATAGTTCATGCTTTGAAGATTCGAAGACATTACCTGTATGGTGTCTCATGTGAGGTGTTCACGGATCATCGCAGCCTTTAGCACTTATTCAGATAGAAGGACCTTAATTTGAGACAGCGGAGGTGGTTGGAGTTGCTTAAGGATTATGACATCACTATTTTGTATCATCCGGGGAAGGCCAATGTGGTGGCCGATGCCTTGAGTCGGAAGGTGGTTAGTATGGGCAGCCTAACTTTCATCCCAGTTGGGGAGAGGCCATTTGCTTATGATGTTCAGGCCCTAGCCAATCGGCTAGTGAGATTAGATATTTCGGAGCCGAGTCGAGTGTTGGCTTGTGTTGTTTCTCGATCTTCCTTATATGATCGCATCAGGGAGCGACGGTATGATGACCCACATTTGCTTGTCCTTAAGGACAAAGTGCAGCATAATGATGCTAGAGATGTGACTATCGACAGTGATGGTGTTCTGAGGATGCGAGGCCGTATATGCGTGCCCAATGTTGATGGTTTGCGGGAGTTGATACTTGAGGAGGCACACAGTTCGCGGTACTCTATTCACCCAGGTGCCGCAAAGATGTACCAAGACTTGAGACAACACTACTGGTGGAGGAGAATGAAGATGGATATTGTTAGGCATGTAGCTAAGTGCCTCAATTGCCAGCAGGTCAAGTATGAGCATTAGAGACCGGGCGGTGTTCTTCAGCGTATGGTCATTCCCGAGTGGAAATGGGAGAGGATCACCATGGATTTTGTTACTGGACTCCCTCGAACAGCGAGGAAGTTTGATTCTGTATGGGTGATTGTTGATCGGCTGACCAAGTCGGCACATTTCATCCCAGTTTGTACTACTTACTCATCGGAGCGGTTGGCGACGATCTTTATTCGAGAGATTGTCAGGTTGCATGGGGTCCCAGTGTCTATTATATCTGATAGAGGCACTCAGTTCACTTCTTAGTTCTTGGAGAGCATTTCAGCGAGTGATGGGTATGCGGGTTGAGTTAAGCACCGCATTTCACCCCCAGACAGACGGGCAGTCGGAGCGCACTATTCAGATCCTGGAGGATATGTTGCGGGTGTGTGTGATTGACTTTGGTGGTTCATGGGATGAGTTCTTGCCACTTGCTAAGTTTGCCTACAACAACAGTTACCAGTCGAGTATTCAGATGGCCCCGTACGAGGCATTGTATGGCAGACGGTGTAGATCTCCCATCGGATGGTTTGAGCCTGGTGAGGATAGATTGATAGGGACCGAGTTAGTCCAGGATGCTCTGGATAGAGCAAAGTTGATCCAGGAGAGGCTTCGCACAGCACAGTCTCGCCAGAAGAGTTATGCGGACCGTAGAGTTCGAGAGTTGTCTTTCATGGTTGGTGATAGGGTGTTGCTGAAGGTTTCACCCATGAAGGGTGTCATGAGGTTCGGGAAGAAAGGGAAGCTGAGTCCCAGGTACATTGGTCCTTTTGAGATACTCGGGAGGGTTGGAGAGGTGGCATATGAGTTAGCCTTGCCACCCAACTTATCCAGCGTTCATCCAGTATTCCATGTGTCTATGCTCCGAAAGTATATTGGGGATCCATCTCATGTATTAGACTTCAGTACCATTCAGCTTGATGGCGATCTATCATATGATGTGGAGCCTATTGCTATTTTGGGTCGCCAGGTAAGAAAATTGAGGTCGAAGGAGATTGCATCAGTTAAGGTTCAGTGGAGAGGTCGACCCGTGGAGGAGGCTACTTGGGAGGTTGAGCAGGAGATGCGGAGCCGATATCCTCACTTGTTTGAGACTTCAGGTATGTTTCTTGACCTGCTCGAGGACGAGCGTTTGCTTAAGAGGGGGAGAATGTGAAAACCGGCCCGTCGTCACGGGAATTTCCACCCCGTTATGTTGTAATTGCATATTTCCTTCTTTTATATCAAGTCTATCGGGGGAGTTAGGAGTGAATTAGATTGAAAATGAGGCATATAGCCTTTTTGAAGGAAACTTGAATAAGGAAAGTCAACCCGGAGTTGACTATTTAGTTAGAGAGCTCGGAATCGAATTCTGATGATTCGGTCAGCTCCGAGAGGTCATTTGTGAGCTAGGAGAGCGATCGGAATTGAATTTGGAGGTCCGGTGTAGAAATAGGCTTGAATTGGCCAAGGTTGAATTTTGGCGAAATCCGAACGGTAGGTGAGATTTTGATTCGGGAGTTGGAATGGAATTCCGACAGTTGCAGTAGCTCTGTTAGGTGATTTTGGATGTGCTTGCAAAATTTCAGGTCATTCGGAGGTCGTTTGGCCGGGTTTTTGATCGAATGTCGATTTCGGAAGTTTTGAAGAAACTTAGGCTTGAATCCGTGCGTAATTGGTGATTTTAAAGTTTAGGATGGTGTTTTTATGATTGGAACAAGTTCGTATCGTGTTTTGGAGAATGTTGGTGGTTTTCGTTGGGGTCCCGGGGACCCCGGGATGAATTCGGGGGTCCACACGAACCATTTTGAGCCAAAAAGGGGTTGTTGGATTTGCTGCAATAAAATTGCAGGTTATTGTTCTCTGCGATCGCGGCCATTGCCACGCGATCGCGTAGTGTATCGAGAGGAGGCTAGGAGATTGCTCTTCGCGATCGCAGGAGTAGTGATGCGATCGCGTGAGGTTGTGTGTTTGTGCATCGCGATCGCGGGTCGGTCGATGCGATCGCGTAAGGTCGTGTTCTTGAGCAGTGCGATCGCGACCCCTTTTGATGCGATCGCGTAGGGTCGCTGGGTTGAGCACTGCGATCGCGTCCAGGCTCACGCGATCACGTAGAGGAAAGTTGGCAGCCAGGTTTTTGTGCATCGCGATCGCACGCCCAGTGCTGCGATCGCGTAGAGTAAATGGCCCAGGCAGTGAGTTTAAGTCCAGAAACATTTCATTTCGGGTTCATTTGCAAAACCTTCCATTGTTGAGCTCTAGAGTGAGAAAGTGACGGGAAATAGCTGGGAGATCATCGGGATATTGTCGGAGGTAAGTTTCGTGGTTTAATTACACACTTTTATCATGAAATCATGGATTATTTCTATGAAAATGGAGGATTAAATGTGGGTTTAAGCCCTAGGCCTAAAATTGTAGAAACATACCGATTTGAGCGGGCAAATGGAGTCCGAATTTGGTAAATTTGATATGCCTAGACTCGTATTGAGACGAGGGTTCCGAATATGTAACTTTTATAATTTTTTGAGAAGCGCACCAAAAGTCGGGTTTTGACAACTTGTGGGTTTTGATATATTTTGGGTTATTTCGAATGAATTAGCATATATTGATGCATTCTCTATGATTTTGAGCAGATTTGGCATCCGAGGAGATTGATTTGCGAGGCAAGCGCAAGGCGGATTGAAGCTTCTACCGGTTCAAGGTGAGTGGTAGTAGTAAACAATGTACTGAGGGTTTGAAACCCCGTACTAGCACTGCACAGTGTTATGTTGAGATGAGACACACGTCTTGAGACGAGCGTGGTGACATTGTGATTGGGGATTTGGACTTGGTCCTTCCCGGCTAATAGAATACTATGTTTTATGACTGTTAATGAGATTAAAACTGTACAATTGGGGCTAATAGCCATGTTTGGGGCCTTGTGCCGATCTGTAGAGCATTAGGGAACCTATATAGAGCTAGGTGACCCTTATATCGTGTGGGAAATATTCACTCAGCCGTAGCTCTAGCTGTATAGCATAATATGAGCCAGTACTAGATGTGTACATTGAGAAAGCTTATCTAGGGTGGAATTACTCACTATGAGATGTTATATTGGGCCTGAAAGGCCAAGTCTATATTGACTGAGACAGGGTCAAGGACCCACTGTGATATATTATATTGGGCCTGAGAGGCCAAGTATATACTGACCGGGATAGGGTCGAGGACCCATTATGAGGTATTATATATATATGCCTATATTGGATCGGGCACGCCGCAGCAGTGTATATATTGGATCGGACTGCACGCCGCAGTAATATGCATGTAATATACATGTAATATACATGTGGGACGGACTGCACGCCGCAATATTATTGCGCTTGGGCTGTAGGAGCCCCTTCGGAGTCTGAGTCTGCACACATTCTCAGTGAGTACTGGTGTATATTATGGGATCGGGCTGCGCGCCGCAGCAGTATAAATATATATAAATATATATATATATTGGATCGGACTGCACGCCGCAGTAATACATGTGTGGATCGGGCTGCACGCCGCAGTATTATAGTGCTTGGGCCTAGGGAGCCCCTCCGAAGTTTGTATACACCCCAGTGAGCGCCGTCGATGTTAAATGGAGTGGGCTGCGCGCCGCAGCGGTATATGTATTGGAGCGGGCTGCACGCCGCATCATTAAACTTATTCATATCCTACTACCTACTTAAATACTTATACATTATAGACATAGGTATGTGTCTTTATATATTGAGATGGCCGTACACCGTAGGGGTACGAGTGAGGGTTGGATCAGCGTGGAATCTTGTAGAGATAAATGTGGATTGGAGATTAGAGTACTACCATAGTGATGACGTACCTGTGAGGGTTGCCTTAGAACTGCTAAGTGATAGCACAGGAGTTCTTACTTTCAGTTATTATTTATTATTGTTACTCACTGAGTTGAAATATACTCACCCCACTCCCCTGCACTTTTTGTGCAGATTCACAGGTACCCGAGAGCGGTTGAGTTGTTGTTGCTGCCTGCACACATCTACTTCTTGCGGAGACTACGAGGTAGCTGCCAGCGTCCGCAGAGCCTGTTTTCTCCTTCTTTATCATCTTGTTGATTTCCTATTTGCCTAGACTTGTTTGTATTAGGATGCTATTCTGTAGAGGCTTAGTCTCGTGACACCACGATATGGTTGGGACCGTATTTTGTATGCTTTACATTTTGCTTATCACCTGATATGATCATTTACTGTTTAAGTTTAACTTGATTAATAACTGGCTGGTTAAGGGATAATATGGTCGGGCTTGCCTAGCATTGTGTTGGGCGCCATCACGACCAGGGTTTGGGTCGTGACATGTAGATGTTATTCTTTTAATCTGACAACTTCCAAAAAACTCTGTGATTTGGGCCCCTATGAATTGTAGTCCATTATCACAGATGATTTCCTTTGGTACTCCAAAACGGCATATTATGTTTCTCCAAATAAAGTCTTTAACTTCTTTCTCCCGCACCTGTTTAAAAGCTCCTGCTTCTACCCATTTAGTGAAGTAATCTGTAAGCACAAGTAGAAATTTTACCTGACCTTTTGCTTGTGGCAATGGACCTACGATATCCATCCCCTATTTCATAAAGGGCCACGGGGCTATGATAGGGTGGAGTAACTCAGCTGGACTATGCATATTATTGTTGTATCTTTGACATTTATCACATTTAGATACGAAATTGTTAGCTTCTTCTTCCATCTTAGGCCAATAATACGCTGCTCGAATCAATGTTCTTACTAATGATCTCCCACCAGCGTGATTTCTGCAATGTCCTTCGTGTATTTCCCGCATCACATACTCTGTTTGAAAAGGTTCGAGACACCTTGTTAATGGTCTACCGAACATCTTTCGATAAAGATTTCCTTGATGCAAACAGTAACAAGCAGCTTTTTTGCGAAGTGCATGTGCTTTTGCTTTGTCAATAGGTACGGTTACATGCTGTAAAAAAGCAAAACTTTTGTTTCTCCAATCCCATGTTAAATGATTAAAATTTACCTCATTATTGTCAGGTTCGAGAATAGAATGAAATAGATGTGCAATTGAAGCATTTGCATCATTTGCTATGTCCGCTGCAGACGCGAGGTTAGACAAAACATCCGCTTCTGCATTTTCATCTCTTGGGATCTGCATTACCTTCCAAGTTTGGAATTGTTTTATTAATTCCCAACCTTTTCCAGATATTCTTGCATTTGAGTTTCCCTGGCTGTAAAAGCCCCCAGTATTTGATTAACCACAAGTTGAGAGTCGCTCTTGATTATAATCTGGGTTATGCCAAGTTCCAGTGCCAGTTCTAAATCTGCAATTATAGCCTCATACTCTGCTTCATTGTTAGTTATAGAAGGATATTTTATTTCTTGTCTAATAGTTTCACCTATAGGCGGTACGAGAACTATCCCTAGGCCTTGGTCCTCTCGAACTAAGACAACACTTACCGCAACTTTTGATACAACCAAATAGATGAGTAGCTTTTCACCCTCCTTTGGTTTTGCTAACAACGGCGGGTTTGACAAATAAGCTTTCAAATTTCTGAGAGCCTGTTGACAATCTTCATTCCATTCGAAATGATCTTGTTTTTTGAGTGCAGAAAAAAATTTTAAAGCACTTCTCCGAAGATTTGGAAATAAATATCCCCAAAGCCGCAATTCTTCCTGTTAATCTTTGAACTTTTTTCTTACTCGTAAGGATATCAGGAATTTCTGCTATTGGTTTGATCTGATAGGGATTCACTTCAATCTCGTTAGAAACAAGAAAACCCAAAAATTTACATGAGGCAACTCTGAATGTGCATTTTTCTGGGTTGAGTTTCATATTAAATTTTTGCAAAATTTCAAATGTGACAGATAAATGAGAAATATGATCATTAAAATACTGGGTCTTGAAGAGCATATCGTCTACATATACCTCCATAGTTTTTCCTAAATGTTCTTGGAATATTTTGGTGACCAACCTTTGACAGGTTGCACCAATATTCTTGAGATTAAAGGGCATTACTTTATAATAGTAAGTCCCCCTGTCTGTGATGAAAGAAGTTTTGTCTTCATCACCGGGTCCATTTTTATTTGGTTGTACCCCGAATATGCATCTAAAAACTTAAAAATTCATGCCCTGCAGTTGCATCAATTAGCTGGTCTATATGAGGTAGAGGGAAGGAATCTTTTGGGCAGGATTTGTTAAGATCAGTATAATCTACACAAACCCGCCACTTACCGTTTTTCTTAGGTATGACAACCGTGTTAGCCAACCAATCGGAATAATTTACCTCACGGATTGACCCAATTTTTAATATATTTTGGACCTACTCTTGAATCACCTGGTTTTTGAAAGCTCCTTGCTTTTTTGTTTTTGTTTTACGGGTGTGCAAGATGGGTCTTCATTTAGTTTGTGAGTCATCACATCCGGTGGTATTCCTGTCATATCAGCATGGGACCAAGCAAAATAATCCATGTTAGCTTTTAAGAATTCAATTAACATACCTCGCGTATCTGAGCTTAAGTTGGCTCCCACATAAACCTTTCATTCAGGACATTGTTCAAATAGTATCATAGGCTCGAGCTCCTCAATTGTTCTTTTGATGTTTTCATTCTCTTCAGGTTCTTGAATCGTATCAGGTCTCGAGTCTAAATCTGTCTTTCCTTGTTCAGTTGTGGTTTGGTTTATGTCTTCTTAAACTTTATTTACAACACTCATATCTGCTATAATATTAATACTCCTAGCTGTCTGTGGTAATCAATGAATTTGACAAATTCCCGATGGTGATGGGAATTTCATAACTTGATGTAGAGTTGACGGGACAACGTCCATATCGTGAATCCACGGTCCCCCCATGATTATATTATATGTCATCTCCATATCTACTACCTGAAATTTGGTATCTTTCACAACACCCTCTACAAAAGTTGTTAGAATTACCTATCCTTTAGTTACTACACTAGAATTATCGAATCCTGATAGAGTATGCACCTTTCGAATCATCTTATCCTCCGCTTGCATTTCTCGTAGCACCCTTAATAGGATGATGTTTGCATAACTTCCTAGATCAATCAAAACTCTCTTTACATTAGTATCACGTACAAGTAAAGATATTACCAGTGCATCGTTGTGGGGGGTGATCACTCCTTCTGTGTCTTCATCATTAAAGTGATACTTTCATCCTCTAATATTTGGTGCACTTGTTTCCCGTGCATGATTGTGACTTTGGAAACTTTATTTGAAGCTGTGTATGTTACTCCATAAATATTGTCTCCCCCACTTATAGCATTCACGGTTCTCTTGGGTGATGGGGGCTTTGGTGGCTCTTGTCTATTTTTCATGTAGACTTGCTTTCCTTTCTCACTAAATAACTTAGTGAGATAACCTTGTTTCAATAGATGGTCCACTTCACTCTGTAAGAATCTACATTTCGATGTCTTATGCCCATGATCATTATGAAATTCGCACCAATGATCTGGATTGAACTTGTTTGGATTTGATTGCATCTCCTTCGGCCATCGTACCTTATCTCCCATGTTCCTCAAAATAGCTACGAGCTTAGAGGTGGTGACATTGAAATTATATCCACCGAATCTTACCTTTAAACTTCCATCATCATCTCATAACTCCTCTCTATTTCGATCATTTCTGAATCTTGATAAAGAGCCGGATTCCCTACTTCTTTTGATCATGTTGTTGATTTTCCTGTTTTGTCCGTGAATCATTTCCTACAGGACCCATATAAGGATCGTACCTATTTTTACCGGATCTTTTTTCAGTTTTGGATCTCCTTGAACCACTCTTTTCTTTATGTTAAAATTTAGGCAAGGTATCTTCTTCGATTCGCCACTTTGTACTGTACCTGTTATACACATCATTCCACATGGTTGCAGAGAACTCTCGAATGCTTTCTTTAAGTCTTCTCGTGGCTTCAAAACTTTTATCATTTAAATTGCTCACAAAAGCTATTGCAGCCTAATTATCTGGTACACGGGGTAAAGTCATTCGTTCGCGTTGGAACCTATCAACAAAATCTCTGAGCAACTCTGTGTCCCCTTGTTTGATTTTAAAGATGTCCTCCATTTTTTTCTCAACCTTTTGTGCTCCTGAGTGCGCCTTAATGAAAGAATCTGCAAGCTCAGCAAAAGAATTTATAGAATTTTCAGGCAAAAGAGAATACCAGGTTAGTGCACCCTTGGTGACAGTTTCTCCAAATTTCTTGACCAACACGGACTCAATCTCCTGCTTGGTTAAATCATTTCCTTTGACTCCTGTAGTAAATGTCGTCACGTGGTCACGTGGATCGATTGTGCTGTCATACTTTGAAATGTCAGGCATTTTGAACTTTTTAGGGAATGGAAGGGGAGCAACACTCGGTTTCCAAGGTTGTTGTGAGTATTTATCTGCATCTACTCCTTTGATTATTGGGGGAACTCCAGGGATTTGCTCGTTGCGCTCGTTTTGTTCTTTGAAATGTTTCTGCAAAGTTTGTACCAAATTTTGTAAATAAGAATTATTTGTATTACCTGGATCCACTTCTCGTGGTTCACTGGGGGTTCCTTTGTTTGAGTTAACAAGGCTAGAATGATGATTCTCTAGTGTATTGTTATTAGGCGAACGTATGGGCGGCGCAACAGGTAACCGGCTAACTAGTGCTTGAAGAGCTAGGATAACCCGTGCATCAATTATTCTTTGCAGAGATTCCTTTGGTCCCTCAAAATATTCTGATTGCTCTTGCTAATCAGCATGTGATTCTGGTGCAGGAGTACCTTCACGAGATTGACGTGGAGAAGTTTGAGGGGAATGAGCTATGTTAATGTTGTGCAAATCCCCTCGATTCTAAAATTTGATTTTCATCAGCATTGTTGTTGTTGTTGTTGTTGTTGTTGTTGTTGTTGTTGTTGTTATTGTTGTTGATTGCCATGATGATAACAATTAGTAGAATGCAATTTAAAAAGAAATAGATTATCAGATTCCCGGAAACGGAACCAATTTGTTTAACCAAAAAATAATATTTTGGTCAAAGCTAGAATTTAAGATGAAAAATCGGGTTACTGATAATCAAGAGACCAAAAAAGAATAATAGGCTTTCTGAGAATGAGAATAAAGTAGTAAACAAGTTTGTATTTCAGTATGATGTCAATGATCTTTGTGTGTCCTTACAAATCATGAGACTTCTTTCTTTTATAGTTGATTCTAAGTAAAGGAATGAAACCTAAGCTTTAATGAGACAATTATGAGTAATAAATGACATTAAATAAGCCATTACACAGTCATTCCTATTAAATACCAATTTTCCAACGTATCAGGTATTTAATACTGAATTTGGACTCCTTTTTGTCTTCTGATCCATGTCTTCACTATCTGTCGATCTGTTGGCTTTAAATGACTTGAATTGGTACGAGACTCGTGTCTAAGTGCTTCTCGTGCCTGCTTAACTTCCTCTTCCCGTATCTGTCATCTCCCGTGCCTTTTTCTCAATTTTTACGTTTTGACCATTTGACCAGTCCATGTGTCATGCCATGTCATCTTCAATATAAATTCAAATTTTTTCTCAATACAATATATATATATATATGTCAAAGTTAGTGGATTCAAACGAACTCATAAGATATATACTAAATTTGTTTGTCATTACAATTTACGGTTCACGGTATCTATCAAAGAAAACGTCTACTAGTCATATTATAAAAGTATATGATCTCTTCTTAATCGTGATTATTTAATTAATACTCCACTAACAAGAACGCTAAGAATATATCTAAAAAAGAAGGTAATATATCACTTTTTGTTTTTCTAAAATGTCAATTTTTTGAAGTAAATTTTGGTTAATCAAAACTATTAATATTTGAAGTTTCAAGTAGTATAATTTTTAAAGAGTTAATACCCTAAAAAATCTTAAACTATCACATTTTTATCAGTTTCCTACGTAAACTATTCGGTATCTCCAAAACGCTTCTGAACGATATTGTCCTTCATATTAAAACTCCCTTATTGGTGACGAGGTATAACGTGTTGTATATGGTTAAAATCGGTCCTCTCAATTTTATTGATTAATCGATACCAGGGGATTGATCGAGGATAGGCCTCATATCATATTAGATCGAGACATGAGGATAAAGTACTGAGTTCGGGATCCGAGGTATATGTCAATATCGAGACCAACAAAGATTAAGGTTGAACAAGATAGACATCGAGCAAGACCGAAGATAATATAATAACTGAAAGACGAGATATCCATGACTAGTCGAAGATCATGGCGGAAATCTTGAAAGACATCAAATCAAAGGTGGTTGTTTAGCTAATCATGGGATTTTCTTCTGTAATTAGAATTATACCGTAAATAGAATTTCTCTACTATATAAAGAGGGTCTTAACCATGTGTAGTGATCTCACATTCACGCATATCAAAGCAATATACTATATTTTTATCTCTTCCAAAGCTTTGTTATTCAGTTCATACTTTTCCATAGCCTACTTTTCATGATCCTAGTTCACCAATCGTGAACCTGTCATGACGACACCCAGTCTTCGTGACTAGGTAAGCCTAACACAATGCAAAATTTATAGCTTTTACGAACAAAAAGAAAATAACAGCGGAATAACATAGAAAAATGTAATAGGTGCCGCTCGGCACATACACTTTACCAAAATTCTAGAATATATAACCACCAAGACCCGAAAACTCACGGGCAAACACAGGCTAAAGAGAGTAAAACTGTGGCTCTATCTACCAAGAATATCTATACAACCGAAATAAAGAGAAAATGACTAGTGTCACTAGGGAAGAACAGAAGAAGACTCTCCGGATCTGCGAACGCAACAGATGCATACCACGAGTCTCCTGATATATCTCCTAGATCACTAGTAATGTGCCTGATCAGATGGACTTGGATCTACTCAACAAAAAGTGAGCAGAAGAGTAGTACGAGTACACCATAGCGGTACTCAGTAAATGCCAAGCCTAACCTCGATGAAGTAGTGACGAGGAAGGTCAGGGACCTACCGAGAATAATGATAATAAAATATCAAATAGTATAAAGCAGGAATAAATCTAAAATAACAGCAAAAGAAGGTAGAAACTACAAATCATCTACAGTTAAACTAACAAAGATTTTTTTTAACACAACAAGTACGGAATCAATAGCACCGGATCTCCGGGAATTGAACTCGCAGTCCATGTAACTCAATAGCATAGGATCTTCGGGAATTAAACCCGTAGTCAATTTATATCAGTAACTAGGATCTCCGGGACTTGAACCCGCGGTGCTTTTTATCAGTAACTAGGATCTCCGGGACTTGAACCTGCAGTCCTTTTATCAGTAACCAGGATCTCCGGGACTTGAACCCATAATCCTTTTTATCAGTAACCAAGATCTCCGGGACTTGAACCCGCATCTCTTTTTATCAGTAATCAGGATCTCCGGGACTTGAACCCGCAATTCTTTTTTATTAGTAACCAGGATCTCCGGGACTTGAACCCGCAGTCCTTTTGGAGCTTTGGGAATTGAACTCGCAGTCCTCATAGCAAACACAATCAAACAAAGAGAATATGCAGAGAAAAATAAAATATACTGCTACGATTAATAATTAAATTCAATCTCAATAGGTTCCACGAAATTCATTAAGACAAATAGGCATTTAGACAGTTAATCCTATCTAATCATGTTTCTCTAGCTAACACAGTATAAGTCTATCAATTAACCAGCCAAATAAAAGAGATAACACCGATTGAACAATTCAAGTAAAGTGGATTTTTCAGCAATTTGTGCAAGTACACGCCCGTCACCTCATGCACAAGGAATTTAAATCAACATATAATATATCCTAGGGGGAAAGGTCCCGCACACAAGGTTAGACAAGGCACTTACCACAATTCCGGTACAAAACCGCTAAGAAATAGTGCCCTTGCCACGAGTATCCGACTTCGGGTGGCCCAAATCTATTCAAACCAATTACATAGTGTAAATAACATCACAAGTAACTAATTACATTGTTAAAATTAAAGCTAAGGCATGAAAATAGGTTAAATAACCAAAATACCCCTCTAGCTATCGGCTCAGAATCGAAATATTTTTACGTTTTCAGAACCCTCGAACTCTCACGAGTCTAACCATATAAAATTTATCAATATCAGAGACCATTTGCTCATTCAAATCATCAATTTTCATTCTCTTAGGCTTAGAGCAAAATCCCCCATTTTTACACCTTAAAATCCTCCATTTTCGGAGATTTAATCCATGTTTTATCAATGTATGAACAAAATTTGGGTCCAAGAGTTGTTACCTGATGATACTCCTCAATTTCCTCCTAAAAAACGCCCAATTCCTCTCCTAGTTCGAAGCCCCCAAATATTTTACTCTACTGAAATTCGAAATGAGCTGAGGCATTAACCTACAATAATTTTTGGCTCCTGCGACATTGGGGTCGCTTCCGCGATACTGCTTCTACATAGAAGCTTCCGCTTCTGCAGCTTTAACTTAAATCTCGACTTCCTCTTCTGAGGATAGGACCCTGCTTCTGCAACCTCGCTTACGCAGACAATAGTCCGCTTCTGCGAAAATATCCAACCTGGCCCAATTCGCTTATGCAGGCGTCTACGGGCTCGCCTAAGCGATCATATGCCCATTTATGCGGACTCAACTGGCCCTCTCAGCATTTGCACATGTGCTCCATTTTCCGCTTCCGCGGACATGCTTCTACGGTCCAAATTCCGCAGAAGCGAAAGTAATAGAAGGCAGAATAACACAGACCTGCTACAGTTCCAAATTTCCCCATTTCACCTTCTGTAATTATCCCGAGGCCCCCGATACCTCAACCAAAAATACAAATCCACTCTAAATCATCATACGAACTTATTCCAATCATAAAAATATACCCTTAAACACAAGAATCATCAAATTAAGGCGGATTCAAGCCTAAGTTTCAACTAAAACTTCCGAAATCAATAGACAATCAAAAACCTGACCAACGATGTTCGAATGACCTGAAAATTTGCAGACATATCCAAAATCACCTAACAAAGCTATTGGAACTGTCAGAATTCCATTCCGACCCCTGAAAAAAATCTCACCTATTGACCCGATTTTCAAAAATTTCAAACTTCGGCATTTCAAGCCTAAATGAGCTACGGACCTCTAAAATACATTTCGAACACGCTCCCAACCCTGAAATCACCTAACGGAGCTAACGAAACCATCGGATTTCTGTTCCAAGGTCATCTTAATACTGTTCTGAATACGGGCCATTTTCCAACTATTAAGCTTTCATTTAGGAACTAAGTGTCCCAAAATACTCCGAATTCTAGAACCGAATATCCCGGCAAACCAAAATTGATGAAATGAAATTAGGGAAAGCAGTTAATTAGGGATCAGGGTGTAAATTTCAAAAATGACCGGTCGGGTCGTTACACTACTTAGTTGGTTCGAGGGCAGTCTAGCTCGAGGACCCCGGTTGTCATCACATTAGTTGCTTTATTTTACTATAATTTCTATAGTTAATTCTTATATTTATTTTTGTGCAAGTAAAATCACATATCCTTAAAACCACTTATAAGTTTAATTGTTATATGATTTTAGGGGTAAACAGTTTAGTGGCCATTGTGGGGCTAAAGATAATAGTAATTTCCTGGTACAATTGTTGTTACACACATAATTTTACACGTGTTCATTAAAGTGTCTTTGGTTCCAGGATCAACATATCAAACTCTCAAGTAGCACCCATACACACAGACGATTGCCTTGGTCTCCATAGCGAGAATGACAATATAGCCGCCCTAGGAAACAAAGTACTTCTAGTCAACTCCGATGGAGCTCTGATTGTGGACCCAATCAACATTAGCCCTATATTGCCATCAATGGAAATTTGGGCTAGCATCCGCAAAGATGCTCGAACAGCTAATCAGAATGCACATGCGGTGGTGAAGGCGAGATTAGACTCTGAATGATATTCGAAATGTTTTAGACTCAACAAGATGTAATAATATCACTACAACATTAGAATCATGCACCAAGAAAGATCGAGCTTGAGCCATCGATAGAAATTATTCATAGACCCGAATTAGTGTCGAAGAGATCGAATAGAGGAGAACCGGAGAGCGAGCTTGCTATAATAAAGATGCTTGTGGAACTGATGAATCTAATCGAGACAATGGAAAAGAAGATCGAGGAAAACAACAAGAAGGTGGAAACTTACAATTCCATGGTCGACCAAATTCCGGGGGCACCATCAGTGCTGAAAGGACTTGATTCCAAAATGTTTGTCCAAAAACCTTTCTCTCAAATGTAGATCTGAATCTGATCCCCAAGAATTGTCATACATCAGAGATCCCGAAATACAACGGAACAACAGGTCCACACGAGCATATCACCTCATAAACTTGCACCATTAAGGTAAATGACTTGGAAGATGAAAAGATTGAGTCTGTATTGCTGAAGAAGTTCGAAGAAACTCTATCGAAGGGAGATATGATATAGTAGGACATTTACCACTTAATTCTATTGATTTGTCTGCTATGCTTGCAGATTCTTTTGTAAAGGCACATGCCTGAGCTATTAAGGTTGCAACGAGAAAGTTTGATCTTTTCAAGGTAAGAAAAAAAGACAACTAGATGCTCATGGAATTCATGTCTCGATTGTAAATGGAACAAATGGATTTGTCGTCGGTATCCAACGATTGGGTCATTCAATCCTTTACTCAAGGTCTCAATGCTCTAAGTCCTGTAGCATCATAACCGCTGAAATAGAATTTGAATGAGTATCCAATTGTCAGCTGGGCCAATATGCATAATCGGTATCAATCAATGATCGGGATCAAGAATGATTAATTGGGGGCTCCAACCTGTTCGATTTATTCTAGCAGGCCTGTAAAAAGAGTTAAAAGGGACTTAAATCGGGAACCACAATTGAATAGAGATCGATATCAGGTGTATGGTAGAGATCAAAGAAATAATAGCCCTGTGCAAAACCTCGTTCAAAATGATAAAAGGAATAATCGGGGACAAAGCTCCAGGGGCTCATGAGCAAAAGTAGTTTCGACAGAGATGCTGGATCCAAAGAATCAACCAGATTGTTAGAATATAACTTTAATGTAGATGCTTTCGCCATAATGTCGGTCATTGGACATATCAAAGATACTAGGTGGCCTCGACCTATGCATACCAATCCGCCTAAAAAATATCCAAACAATATATGCAAGTATCATGGCACCCATGGACATAAAACAAATGATTGCAGGTAGCTAAGGCAGGAAGTAGCCCGGTTGTTCAACGAGGGTCATTTTTGAGAATTCTTAAGTGATCGGGCCAAGAAGCACATCCAAAATAGAGATCTAAATAGGCATAACAAGCAAGAAGAGCCTCAACATGTGATTCAATGATCGTTGGAGGGTTCGTCACTCCTCAAGGACCAGTATTTAAGTGCACTAAGGTGACAATCACAAGGGAAAAGCAAACACGAGACTACTTACCGGAAGAGACATTGTCTTTCAACGACGGGGATATGGAAAGGATTTAACAACCTCATAATGACGCACTTGTAATATCTATCCTTATGAATAAAATTCAAGTTAAACATGTTTTGGTTAATCAAGGTAGCTCAGCCAAAATTATTAGATCAAGGGTCGTAAAATAGCTTGGACTACAAGACCAAATTCTGCCTGCATCCCGAGTACTTAACGAGTTTAACATGGCAAGCAAAACCACCAAAGGTGCGATTGTTTTGCTAGTGAACGTGGCTGGGACTATCCAAGAAACAAAGTTACATGTGATCGAGGGTGACATAAGATACAATGCCCTGCTCGTAAGGCCTTGGATCCATAACATGAGGAAGGTGCCCTCAACCCTTCACCAAGTTCTGAAGTTCCCAACATCTAAACGAATTAAAATAGTGTACGGGGAACGATATGCTGTCAAGGAGATGTTTGCAATTGAGGAAGTAATACCAGTTTCATCACTTTCTTCAATAAAGGGGTCGCACTAAAGAGGAAAGCTAGAGGCCAAATAGCAACCATAGACACCGGCCTTAACCCAATTGGAGAAGTAGGGGACCGATGAGGATGGCAACAATAGTATACCCAGATTTATTTTAGTTCCCAATGATATTGATGCCACCAAATCAATGGTCGAGGAGCTAGAATAAATCATGTTGATAGAGCATCTGCTCTATCAAAAGGTATACTTGGGCATGGGATTAACTCCCAGGCTTAGCAAAAAACTTATTCAATACCCGAAAGCTAATATGGGTTGTTTTGCTTGGTCCCATCTCGATATGACAGGGATCCCACCAGAAATCACTACCCATCGAATGATCTTGGACTCATGGTCCATCCAGTAAAGCAAAAGAGAAGACCCCAGTCCAAAGTTAAGCATGCATTCATCAAGGACGAGGTAACCAAACTTCTGAAAATAGGGTTCGAGAAGTAAAATATTTGGAATGGTTAGCAAATGCAGCGGTGGTCACTAAGAAGGGTGATAAACATAGAATGTATGTAGACTATAAGGACTTGAACTAGGCATGCCCTAAGGATTCTTTTCCTTTGCCGAATATCGATCGCATGATTGTTGCCACGGCCGACCACGAGATTCTCAGTTTTCTCGATACCTAGTCTAGTACAATCAAATACAGATGAACTTGGAGGATCACGAAAAGACTCGTTTATCACTAAATATGTCACATATTATTACAAAATAATGTCGTTCGGACAAAAATATGCTGGTGGAACTTATCAACGCCTAGTAAATCAAATGTTCGAAGAACAAATAGGAAAATCAGTGGAAATTTATATTTACGACATGTAGTTAAGTCCTTGTGAGTAGAGGACCATTTGAAACATTTGCACTTTGTATGAGACCTTCGACATACTAAGAAAGTACAACATGAAGCTCAATCAAGAGAAATGTGCGTTCGGGGTCGATTCGGGCAAGTTCCTCGGCTTCATTGTATCAAATAGTATTTGATTTTTACCCGGATAAGATCAAAGCTATCAAGAAAATTAAGGTTGTAGACAATGTAAAGGTCGTGTAAAGGCTAACCGGGCGCATAGCCATCATGGGGCGATTCATTTTGAGGTCCTCAGACCTGAGTCACCGATTCTTGATGCCGCTTAAGAAGACGAACAATTTTGCATGGGCCCTGGAACATCAACAAGCCTTGGAAGAACTAAAATGATACATGACCAACCTACCATTGCTTCACATCCCGAAAATAGAAGAGTGACTCTACTTATACTTGGTAGTCTCAAAAATAGCACTAAGTGGAGTTCTAGTTCAAGAAGATCCAAGTACGTAATTCCCTATTTACTATGCTAGTCGGACCTTAGGTGAGGCCGAAACTCGATACCCACTCTTAGAAAAATTAGCACTAGCTTTAATAAGTGCCTCTAGAAAATTAAAATCATATTTTCAATGTCACCCGATTTGTATTGTAACTACCTATCCCTTTTGCAATATTTTGTACAAAACCAAACTCGGGTGGACTGACCAAATGGGCCATCGAGATCACTGGGTATGATATCGAGTATCAACCCCGAATGACCATCAAGTCTCAAATCTTGACAGACTTTGTGGTTGACTTTATGCCATCCCTCGTGCTCGAGGTCGAAAAGGAACTATTATTAAAATCAAGTACATCATCGGGGGTTTGGACCCTCTTCACAGATGGTGCTTAGAATGTGAAAGGATACGGAATGGGCATCATTTTGATGGTGTTATCAATTACATTTGAAAGAAATCTAAAATATCTTAGTGTAGTCAGTTTTTTTTATTTTCAATCTATACATTAAAATTTTAACGTTTGTTGACTTGGTTGTACATGTGCATGCCTAGAAAGTCATCAAGAACTGGTGAAGTATTTGAATCATTATCAGATACCGAGAAAGTTTTCAATGCCTTGAATTAGGCCAACCACAAAAACAAACAATAACACTCAACTGAAAAACTCAAACCAGACACGGGGGCTAACGTGGTAGACCAAGCTGCACCAACGACAGAGAATTTGGCAACAACGATATTAGTCCCGCAGATACATGCCGAATATTTTCAAATCACGAACAACATATTACACTTGTTACAAAACAAGGGACAACACTCTTACTAAAAATATGGCCACCTTAATGACACAGATGCGTATACTCACCAAAAAGGTGAAAGAGTCAGGGCAGAAGCAACAGGTGCACATTATAGATACTACTAATGGGGGCCTATACACATCTTGAATTAGTCAGCCAGTTGGTAGCCAATGGAATATAGAAAGTGATCATCATCATTACCCTGAGGACATGAATTATTTGTCTAATTATGGGGGTGAAACACATGGTGGTCAGAATTGGGGCCAACATAATCAAACATACATGTAGTCTAGCCACAACTCAACAATAGAAATATGAGAGTCATGTGACCTCATAATAATTGGTGCCTACCAGTGCCCACATGAGTACAACCATCAAAATTAGCAATAGGGTTATCATCCTCCTCAGCAGCAATATGTTGTGAGGCAGGAAGATGGGTTAGCTAGACTCGAGGCAATGATGCATCAGGTTATTGGATCAAATGCAAAAATGAGTGAAAGTTTAGATGCACATGAGTCATCTATAAAGAATATTTAAGTGCAGTTGGGAGAGATTTCGATGTCTTTGAATAATCGTCCTCATAGGACATTGCTTGTAGACACGCAGGAAAATCCAAAAGATCAAGGCCCGAAGCAGCTGATGGCAGTGAGTCTTACATAATGGTAGAGACAATGACTTGGACAAAGAGATGGATCGAGAAAGCAAATAGGCTGATACACGTGTACCCGTGCCCATTGAGCTAGATGATTCAATGAAACTAGTAGAGGTGACAGTACATCCCGCCCAAGAAGAAACCAACACACAGATTGAGGTTGAGAAAGAAGCTGAGACAGGAACTGGTAGTTGAGGTGGTGCTCGACAAACAAAAAAACCTAAATCATTGGTAAGAAGAGACCTCCATTACAATTCCCATAGAGGCTAGCCAAATACTAGAAAGAGGAACAATACAAGAAATTCTTGGAGATGCTGAAACAAATCTATGTAAATATTCCATTGATTAATGCTTTGAATGAGATGCCTGGTTATGCAAAAATAATGAAGGACTTGATGTCCCAAAAATTTAACTTCCAAGATTTGGCCACAGTGATTTTAACAATGTTTTGGTGACTAGACCAGTTGCTGAGAAGTAGTTTGATCCAAGGAGTTTCAAAATTCCTACAACATTGGTAACTTTGCATTTGCCAAGGCACTTTGTGATATGGGGGCTAGCATAAATCTTATGCCCATGGAAATCTATAAGAGGTTGGGAATTGGAAGTGTTAGACCCATATCTATGTTGTTGCAGCTAGCTGAGAGAACTATAAGAGACCCCCTAAGGTATCTTGGATGACGTGTTGATTCGGATAGGGAATTTGTGTTCCCTACAGATTTTGTGACTCTAGATTATAAGGTTGATGAATAAATTCGCATAATTTTAGGAAGGTCGTTCTTGGCCACAGGGCGAGCCCTAATTGATTGTGAAATTAGGGAGATTAGGATGATGTTGAATGATGAGGAGATAACATTCAATGTGCAGAAATCTATGAGGCGACCAAATAAATCACCAATTGTTCTTTATTAATGTTGTGGATGCAATCGTGGAAGCAGATGATGTAACATTGACTATTAAGGATCCTCTTCCTATATGTCTTGTAAATTTATATGAGGTGAATGGGGAAGAATTGGCAGAATGGGTGCTGGCTTTAGAAGACAGAGGTTTTGGGATAGAACACTTGAATTGAAGCCCCTACACTTAGAAAATAAAGAAACTCCTCTAGCCAAGTCATCCATAGAAGAACCACCAAAGATAGAGTTGAAGCCCTTGCCCGCCCATCTCAGGTATGCATTTTTAGGACCTAACTCCACATTACATGTTATTATTTCATCTTGTTTGTTAGATGTGCAGGCACAACAGCTTTTGCAGGTACTCAAGGAGTGCAAGACTGCCATTGGGTAAACCATGGCAGACATTAAGGGAATCAGCCTGGCATATTGCATGCATAAAATTCTGCTGGAAGAGGGGCACAAACCTTCTAGGGAGCATCAAAGAAGGTTAAACCCCAACATTAAGGAAGTGGTGAATAAGGAGGGGATTAAGTGGTTGGATGCGTGAATCATTTTCCCCCATCTCTGACAGCAACTGGGTTAGCCCGGTGCAATATGTTCTTAGGAAGGGTGGTATGACAGTGGTAAAAAATGATAATAATAAGCCGATCTCTACAAGAACTGTCACATGCTAAAGAATTTGTATGGACTACAGGAAATTAAATTAGGCCACCCGACAAAACAACTTCCTGCTTCCCTTCATTGATTAGATGCTTGACAGACTTGCAAGGAGGTCCCAATTCTATCTTTTAGATGGGTACTCAGGGTAGAACCAAATCTCTATTGCACCAGAGGACAGAGAGAAGACCTCTTTCACACGTCCATATGGATTTTATGCTTTTTGGAGGATGCCTTTTGGCCTATGAAATACCCCCACCACCTCCAAAGGTGCATGATAGCCAAATTCTCTAACATGGTCGATGACCAAATAGAGGTGTTCATGGATGATTTATTAGTGGTGGGCAACTCATTCGACGAGTGCCTTACAAATATGACACGAGTATTGAAAATATGTATTGAGACTAACCTCATACTTAATTGGGAAAAGTGACATTTCATGGTATAAGAGGGTACAGTCTTGGGACACTGGTATCAAACAAGGGAATCGAGGTGGATCATGCAAAAATTGACGTGACAGAAATGCTACCACCCCCACATCAGTCAAGTAAATTAGGAGCTTCCTCGGGCATGCTGGTTTCTACCGGAGATTCATAAAAGACTTCTCAAAAATTTCCAACCCTCTATATTAGTTTTTAGAAAAAGATCACCCTTTCATATTTTCTGAGGCTTGCAAGGTATCATTCGAGGAGTTGAAAAAGCGGCTAGTCACAATACCCATCATTGTTGCCCCCAATTAGGAGCAACCATTCAAACTCATGTGTGATGCTAACGACTATACAATGGGGGTAGTATTAGGATAGCAGAAAGACAAGCTAATGCACCCAATTTACTATGCCAAAGAATGTTAAGTGGAGCCTAGCTAAACTACATTTTGAATGAAAAGAATATGTTGTTTGTGGTGTTTGCATTCGACAAGTTCATATCATACATGATCAGCTCTAAGGTAATTGCATATATTGATCATGCAGCCCTCAGGTACTTGATTGAGAAAAAGGAGTCCAAACCTCGCCTGATTCATTGGGTGCTATTACTGCAAGAGTTTGACCTAGAAATTCGTGATCGTAAGGGCACAGAAAATCAAGTCGTTGATCTTCTATCACGACTTGGAGGTGCTAAACACTCAGTTGAGGTAGAGGATATTCTGGAAACCTTTCTAGATGAGCAACGACTTGCTACCAGCCTTGAAGAAGTGCCATGGTATGTAGACTTTGCAAATTACCTGGCAACGGTATAGTTTCCTATGACCTTTCCTCTATGCAAAAGAAAAAGTTTTATTGTGACTATCGTAGTTACTGGGATGAACCTTATCTGTTTAGAATATATATTGACAAAATGATACAGAGGTGTGTCCCCAAGATAGAATAATCATCTATTTTGCAGGCATGTCACGCATCAGCATATGGTGGGCATTATGGAGGAGTCAGGATGACAGCAAAAGTGCTAGAACTTGGGTTCTACTAGCCAATAGTATTTATGGATGCACATCAATGCGTGAAGGGCTGTAATGAATGTCAGCGAATTGGGAACATTTCCTATTGCCGTGAGATGACCATGAACCCAATTCAAGATGTTGAAGTGTTTGATGTATGGGGGATAGACTTCATGGGCCCCTTTGTTAGCTCTTTTGGCAATAAGTATATACTTGTAACTGTGGATTATATTTCCAAATGGATGGAAGCTACATCACTCCCCACCAATGATGTAAGAGTAGTGGTGGGGTTTTTGAAGAAGAATATATTCGTTTGTTTCGGGATCCCAAGAGCTATTATCTATGACGGAGGCACTCACTTTTTCAATCGAGCCTTCGAGAAATTTCTGGCAAAGTATGATGTGCACCACACGGTGGCAACACCATATCATCCTCGGACTAGTGGACAGGTCGAAGTGTCTAATGGAGAGATAAAGAGTGTGCTAACCAAGACTCTGAATGCCATAATAACTGATTAGGCAAAAAAGCTAGATGATGCACTCTGGTCCTATAGAACAACTATCAAAACACCAATTGGTATGTCACCATACAAGTTGGTGTTCGGAAAGGCCTGTCACTTACTAGTGGAACTAGAACATAGAGCTTGGTGGGCAATGAAACAGCTAAATCTAGACATTGAAGCTACGGGAACAAATAGAGTCACAGAATTGCATGAGCTAGACGAGTTCCGATTTCTTACTTTCGAGAGTTGGAGGTTGTACCAGGAGAGAATGAAGAGGTTTCATGACAAGATCTTCTATATAGATAACAAACAACGACTATGATCAATACCAATATGACCAAAGGCAATGAAATCACAATTACATGCGAAACTTCAATCCCCGAGACATAGTGTTGATTTATAACTCAAGATTAAGGCTATTTCTGGGTAAACTCAAGTCACAATGGTATGGACCATTTCGAGTGGTCGAAGTATTCCCTTTAGTTGCCGTAAAGATTGACTCAAAGAAAGACTCTCATACATTTAGAGTCAGTGGGCAAAGATTGAAACATTATATGGGTATGGATGAAGCCAAGAAGTGTTAGTGATCCATCTGACTGAACCTCAGAGGTCGAGTGAGTCTTAAATGCCATTATTTACATCGTACCCCGACGTTAAATTAGGAATTTCATGGGAGGCAACCCAATGATATTTTATAACTATCGTGCCACGAAATTGACTAAGGCGTTGGTTGGGAGGCAACCCAATGCGTAGTGAATTTAGTATAGTTAGTATTTGTTAATTTTGATTTTTGTAAGTACTAACCAATGGAGGTGACCTTGGGCAAGTCCATCGGATGCGGACGAAATAGGTAAACAAAAAGTGCAAATATTTTGAGCCTAGGAGTGCGTCAATGCTATAGACCACGCTACAGGCCGCGTATATGGGCAAAAATTCTGCCTCATCATCTCGCCCAGTAGAGCGCCCACGCTAGTGACCGTACTAGTGATCGCACATATAGCCAAGTACAATGTTTCACTAGCGCAGTCGCGCTTGTACCGCACTAATACCGTCCACCTGCCACTTTATTTAACTTAACATTTTTTTACTTTGTATATTAAATTGTTTATAGTTGTTTGTTTCCCCCACCCTAACTATTCCCCTATTATTCACTCCCAAGTCCCCTACGCTGAAGTCTTCCCAACCTCAACTCCCATCTTCTCCAAATTTCCTTTATATCCAAATTCCCCCATCTCCATTCCCAACTTAACCCAACCCAAATTCCCCAAGATTCAAGCCACGCCCTCTCTTACTCTTCTTCACTTCTTACCATCTTCTCTCACTGCATGTAAGGTTTTTCTTTTTTCCATTGTTTTTGTATTTTTTTAGAGATTTTTGTTCAATTCCTTCATTATTCGTAGTTTTTTGTTCTTATTCTTTCCTACTAGTAATTTGTAGTATTTGTGTAGTGCTTGTGGGTGGTAATGTTTGTGGAGTTGTCTCTTAACTTAGCGGGTGAATTTGGAGGAATTTGTGGTGGTAATTGGATTATCACATGTTTATTTAGGAGTTCCGGTATATAATTCCCACAAGGTGTTTGTGTAAATAAAACAATGAGTGTAAATGGTAATTGTGATCAATTGTATGAGTGAAGTTTGAGTAACTGCAGTTGAGTCATAATTATTTTTCGGGTTGTACTAATGTGCTATTCCTCTTCCAGGTACTATGGCTACATCCAAGAACGTCGCACCACATGTGCTTCTTCCAACAGTCAAGCTGGATCGTCCAGGGCAGGTCAGCTCCTACTCGTCCTTTTGATAGTAGCAGATTCGTCTCTACCAAGGCTGAAGACCGCTTTGGTGATAAGGCCTCCAAAAAATCGATATCATAGAGGGGCATAGATATAGGATCGCTCCAGCTGGGCTGCACTAACTTGTATAATGATATTGTAAAGAGGGGACTACAAATATTTTTTGAAGAGCCGAACGAGGGAAATTTGATAGTTGTCCGTGAATTCTACGGCAACGTAAAACAACATGTGAATGGTATAGTAACTATTCTTAGAAAGGTTGTGGATGCCTATGTTTAGACTATTTGGAGGATATACCAGCTGCCCATACTGGTGGATGAGTATGAAGACTATTATGAAATGTATGGGAGAAACTACACCCAGTGGGAGATGTTCTTTGAAACCATTTGTGTACTGGGCAAGGAAATTGTATGGATGAAGTATGGGAAGAAGTTTCACTCTGCAACGCTCGCTTTTGAAGGGAAGTGCTAGTTATATGTCATCAACAACGGCTTGATCCTGTCTTCTAACACCATGGAGGTGAACGCTCCTCGAGCTGATCTAATTTGGTGCTTTATAAATGGTCACAACTTTGAGGTGGCCAAGCTGATTTACGAGGAGATATGCACCCGTTATCTGGTGAAAAGGTATGGGTTCTTCTTCCCTTCCTTAGTCACTAGACTTTGTCTTGCATCCCAAGCGGCGGAAAATTTAAATATGGATGGGATAGTGCTAAAAGACTCCAAGTTCTGAGCTGATAAGGTAACTATTGGGAAGGAGCCGGTGGTAGCAGGGTGGTGATAATAGTGCTAAATCTGATAACTAGGAGGAAGAGAAGGCTGAGTAGGAGGATGTGAGAGCCGAGTCACCGGCCTATGAGTAGATTGCAGTGGCTGTAAGACCATCTCAGTCTGCTTGGGTTACCTAGTTCACAGCTTTAGAGCAAGAGGTGGAAGGATTGCATACCTCGGTTGCTAACTTAGGTACACGGGTTGATGCGATAGCTGCCAAATAGGTGAAATCAGAGAAGAAAATATTTGGCTGGCTTAGAGCTCTGGGTCTTGCATGCAATCTGAACTCGGAGACGGTCTCCAATCATGAGTGATCAATCAGGAAAGTTCCTTTACCTCTGTCACGCCCCAAATCGAGGGACATGACCGGCGCCTGACTAGGTAGCCCCAGTCAAGCGGACCTGGGTGCCTTTCATTCCCACGTGTTACCCCCGTGTTGATTATTTCTCATTAACCAAATACCTTACCAATTATAACTGATTTCACAATATACAAACATAACCATGCGAGTGATTCATTAACAAGTTTACAGTTTTTACAACGCCCAACATAATATATACATGAGCCTCGAATCCCACAGTTTACATGTCTACGGAACCTCTAGGATACAAAGGACGATACAATACTTGCCGGTAACAAGGCTCCGGCTATACCTTACACAAAATCAAAATAAAGTCTAAACAAGAGTGGCATGAGCCACGTAGGGCCCCGAAAGGAAAGGGGCTCACCAAAACGGGCGATGAAGGATGCTACTGCCGATGAGCTGAAGTACCTGCTACTGATTCACCTACAATCATAATACGAATGTAGCGTCCCCGACAAAAGGGACGTCGGTACACTTGAATTGTACTGGTATGTATGGACAAACTTTGTCCCAAGTAAACTCAAGCCATTAAATTACATCAAAACTAATCAAGCCGGCCAACCATGTTTTCCACCTTTTACTCATTTCAGATAAGCCTCAACACAAACACGTTCAAGGTAAACAAATAGAACAACAACCAATCAACCACACAAATTGCAAGTAGTCAAACATAGGGGCAATCAGTGCCCCCCAGGTTGCAAACTCTCCTGCCGTCTCCTTTCACAATTTCACATCATTGATTTTTGTATCAATTTTCAATAGCGATTTCGATCGCTTTCCATCCTTATTGCCCCCTGACCACCCTTATTATCTCGGCCAACCTTATCACCCCAACCCACACCTTATTTCCTCACGTTGCGGCACGCAACACGACCCCACCTTACAGTTTAAAACACAACAATTTCAAACAGCAGATAAGGTACTACACACAATTTCAACAAGTTCAAATAAGCAACTTGCACATTGTTCCATGTTCTCAATTACTTATCAAGCCAATATCACAACCAAGTTACAATATTTCCATAATCAAAAATATTCACACAAGTATGTTCAACAATTTTCCACAATTCAAGTGCTTCGTCTCTTTCCACAATAAACCAATTCTCAAGTGTTTCGTTTCTTTTCCACAAGGTGCCATAAAGGCCATCATAACCATTATTCACAATTCTTCACCAATTCCAATTCCCTTGTTATCTTTCAATTCATATTTCATACCACACCACATGTAGTTTAATATCAATTAGATACCCAACAACAAAATCAACAAATTACACACAATCTCTCAAATTAACACATGCCAAACGAATTGCACACATAAGGGCGATTTCACAAGAATCAAAGTTAGCCATACATACCTCGATTGAGCTTTCCTTAAGTTACTACATCACTCCAAAAACTCTAGCAATTCCAATCTACTATGAGACATAACAAAATTAAACATATATTAGAAAGATATTCATGAAACTAGCTCATTTGAGCATTTTATCAAATACTAGTTGGGCATCTTGATTTCAAATCCCCTTTTCAAGAATTTCTTCATTTCCTAACCCAATCTTTACTTATTTATGTTCATCAATCTTCCCACAACTCTATTTGCACAAGCATGCATACATAACACTACCATACCAAGAATCACACCTCAATAACACATCTCACAACCTCTACAATACTAACATAACCTAGGTTAGGAACCCATGGCTCCCAATCACCCTCCCATGAGTTCTAATGTATGTATCTTACATAAATAATCACCATAGAGTAGTTGGAGATGATAAACATACCTCTTGTAGTAAGAATTTTAAGAATCTCCACTTGAGGTGTTCTTGAAGAATTCAAGAATTAGAAGGAAAATCTAAGGATTTTGAAGATTAATCCTTGTTAGTATAAGTGCTTAAGGGATAGAAATTACTCAAAGAACTATAAAAATCTTACCTTAGATCATAGGGATGAAGTTTGGGATGAAACCCTCTTGAGAGAGAAAGTCAAAACCCCAAAAATAAGTTGGGAACACTCTAGGCCGGTCTTTGGGGTATTAAAACTATCCAGGTGCGCGAAGTGTTGCCCAGATGCGCGAAGTGTGCAAGCTTCGCGCATGACTTCGCGCATTTTCCTTAGCATTCTGCCAAGGTGCGCGAAGTGTGCGCGAAGTCCACTTCGCGCAGGACTTCGCGCATCTGACACCTGACGAGTAAAATGATCATAACTTTCTGTATACACCCCCGAATGACGAACGGTTTGTTGTGTTGGAAACTAAACTCAAAGGGCTTTAATTTGATAGGTTGATCCTCACACAACTCCTTATATAACCGGAGATATGATCATTCAAAGTGAGGTCTTGTGCGCACTCTTTTACAGATTTCGTCTAATATGCAATTTTCCATCTTGGATTAGGCTTAGGCCTCTCCTTAGACCCCAAATCACTTATAATAAGACTTATACCCTTATTAAACTATCTAATTAATATCCATAATATTATGAATCCGTATTTGCACAAGAGATAAAACAATGTAGCCTACATTAGCACGACGAAATCTTAAATAATTCGAAAAAAATTTTCGGGGCCTTACATTCTCCCCCCTTAGGATCATTCGTCCTCGAATGAGGAGTATAGTCTTCCACAAACACTTTAACAACACACATCTCTTTTCTAACCTACCTCCGGTCTCAAAATTTTCACTAACTCCTAAATTTTTCAGAAATTTCGGCAGAGTTTCCTTTGTAACTAGGCCTATCCACCTGCCAGAGAATCACCAAAATCTTCTTAACCACACATCCACAACTGTACATAGCACCACAATGTATATATCCACAATCCTAGTCCCAGTATTATAAGAACTACATTAACATATGGATACCAGAACATGGACTACACAGTTCTACATCAAAATACCTATATGGTACATTCCAAGTCAAAACTAACTGGTATTCAATCAAACGAAAGTACTTTCCTTCCACGACACATTTATCCTTCTACGCGACATTATCGACTTACAAGCATTATCATAACACCTTCTCAAAAATAATATCAACTCCCACAAATACATAATAAGGATGATAGATAACATCTTGCATGAGATAACTATCCATTGACTTTACCTTTTTATAACTTCCACTGTACAATTTTGACTCCACTGGATATTGCAATTCATGATAACAAAAATAACCCACAATTCCATAACTTGGCATCATACCATCAAGGATGTCAGTTCATAGTAAACAAACAATCATGTATTCATAATAGTCTTTACCAGCCATTAATGTAATCGCAAAGGTGTTCATCAACAAGAATATAATTTCATTTCAATCAACAGTCCATATGAAGCCAAGCCATCATGAGTCTTGCTAGTAGTGCATCATATAGGATATTACCATGATTATATGGTTCAATCAAGTCAATTCATACCCACATTTGTTTTTCATCACTATCTTCTTAGACATAAGCATATGGAAACACAAAGTACATGAGGAACATTTATGGGGAATATCATACACCTATTGCAACCTAATGTGTAATACAGTCATGTTACTTTTATTATCAACTCACATAACATTTTTAGGGGTACACTCACACTAAACCCTTGATGACTCTTAATAATTACCCTAAGATGTGCTTTCATAAACTGACCATAAAATTACCTACCCAACATATATGTGACCACACTGTGAAGCTTCATCCTTGACTCGTCTAAACTTACAATGCTCAATGGATCGGGATCTAATCAATGAGGAACAACAAAGTTCAAGATCAGGCTGGAGTTCTTCAAGAATCCATTAATGCACTGGGTAGAGTACTTTATGAGGTTGTATACTAAGAGACAGAAAATGTTACTACTAACAATACTAACATGGTTAATCATTATGACTACCTCAATTAATACACAAATGACGAATAAGAGTAAGTAGTACATGGGAAATAGGAACCATAAAGGAGGAATACTCAAGTACGTGAACCACTCATTTTCTAAAGTGTAGGGAAAATCCGTCGACCCCGAATAGGAATACTCTAGCACTTTGAATGTGATATGGGATTCAAAATACACGAAGTTAAATTACACTCTTAACATTACTTGACGAACAGAATCTATGCCACAAGCCTATAAGGATGAAAATAATTGAACGCTTATGAGATTACCATATTCTAGACAACTTAACACTTTTTGGTAATTGATCATATATGAGGGAACTAAAAATTACGACCATTTTTTTTCATTCAAATCAACATGTTCATGATATGTACAAAAATCCTAAGTTATCTAATCTCGACCTTTCACGAGTGAAACTCAATAGCTAGGAAATCTTGATATTGGGGCAAAATCATGAATTGGTTAGATGGTTCTAATAGTTAACACGACGCTCCAGGGAGAAGGAAAATAACATTCATATCTAGCCAAGAAGGTGAGATACCAAGGGTAGTAAAACTCTCCACACATGACAATGACATAGTCCATAATTCTAGAAGTTGAGGGTGTGAAGAAAACCAAACACAATGAGACAATGCACAATAATCGCTGAAGGTTTGCAAATGTTCATGATGAGATCTCCATAGGTTTTGACTTGAAAAAAGGAAGTGTCATAGTGATACATAGAAGGGAATGTTCTCTTATCGTTGTCGTACAAGTGTAGGGAACTAGCACAATGAATTCACTAAATAAGGAATACGATTAAAACATTGTGGAGACATAAAGAGAGAATAATCATTCGTTATGAGTTGGACATGCCTATGTTATACTATCTTCCAAACTGCAATACAATTCTACATCACGGGCAACCACAACACTAGAAACCAAGTGAGCTACTTACTACGGGATATCTCAAGTGGAAACCAAAATTATGGCGACACAAGATCTTCCTATGATGGGATGCGAAGATCTCAATTTTCAGAAAAAATTTATGCACACAGTGACCATTTCAATTGACATGTACTTGTAGGATAAGTGTAGATGCATGCTTTTACGTTTCTTGATAGTAAGAAGGTTTTCATGATGTTACTTGCAAGGGAGTAGATTGGCAGCTCAAGCCATATAAGCCATATACACAACTGAGAAAAAGAGTGACTCGGGAAGGATCACAAATCTTGAATACTTTGCATGGAACTTGGCACCACATGTACAAACTTTACAATGGTGCATGTATAGGCACAAGTGAGCAGATGTTGTCAATTTAAATGAGACGTTTCTGTAAGAAATTCATCGGGAATATTCCTTTGTTGAGAATTTAGGAAAAAAAAACAAGTAGGAAATATCAATAGTGTTATAACTCAATTCAGGAACATAATTATAGAGGTCAATTCCATAGGAGGTTGTACATACAAGAACTGTGATCGGGAGAATTTGTAAATAATACGTCTCATTAAAAGAGCATGTGCATGAACTATTTTGTAATTTGGATTCTTTTTAAGAATATATCTATGCAAGGGCAAGGAAATCATAAGGGTTTAACAAAAAGTTTAAACAATCACCACATTACCAAATAAAATGGATCACATAGTTTTCACATAAGTTCCATACCTATAGGATGCATATCATAGCCCTTCTGTAGGGTTCACATATCAGATTATACACATATGTGCTTCATACAATAATAAGGAAATCACAATTACGAATTAAACACTTTAAATGATCACCACATTATCAAATAAAAGAATCATACCATTTTCACGTATATTTGTCCATCGACTCTTAGGGCCATAATTATCACATCAGACTTGGCACTAGGCCATATTTCATAACACAATCTCTTGTTCCTCGCATTTCACATCATTTTCTCATATTTCACATCAACATCATAATCTGTTTCATATTCCTTCATGTCACAAGTATCACCAGGTACAATTTCATTTCGAGTTCTCGACACATTGTCTACATTTTGTTTCTCAAAAGCATTTGACTTATTTCAACATGTCTATGCACAGAGGACTTCACACAGTTTTATTTAATATATGCTGCTTCAATTTCAATTTAAGGCCTTCACATTCATACCCATTGCACCCATTTTATGTTGTCAATAATAGCACATTGATCATATTGGAATGCATCTTTCACAAACATCGGGTCACAACACCAATTCATGTAAAGTATCAATCACAACAAGAATCCAAAGTTCAATCTTACCACATTTACACATTCACTTTCTTTGCTTCCAAATATCTTTGTATATTACCATCAACTAGTCACAATCAATCAAATCCTTTTGGTACACATAAGAACAATTTGGAAGAATCAACCATAACAAGTTTTCTCACAAATTTTGGCATCAAAATATCTATTTAAACTTGACTTGAAGTCTAGTCATTTTAGCACATAGTTCACATTCTATACATATCCTCATCTACTAAGAATAATATATTAAACAAATGAAGAAGTGCCTCCTGCATATATTTTCACAGCAATAATTCGCTTAACATAACAAAATGAATACTGCATCAATTATATTTTGAACCTACAACATTTACGCGGACACCATGGAAGCTTAATTTCTAAGAGACGGGGTTTTAGCCGTACATACTGATGATATACTACATGATCTGGTGGTGCAGTGACATTAGTAGGAACAAGGGTACTCTCCTTAACAACAAGTTCTACCAATCACTCCATGGCTCAACACATTCTTCTAACAAGTCCTTGGATGATCCACTTGGACTTAATGGTGAGATAAATCTCACCTTACATGCTTCAAATTCACAGATTATGGTATCAAAATTACCAATATTGAGGTTAATACTTAGAGAGGAAATTAGCTCCATATCTTGAGCCATATCGCACGATCTGGAATATCAAAGAAATGGGTAAATTCCTAAATGCCCGTGCAGCCCCCAACTTATATGATGTGGTCGATAACACACCGATAAGAAGGGCACTACTAGACACGGCTCCGAGACATCCTAGGACACTTTAAACCCTTAGGCTCTGATACCAAGTTTGTCACGCCCCAAATCGAGGGACATGACCGGCGCCTGACTAGGTAGCCCTAGTCAAGCGGACCTGGGTGCCTTTCATTCCCACGTGTTACCCCAGTGTTGATTATTTCTCATTAACAAAATACCTTACCAATTATAACTGATTTCACATTATACAAACACAACCATGCGAGTGATTCATTAACAAGTTTACAGTTTTTACAACGCCCAACATAATATATACATGAGCCTCGAATCCCACAGTTTAAATGTCTACGAAACCTCTAGGATACAAAGGACGATACAATACTTGCCGGTAACAAGGCTCCGGCTATACCTTACACAAAATCAAAATAAAGTCTAAACAAGAGTGGTATGAGCCACGTAGGGCCCCGAAAGGAAAGGGGCTCACCAAAACGGGCAGTGGAAGATGAAGGATGCTACTGCCGATGAGCTGAAGTACCTGCTACTGATTCACCTACAATCATAATACGAATGTAGCATCCCCGGCAAAAGGGACGTCGGTACATTTGAATTGTACTGGTATGTATGGACAAACTTTGTCCCAAGTAAACTCAAGCCATTAAATTACATCAAAACTAATAAAGCCAGCCAACCATGTTTTCCACCTCTTACTCATTTCAGATAAGCCTCAACACAAATACGTTCAAGGTAAACAAATAGAACAACAACCAATCAACCACACAAATTGCAAGTAGTCAAACATAGGGGCAATCAGTGCCCCCCAGGTTGCAAACTCTCCTGCTGTCACCTTTCACAATTTCACATCATTGATTTTTGTATCAATTTTCAATAGCGATTTCGATCGCTTTCCATCGTTATTGCCCCTGACCATCCTTATTACCTCGGCCACCCTTATCACCCCAACCCACACCTTATTTCCTCACATTGCGGCACGCAACACGACCCCGCCTTACAGTTTAAAACACAACAATTTCAAACAGCAGATAAGGTACTACACACAATTTCAACAAGTTCAAATAAGCAACTTGCACATTGTTCCATGTTCTCAATTGCTTATCAAGCCAATATCACAACCAAGTTACAATATTTCCATAATAAAAAATATTCACACAAGTATGTTCAACAATTTTTCACAATTCAAGTGCTTCGTCTCTTTCCACAATAAACCAAATCTCAAGTGTTTCGTTTCTTTTCCACAAGGTGCCATAAAGGCCATCATAACCATTATTCACAATTCTTCACCAATTCCAATTCCCTTGTTATCTTTCAATTCATATTTCATACCACACCATATGTAGTTTAACATCAATTAGATACCTAACAACAAAATCAACAAATTACACACAATCTCTCAAATTAACACATGCCAAACGAATTGCACACATAAGGGCGATTTCACAAGAATCAAAGTTAGCCATACATACCTCGATTGAGCTTTCCTTAAGTTACTACAACACTCCAAAAACTCTAGCAATTCCAATGTACTATGAGACATAACAAAATTAAATATATATTAGAAAGATATTCATGAAACTAGCTCATTTGAGCATTTTATCAAATACTAGTTGGGCATCTTGATTTCAAATCCCCTTTTCAAGAATTTCTTCATTTCCTAACCCAATCTTTACTTATTTATGTTCATCAATCTTCCCACAACTCTATTTGCACAAGCATGCATACATAACACTACCATACCAAGAATCACACCTCAATAACACATCTCACAACCTCTACAATAGTAACATAACCTAGGTTAGGAACCCATGGCTCCCAATCACCCTCCCATGAGTTCTAATGTATGTATCTTACATAAATAATCACCATAGAGTAGTTGGAGATGATAAACATACCTCTTGTAGTAAGAATTTTAAGAATCTCCACTTGAGGTGTTCTTGAAGAATTCAAGAATTAGAAGGAAAATCTAAGGATTTTGAAGATTAATCCTTGTTAGTATAAGTGCTTAAGGGGTAGAAATTACTCAAAGAACTATAAAAATCTTACCTTAGATCATAGGGATGAAGTTTGGGATGAAACCCTCTTGAGAGAGAAAGTCAAAACCCCAAAAATGAGTTGGGAACACTCTAGGCCGGTCTTTGGGGTATTAAAACTATCCAGGTGCGCGAAGTGTTGCCCAGGTGCGCGAAGTGTGCAAGCTTCGCGCATGACTTCGCGCATTTTCCCGAGCATTCTGCCTAAGGTGCGCGAAGTGTGCGCGAAGTCCACTTCGCGCATCTGACACCTGACGAGTAAAATGATCATAACTTTCTATATACACCTCCGCATGACGAACGATTTGTTGCGTTGGAAACTAGACTCAAAGGGCTTTAATTGGATAGGTTGATCTTCACACAACTCCTTGTATAACCGGAGCTATGATCATTCAAAGTGAGGTCTTATGCACACTCTTTTACTGATTTCGTCTAATATGCAATTTTCCATCTTGGATTAGGCTTAGGCCTCTCCTTAGACCCCAAATCACTTATAATAAGACTTATACCCTTATTAAACTATCTAATTAATATCCATAATATTATGAATCCTTATTTGTACAAGAGATAAAACAATGAAGCCTACATTAGCACGACGAAATCTTAAATAATTCGAAAAAACATTTTCGGGGCCTTACAACCTCACTGTTCTTTATCTTGTATGCCATAAGGACATGTTTTACTTTTAATTGTGGGATGGGGGATACTTTAACGTATGTGTGTATATGTAACAACTTGATTGTTTGATGATTTCTTTGTTTTTCTTGATTATTTTTATGGGTTTGAGTAATAGTCAAACTAGGTAAGTTGACTTGTCCCGCCGACAGATCTCTTTCGACGGGGTTCTTGAGGGTCTAAGTCGAAGTAAAAATCTAAAGAAAAAAATAGAAAACAAAACAGAAATATGTTGGACTCTTTCTGATGACGGATCTTCTAGACAATTTTCTTGAGGGAAGTGGGTCTAAAGAAAATACCAAAAAGATTTTTTTTTGTTTTGTTTTAGGTAGTGTAGTAACTCCTCCTTGGTTTTTCTTTGGGCCACGGTTCTTTTCAAGGGTTTTGCTTGAACCGGGTGTAGTTATTTTTTGTTTAATTTGTTTCTAGCTTTTAGTTAGTACTTATAGGCTATGAGATGAAATAGAAAGAGAAACCCTTGGCGTTGATACACCTAAACACAGTAGACACTAGAGTGTGACGCTTAGTCTCAGTGGTTGATTCTTGTTAGAGTGTCTTAAATTGTATGTTTGCAACTGACTTGAGTACTCAAACGAGAGTGTCTTGATAAGCCAATTTGGAATTATTCACAAGCCATGCGTGTGTGAGTTGTATTGTATACTATGCTCTGAATGATCACGCCCAACTATGCCGTATAAAAAGGACTAAGCGATCGTAACAAATATAATCCGAGTATTTAGCCTAGAGTTAAATCCCATAGGGAATTAACCTACCAATTACTCTTGTGAGACTCACTAAATTCTTCGTAATCAACTTTCCAGATATTTTGAATAACAATTTGTGATATCTTTACTGGTTATAACTGAATAAAGTTAAGTAAACTGTAAGCTAACTATAATTGAGTTGAGAAGGATCTAAGGTTGTGATTTCCCCTATTGATGGAATCTCTTCATATTATGATTCGGATAGAATTATCTAATCGTCTCCATCGATCATGAGCACTCTTACTACCATAATTCTCTCCTAAGTAATTATGACAATTTACTAGGTGAACTCTCCCGAGTTACGCTAGCTGACTTTTACTACGACTCACTTTTAGGTCGCACCCAAGGTTTCATTATCCCTAATCCCACATTTAAACCCTCGTTTATTGATTCCTTATATACTCTAGGAGTGGTGTTTTTCAACAATTACCTAAATACGCACTCTCTCCCGAGTAATACATACTAAATAGGTATAACTAATTGAGGATCCTATCAATTAACTACAACAAGAATGTAGTTGAACAAATGGAGATTAAACTGGGCAAACTATATTAACATAACACGAAGTTCATCCTTCAAAAGGTTCCATCAAAACCCTAGACTAAATAATAACCTACTCATGACCATATTCATACTAACAACAGTAAAATTTATCATAAATGATAAATACAAAAGGAAGAAAGGTATAACTCGATGCCGAATTATCCTCCTTACCTCTTGCCTCTTCTTGCCTTCAACTAAGCTGTAAAAACCTTGATAATCTCTCTTTGGGCGAGCTGGATCTCTTATAGGTTAAGTGAAGTTACATCCGAACTTCCAAGTTTCCCCCTAAAATTATGTGCTCTGAATTGGACTAGCGCATCCGCGCTAGTGACCGTGTATATTGCATAATATTCTGCCTCAATTCTTTGGACTAGCGTGGTCATGCTAAGGCTGTGCTAAGCTGGTTCAGCATTTTATCTCTTTTTTCTCTCTTCTTTCACACGTACTCAGCTCCGAGGGGCGCCCCTTACTTTAATTTAGCTCCAAACACTATCCTAAGTCCTCATAAGCGCAACTTGCTTCTACAAAATATGAAATTCACAATTATATCCAATTTATATTCATTTAACCATCTTAGAACAATGAAGCGTAGTCAAGTTAGGGCATAAATAATCACCAAACTACATGAATCTAGAACTATTATCACCACCCATGGGTGTCATAATTAGACAATCAATCAGTACTTCAAAGTTAACTAATAGTGAGGCTGAGTATAAGACCATGATTGCATGTCTCGAGCTGGCTAAAAGTTTGGGAGTAGAGGTCATCGATGCCAAATGTGATTCTCTACTTATGGTAAACTAAGTCAATAGAACTTTCAAAGTCAGAGAGGATCAGATGCAGAGATACTTGGACAAGCTATTGGTGACTTTGCACCGGTTTAAAGAGTGGACCTTACAGCACATACCTCAGGAACAGAACACTGAGGCTGATGCCCTTCCAAACTTGGGGTCATTGGTCGAGGATTACGAATTTAACTCGGGGACTGTGTACAACTTTCGAGATCGGCAATCTAAGAAGGCCATGACAAAATAAAATCTACAAGTTTTGACATGGGATTGGAGAAATAAGTACATTGAATACCTAAAGAAAGAGAAACTCCCTTCAGATCCAAAGGACTGAAGGACTCTACGCACAAAGGCAGTGCATTTCAGTTTGGTCGAGTGATAGAATATTTGAGTCTACCAAACTATATAGAGACCAGGTCCTCTATGGGTTCCTTTGGCAACCTTGAGCTCTTTGGCCAAATTGGCTCTGTTGGCCTCGAGCTCCTCGATCTTCTTTGCTTGAACCAAGGCATTGTCTCTTGCATATCGGAGTTTTGACTTGGTGGAATCTAACTTTGCTTGAACGGTTTCCTTTTGTGCATCCAGAATATCCATACATCCCTTGAATATTTTGGCTTTGGATCGTACTTGATCTATTTGCCCTTGAAGGCCCTTGATTTGTTCGAGCCTCTATCAAACCTGCAGAATGGGATTTTTAGTCGTTATCTCTAACTCGTCCTCGCTATTATGAAGAACTCGGAATACTTGCTCGACCATCTCTTCGTGCGTATCCCAAGCCTTTACCAGGTATGGCTGAAGCTTCTCACTAAGAATGTAAGTATTGAACTTCTTAGTGAGACCCTAGACCTCGGCCCTACATTCCTGTCGGACTCGGAGAAAGGCCTCGTGGCACACCGCCAAAACCTACAATAAATCAAGAAAATATTAGAGATATCTACAATTCAAAGTCATAAAAGGATAAAGGCCTTTAAACTTACCTAATTGAGAGCATGCTAGGCCTCGTTGAACAAACAGGCAATGTTCACTGCATTCATTTTTGCTTGTCCTCTTCAGTGACCAAGCATCAAATATAACTTTCCATCCCTACGGGAGTAGAGAAAACTTAGGTATCTTCTGAGATCGAGATGATAAGAGGATGCATTCGATTGGGGTTGATGCCGGGGGCTGGAAATTGGTTGGTCAGTTGATAGCTCGAAGAGGCCTCATTCGAGATCTTCTTCGGTATGTCCCAGTCACCCATATCCGTAACGTCTTCCACTTCAACAAAATAGCCGCCGAAAAGGTTTTCAGTTTTTCATATGGGTTTTCTCTGAAAAAAATTTCTCTCTCTTTTTTCCTCTGAAATGATTTATTCTCTTTCTTGTTTTAGTCTTCTTTCATGTGTTACAAACTTACACGTATTATTGAAAGAATACCAATTTAAATCTTCTTATTAAACTCAAAACCTTGTAGAGTATAAAGTTAAATTGATATTTTTATTTTATTTTGTGTAATCTATTTTCTGTAATATAAGATGTTTTTAAGAAATGCAACACCATATGCCTTTATTTATATTTATTCAAAGTTAAGCATAAATCAAGATCACAATTAGACCAAAAATTTAATACAGTACATTAAATATTATTATGGCCAAAAGTTCTAAAACTGATCAACCATCCGAAAGTAATACATTATGAGCAAACTATATAAAGGGTATAGTTTAGGGAGGTTTTTGAGACGCCAAATAATTTAAGTAGGTAACTGATAAAAAGTGATAGTTTAAGCGGGTTTTAGGGTGAGTTAAATAGTCACGTATAGTACTACATGACATGTTTTTAAAATTATTAGGAGTGTGTACTAAATATACCTTTAAGAATGCAATGAGTTACCTATATGAAGGGCAATATAATTCAGGAATTTTGAGGACTTCGAATAATTTAAATAGAAAATTGACAAAAATATAATTATTTAAGGGATTTTAGAATATTAACTCTTAATAATGAGAAGGGTTCAAAGTTAATAACGGTCCGTACTATAGTAAGGAGCCGGCATACTAAAAGCTGAAGGAAAAAAAGAATTTCGAGACATGCAAGACATTACTTTGAATGGTTACTAATCATTCAATTAGAAAGTTGCGGACCACCAAAAGTCAAACCATTATTTTATTTGAAAGGTTAAACTTAATAATTAACAATACAACACAATATATTCATCTTTATTAACTTTTTGAAACCTCAAGTTATGGACTTCCGCAACATGCACTTTGTTTCATCTTTAATTTAGGTTTCATGTATGTTTAACAAACGCCAAGACTCTCTTTTAATAATTGTACCGGAGGTAAACACTACTCCCTGATTCTAGAATAATTGGTCAATTTGTTTTGGTATACCCATTAAAAAAATATTAAATTACATACAAAAATACTTAGTATAATTAAATCATCCTTAATTAAATATTTGATGTGAGGAGTAAAATTTAAAAAAAATGTACATAAAGGTAATTTTATATAAAAATAATTTTTTTTTCTTGATTGTATAAATAAATGAACACTTATTTTCGACCGAAATAAAAAAGCAAATTGGCCACTTATTATAAACCGTAGGGAGTACTAAAAAAAGGGAAAACGACTGCTAAAAACCGATCGATTTTGGTAGGTAATTGGCAAAAATCCACCTATTTGTGGCGGTCGGTAATCATAAAGTCGAAAGATCTAATCGATTGACTTCGGTTGGCATTTTCTGACCGATTTCGATTGAGCAATTAAATTCAAAACAAATTGCAGAAAAACTGATCAAAGTTGGTCGATTTTTTCCGATCAAAGTTTGTCGGTATTTTAATTATGTAATTAAAAAATACACTATTTGGTATATCAAACTGTACTGTGGCAGGATACTATTCTACCACTAGACCATTGGTGAATTTTGTTTTAAGACTATCTTTCAGATCCTTTATACTCTTTAATTATATTTTTGCACGAAAAAACCGACCGATGTCGGTCAGTTTTATCAAAAAATAATTTTTCTGACCGAGTTCGGTCAACTTTTTAAAATAACAGACCGAATTAACCGACCGATTCCATTCCATTTTTTAATATTAATTTTAATTTATTTTAAATGAAAAACCAATAAAAAATGGTTAGTTCTTGAAAAATAAATTTTGCGGGACTCAAAAATAGTTTCCACATATTTTGCGCCATGAAAACCATCCAAAGTTGGTCGGTTTTATCAAAGAAATTTAAAAGTAGATATTTTGAAAAACTTACCGACTTTTGTCGGTTTTTGGCCAGTTTTGTGACCGATCAAAATCGATCGGTCAACTGCGGTCGATTTTTCTTGAATTTCTAGTAGTGAAATGAGACAACATTTGGAAAACTACTTTATGATGTAACGACCCGACTCGTCGTTACGGGAGTTACTGCCTCATTTTCCCAATTTTGTACTTTCAAATATTTGTTTATATGTGTTTGGAGAGTTTGAAGTGAATCAGGTGGAATTCGGTTAGAAATGAGGCAATAAACCTCTTTATGGGAAGGTTAGTTTGGAAAAGTCAATCGAATATTGACCGATGAGTTAGAAAGCACATAATGGATTTTTGATGATCCCACTAGTTTTGGGGGATGATTTATGACTTAGGAGAGCAATCAGAATTGAATTCGGAGGTCCGGTGTAGATTTAGGCTTGAATTGGCTAAGGTTGTATTTTAGCGAATTCCGGACGGTAGGTGAGATTTTTATCCGGGGCTCAGAATGAAATTTTGGGAGCTGCAGTAGCTTCGTTAGGTGATTTTGAATATGCGTGCAAAATTTTAGATCATTCGGAGGTGTTTAGGTTGGGTTTTAGATCAAATGCAAGTTTCGGAAGTTTTAGTGAAACTTAGGCTTGAATCCGTGAGAATTTGATGATTTCGATGTTTATGATGGTGTTTTTATGTTGCGAGCAAGTTTGAATGAAGTAATGTGACATGTCTGTGCCTTTGGTTGAGGTCCCGAGGGTCTCAGGGTGATTTCGGATGCCCAACGGAAAGTTTTGAACTTGAATAATGCGGCAGAAAATTGCAGACAGACTTTGTTCTATGCGATCGCATAGAAGGACCTGGAGGGGATGAAAAATTATTCTATGAGATCGCATAGAGGAGAGTACGATCGCATGGGTTGAGGAAATTGGGTAGTGCGATCGCAAGGGGTGTTAATGCGATCGCATAGAAGGGAAATTGAAGAGCCTAGGAATTTGCTCTTTGCGATCGCGTGAGGTTGTCTGCGATCGCATAGGCTTAGAATGTTATATAGTGCGATTGCATACACTGGGTTGCAATCGCATAGAAGGAAAAATGGGCCTGGAAAATTTACTCAATGCGATCACAGGAGAGGCATTGCGATCGCATAGAAGAAACCGTCAGAGACAGAACAGTTAAGTAAAAATCAGACGCGACCCAAAACACAATTCCACCAGTTTTACTCTGTCAAGAGAGGGTTTTGAGTGATTTGAAGAGATTTTTCAACGGGTATTGCTTGGTAAGTTTCTTGACCCAAAAACGTGATTTTATGCTAGAATCAATACCTATATTCATGAAATTGGGTAGAATTTGTGAAGAACTAGGGCTTAGATTATGAAAACGAATTTTTAGGTTTTGAAAGGCCATTAGAACTCCGATTTTGATAAATATTATATGCACGGACTCGTAGCGAGACGAGAAATCCGCTGGTATAATTTTCGGAATTTTTTGAGAAGTGGGCCCGGGGCTCGGGTTTTACTAACTTCGTGAATTGTTATGCTTTTCGAGTAATTTTGATTGAGTTATGTTTCTTTGACTCATATTTATGTATTTGTTGTGGTTTTGACTAGATTCGATGCACGAGGCGGCAAATTTGAAGGGAGAAGGCATTGCGAACGAGTCCACGACCGGTTAGAGGTAAGTAGTTGGTATATATGATAGCCTGAGGGTTTGAAACCCCGGCTTATCACATTGTGACGCTATTTAGGGTGTGACTCACATCCCATGGCAGGTGTAGGATTGGTTATGGCTAGAGATTGTGACCTGGTCCATCCCGAATAAGAATAATACTATATTGGCTATTGAAATGCACCTTGTGTTGAGTATATATGTGGGCTATATGCCATGTTCGGTGTCTTGTGCCGACCTGTAGTATCCTTAGGGGATAGATATCTATGTGATAGCATGATTTGTTAAATCATTGTTCTCAGTCCTAGTTTGAAATCACTAATGAAATTCTAAGTCACATGTTCTTGCAAGATAAACAAACTAAAGAATTTTTCCTTATTAAATGAATTGGAATTTGGAAATAATTAAATTGAACTGTTGTGTGACTCATATGCATGATGTGGACAGATTATGGATCGGGCTGCACGCCGCAACAAATGATATGAATATTGCCCTTGGCTGAAGGAGCCCCTCCAGAGTCTGTACACACCCCCAGTGAGCGCCGTCGATGTTAAACGGATCAGGCTACGCGTCGTAGAGGTCATGTGCATTGCATTGCATTCTTGTTTGTAAATTACTTATGTTATCTATGGTTTGCTGTTGTTGTTAGTTCGTGATAGGTATCAAACTGTTAGTTTTAGCTTTTCTCTGTGGTATTATGTGGATTCCTACTTTCAGCTATTTTATATACTTTTTACTCACTGAGTACTTAGTACTCACTCCTACTCCCTGCACCTTTGTGTGCAGATTCAGGTACACAGGAGGGATAGGCGAGCAGTCCAGTTTATTGCAGAGTATTCGAGTTGCTGAGGTAGCTGTTGGCGTTCGCAGGACCTAGCTTCTCTCTTTATTTGAGTTTATCATCTATATACTTTCAGACTTGAGTATTTTGTTCAGCTATTCCTATTATTATTCAGTCTTTTTGCTTAGAGACTCGAGACTCGTAACCCCAGATCTTTTGGGAGTGTTATTTTTGGTGTTCGCACTTCTCAGTAATTTTATTCTACTATTATCATTGGAGTATTATTATTAACTCGCATATTCTTCTTGAATTTATCCTTTTGGGACGTGTCATTAAATATGAAAGTAGTTGTTGGTCTAGCTTGCCTAGCTTTAGGGTTGGGCGCCATCACGACCGGGTTTGGGTCATGACAAGTTGGTATCGGAACCTAGGTTACTAGGCCTCGTGAGTCATGAGCCAGTTTAGTAGGCACTAGCGGATCGGTACGTAGACGTCCGTATCTATCCTCGGGAGGCTACAGAACTTTTAGGAAACACTTCACTTTCTTGAATTCATATCGTGCGGTTTATGTTATCGTGGAACTAAATTTTTCTGTATTCTATTCTCTCGCAGATGGCGAGAACACGTTCTAATAGAAGTGGTGGACGACCACCAATGGCACTTAGAGGTCGTGGTCACGGCAGAGGCAGGGCAGCAGTGACAACACCTACTGACCCACCAGCTGACCAGACTCAGGGCTTACAGGTACCTGAGGCAAATCTAGCTCAGCCAGTTCAGTCGGCTGCACCAGTTGCACCATCCCCAGCTCATGTGGTCCCAGCTATGCCTGATGACGAGCAGTGTCGGTTGGAGATGTTCGGGAGACTACAACCTCCAATATTCAGTGGTGTTGAGGGTGAGGATGCCTAGGGTTTTCTGGATAAGTGCCAACGTATGCTTTGTACTACGGGTATTCTGGAGTCCAGCGGTGTTGCTTTCACTACCTTTCAGTTCACAAGGCCAGCATTTAATTGGTGGGAGGATTTCGAGAGGCGTAGGCCTATTGGAAGCAGTTCTCCACAGTATTTCTGGAGAAGTATGTGCCCTACTCTCATAGGGAGGAGCTGCGTCGTCAGTTTGAGTGGTTGAAGCAGGAAGATATGATAGTGACTCAGTATGAGTTGAGGTTTACACAGCTAGCTCCGCATGCTATGTGGATGATTCTGACAGATCGTCAGAGGATCAAAAGATTTGTGGATGGACTCAATTATGCTATTCGCATATTGATGACTAGAGAGAGGGCTATAGCAGTTACTTTCGAGAAGGTAGTTGATACGGCTCATCAGATTGAGATAGAACGCCATCGAGAACGTGATGAGAGGGAGGCTAAGAGGCCTCGTGGTGCAGGTAGTTACAGTGGTGCTCCGTTTAGGGGCCAGTTTCAGCACAGCAGAGGTCGTTCCTTCAGATCTCCTCAGTCAGGCTGTGCAGTCTAGTGGGGCTTCGTCAGATCATGGTCGTCAGGGTCATCAGGGTCATCATAGTTAGAAGGGCTATCACCAAAGCCAGCCCACACTAAGCGCCCTTCCAGCTCAGAGCTCTGCTCCTGCCCCTTCAGCTCAGGGTTCATCTGCAGCGAGGGGTTCTCAGCAGTCCCTTTCTCCAGCTTCAGGCAGTTCCTTTGAGTGCGGCGAGTTGGGACATAGTGTCCCCAGTTACTCCATAAACGGTCCCAGTAGAGGGATCAACCCTCATCTTCTGCTCCTGTTTCTTCAGCACCCTCTCAGTCAGCTAGGAGTATTGGTCAGGTAGCCAAAGGTATCCCCAGGGGTGAGGACCATGCTGGTGGAGGTTACGCTTGTTTTTATACTCTTCCAAATAGGAAGGACGCTAGTGCATCAGATGTAGTCATCACAGGTATTATCTCAGTCTGCCACAGAGATGCTTCTGTCTTATTTGATCCCGGATCTACCTATTCCTATGTATCTTCATATTTTGTGCATCATTTGGGTACGACCCGTAGTATTCTTGCCTTGCCCGTGCATGTGTCTACCCCGGTGGGTGATACAATTATTATCGATCATGTATACCAATCTTGTCTTGTTACTATTGGGGGTTTGGAGACCCGAGTTGACTTATTATTATTGGGCATGGTGGATTTCGACGTGATTCTCGACATGGATTGGTTATCTCCTTACCATGCAATTCTGGATTATCATGCCAAGACAGTTACATTAGCTATTCCAGGTAATCCGAGGATCGAGTGGCGAGGCGTGATTGATTATGTATCCGACAGGGTGATTTCCTTCCTAAAAGGCCCAACGAATGATTGGGAAAGGTTGTTTATCTTATTTGGCCTTCATTAGAGATGTTGAGGCTGAGATACCCAGTCTTGATTCGGTCCCCGTTGTGAGGGCATTTCCGGATGTATTTCCAGCAGACCTGCCGGGCTTGCCGCCTGACAGGGATATTGACTTTGGTATTGACTTCCTACCGCATGGCACCAGCTGAGTTAAAAGAATTGAAAGAACAGCTTCAGGAACTCTTAGATAAGGGGTTCATTCGCCCGAGTGTGTCACCTTGGGGTGTACCGGTATTATTCGTGAAGAAGAAAGATGGCACAATGAGAATGTGCATTCATTACAGACAGTTGAACAAGGTGACAGTAAATAATAAATACCCATTACCTCGTATCGAGGACTTGTTTGATCAGCTTCACGGAGCAAGTGTATTCTCTAAGATTGACCTCCGATCGGGTTATCACCAGTTAAAAATTAGGGATTCAGACATTATGAAGACGACTTTAAGAACAAGATATGGACACTATGAGTTTCTGGTGATGTCTTTCGGGCTGACTAATCCCCCAGCCGCATTCATGCACTTGATGAACAGTTTATTTTATCCGTATCTTGATTCTTTTGTGATCGTATTTATTGATGATATCCTAGTGTACTCGCGCAGCCAGGAGGAACACGCACATCACTTGAGGGTGGTATTGTAGAGATTGAGAGAGGTAAAGCTTTATGCGAAATTTTCTAAGTGTGAGTTCTCGCTTAATACTGTGACTTTTCTAGGACATGTAGTGTCCAGCGATGGTATTCGGGTTGACCCAAAGAAAGTTGAGGTGGTGCAGAATTGGCCCAGATCATCCTCAGCTATGGAGATTCGGAGTTTCCTCGATTTGGCAGGCTAGTATCGCAGGTTTGTTCAGGTTTTTCGTCTATTGCTTCGCCTTTGACGAAGTTGACACAGAAGAATCTCCATTTATGTGGTCCAATGAATGCGAGGAGAGCTTCTAGAAGCTCAAGTCGGCCTTGACCATAGCTCCGGTACTTGTATTGCCATCAGCTTCAGGGTCTCATACAGTGTATTGTGATACTTCGAGAGTTGGCATCGGTTGTGTATTGATGCAGGAAGATAGTGTTATTGCATATGCTTCTCGTCAGTTAAAGCCCTATGAGAAGAACTACCCTTTTCACGACTTAGAGTTAGCTACTATTGTTCATGCCTTGAAGATTTGGAGGCATTTCTTATATGATGTATCTTGAGACATATATACAGACCACCGCAGCATTCAACACTTGCTTAAGCATAAAGATCTCAATTTGAGGCAGCGGAGATAGCTTGAATTACTCCAAGACTATGATATTACTATCTTGTATTAACCCGGGAAGGACAATGTAGTGGCCGATGCTTTAAGTCGTAAGACTATTAGTATGGGTAGCTTGGCGCACATTCTAGTTAGAGAGAGGCCCCTTGCAGTTGATGTTCAGGATCTAGCTAATCAGATGGTGAGGTTGGATATTTCTGAGCCCCGCTGAGGGATGGCTTGCGTGGTAACTCGGTCTTCCTTGTATGACCGTATTCAAGAATGTCAGTATGATGATCCATATTTGCTTGTTCTGAAAGACAGGGTCCAGCACGATGATGCCAGAGATGTGACCATCAGAGATGATAGTGTGTTGCGGATGCGGGGCCGGATTTGTGTGCCTAATGTAGATGGGCTTCGGGAGTTGATAATGGAAGAGGCTCATAGCTCGTGGTATTCAATTCATCCGGGTGCCGCGAACATGTACCAAGATTTGAGACATCATTACTGGTGGAGAATGATGAAAAAGGATATTGTGAATTATGTGGCTCAGTGTTTTAATTGCCAGCAAGTCAATTATAAACACCAGAGACCTGGTGGGGTATTCCAGCGAATGGATATTCCCGAGTGGAAATGGTAGAGGATTACTATGGATTTCGTGAGTGGTCTTCCCTGTAACTTGAAGAAGTTTGATTCTGTTTGGGTGATCGTAGATCAACTGACCAAGTCTGCGCACTTGATTCCTTTGTGCACTACCTATTCATTGGAGCGGTTAGTAGAGATTTTCATCAGAGAGATTGTGCGGTTGCATGGGTTTCCAGTTTCTATTATATCAGATAGAGGTACCCATTTCACTTCTCAATTCTGGAGGACATTTCAGCGAGAGTTGGGTTCACAGGTAGAGCCGAGCACAACATTTCACCCACAGACAAATGGGCTCTCCGAGCGTACAACTCAGATACGGGAGGATATGTTGCATGCTTGCGTCATTGATTTTGGAGGTTCTTGGGCTGATTACTTGCCTCTTGCATAGTTTGCTTATAACAACAGCTATCAGTCCAGCATTCATATGGCGCCGTATGAAGCCTTATATGGGAGACGATGCATGTCTCCAGTTGGTTGGTTTGAGCCCGACGAGGCTAGATTATTGGGGACAGAGTTAGTTCAGGATGCCTTAGACAAGGTGAAGGTGATTCAGGAGAGACTTCGCACAACTCACGTGTCAGAAGAGTTATGCAGAACCGGAAGGTCCGAGATGTGTCTTATTCAGTGGGCGAGAAGGTGTTACTGAAATTTTCTCCTATGAAAGGCTTTATGAGGTTTAGAAAGAAAGGAATGCTGAGCCCAAGGTTCATGGGACGTTTTGAGGTGCTTAGAAAGGTTGGGGATGTGGCCTATATGCTTGCTTTTCCACCTAGCTTGTCGGGAATTCACCCGGTGTTCCATGTATCTATGCTTCGGAAGTACGTTGGAGATCCGTCTCATGTATTAGACTTCAGCACGATACAGTTGGATGAAGACTTGACCTATTATGTGGAGCCGGTAGCCATTTTAAGTTGACAGGTTCGTAAGTTGAGGTCCAAAGACATAGCTTCGGTGAAGGTGCAGTGGAGAGGTCGGCTTGTGGAGGAAGAAACTTGGGAAACCGAGCAGGAGATGCGGAGCAAATATCCACGCCTATTTGAGACTTCAGGTATGTTTCTTAAGCCGCTCGCGGACGAGCGTTTGTTTAAGTTGGGGAGAATGTAATGACCCAACTCTTCATTACATGAGTTACCGCCCCGTTTTTCCCATTTTTTACTTTCATATGTTCATTTATATGTATTTGGAGAGTTTGAAGTGAATCGGGTGTAATTTGGTTAGAAATGAGGCAATAAACCTCTTTATGGGAAGATTAGTTTGGAAAAGTCAACCGAATGTCGACTGATGAGTTAGAAAGCCCGGAATGGAATTTTGATGATTCGATTAGTTTCGGGGGATGATTTATGACTTAGGAGAGAAATCGAAATTGAATTCGAAGGTCCGGTGTAGATTTAGGCTTGAATTGGCTAAGGTTGTATTTTGGCGAATTGCAGACGGTAAGTGAGATTTTCATCTGGGGCTCAAAATGAAATTCCGGGAGTTGCAGTAGCTCTGTTAGGTGATTTTGGATATGCGTGCAAAACTTCATATCATTCGGAGGTGTTTAGATCGAGTTTTAGATCAAATGCAAGTTTCGGAAGTTTTAGTGAAACTTAGGCTAGCATTTGATATTTTGATGTTTATGATGGTGTTTGTTTGTTGCGAGCAAGTTTGAATGAAGTAATGTGACATGTATGTGCATTTGGTTGAGGTCTCGAGGGTCTCGGGGTGAATTTGGATGCCCAGCGGGAAGTTTTGAACTTGAATAATGCAACAGAAAATTGCAGACAAACTTTGTTCTATGCGAGTCTGTGATCGCATAGAAGGACCCTGAGGGGATGAAAAATTGTTCTATGCGATCGCATAGAGGAGTGTGCGATCGCATAGGTTGAGGAAATTGGACAGTGTGATCGCAAGGGGTGTTAATGCGATCGCATAGAATGGAAATTGAGGAGCCCAGGAATTTGCTCTATGCGATCGGGTGAGGCTGTCTGCGATTGCATAGGCTTAGAATGTTATACAGTGCGACTGCATACACTGGGTTGCGATCGCATAGAAGGAAAAATGTGCCCGGGAAATTTACTCTATACGATCGCAGGAGAGGCATTGCGATCGCATAGAAGAAACCGTCAGTGACATAACAGTTCACTAAAAATCAGACACGACCCAAAACACAATTCCACTAGTTTTACTCCTCCAAAATAGGGTTTTGAGTAATTTGAAGAGATTTTGCAACGGGTATCTCTTGGAGGTAAGTTTCTTGACTCAAAAACGTGATTTTATGCTAGAATCAACACCAAAATTCATGAAATTGGGTAGAATTTGTTAAGAACTAGAGCTTAGATTATGAAAATGAATATTCAGGTTTTGAAAGGCCATTCGAACTCCGATTTCGATAAATTTTATATGCACAGGCTCATGGTAAGACGAGGAATCCATTAGTATAATTTTTGGAATTTTTGGAGAAGTGGGCCAGGTGCTCGAGTTTTACCAACTTCGGGAATTGTTATGCTTTTTTGAGTAATTTTGATTGTGTCATGTTTCTTTGACCCATATTTATGTATTTGCTGTGGTTTTGACTAGATTCGATGCACGAGGAAGCAAATTCGAAGGGAAAAGGCATTGCGAACGAGTCCACGGCCGGTTAGAGGTGAGTAGTTGGTATATATGATAGCCTAAGGGTTTGAAACCCCGGCTTATCACATTGTGATGCTATTTAGGGCGTGACTCGCATCCCATGGCAGGTGTGGATTGATTATGACTGGGGATTGTGACTTGGTCCATCCCGAATAGAATACTATATTGGCGATTAAAACGCACCTTGTGTTGTGTATATATGTAGGCTATATGCCATGTTTGGGGCCTTTTGCCGACCTGTAGTATCCTTACAGGATAGATATCTAGGTGATATAATGATTTGTTAAATTATTGATCTCAGTCCTCGTTTGAAATCACTATAATGTAATGCTAAGTCACATGTTCTTGCAAGATAAACAAGCTAAAGAATTTTTCCTTATTAAATGAATTGGAATCTGGAAATAATTAAATTGAACTATTTTGTGACTCATATGCATGATGTGGACTGAGTATGGATCGGGCTGCATGATGCAGTAGATGATATGAATGTTGCGCTTGGGCTGAAGGAGCCCCTCCGAAGTCTGTACACATCCCTAGTGAGCGCCGTCGACATTAAACGGATCGGCCTACGTGTCGTAGCGGTCATGTTGTCACGACCCAAAAATCCCTCCAAAGGAGTCGTGATGGCACCTAGTCTCTAAACTAGGTAAGCCTAATATTAAGTGGAATAACATCGATATTTATCAACTTCAAATAAAATTTTCTCTAAACCACAATTCCCAAAATCGGTAGTACAAGTCAGAAGCCTTTCTAAGAATAGTTATACAAAATAAATACATCATTGTTCTTGAAAATGTTGTTTATGTTTAGTCATCAATGGCATGTTGAAAATACTGGTTTAGGTTTAGTCAACAAAGGCATACCAATTGAAAGAGTTGGTGGAAAGAGTTGCCATGAATGCTAGGAGGAAGCTTCCTCCTTTGATGTCACCCATGACATCAAGAGGAGATAGTTTGATGTCACCAATGACATCTAAAGGAGATCCGTACCCCAATAAATAGATGCACTCTTTCATTTGTAGAAATCATCCAAAAAATAATACAATATATTGTTGTGAGTAGAGAGTTAAGAGACAAATTTTCTTAAGTGTAATTGGGAAATCTCCCCTTCATTTGTAATAATAGAAAGGCAATTGTTCTCTGGTGGACGTAGGATTATTTTGATCCGAACCACGTTAAATCTTGTGTTCTTTCTTTTACGTTTCCGCTAACAATTGGTATCAGAGCGACAGGATTCTATAACGATCCAAGGAGGAAGAACAAGCAAAGATGAGTTCCAAGAAGTTTGAAAATGATAGATTCAATGGACGTAACAACTTCAACATCTGGAAGATCCAGATGATGGCGTTACTGCGGAGGGAAGGTTCAATCCATGCTCTTGACGGAAAGTATCGTAAGGATACATCAGCTCCCGGCATGGAGAAGATTGAAGGGGATGCACTGAGTGCAATCCAACTATCCCTTGCACCTAACGTGCTTTGTGAAATGAGTAAAGGTACCGAAGAAACAGCCAAATAGTTATGAGAAAAGCTAGAAGGGCTATACCAAGACCGATTAGTGACAACAAGGATGTTGTTACAAAGGCATCTTCACACATTTAAGATGGGGTCAGGTACTTTGTTACAAGATCATTTTGATTCGTTCAATAAACTTGTCATGGACTCACAGATTGCAAGAATTAAAAGGGAGGAGGAGACGCTTGCATGTGCTTTGCTATTTTCATTGACTTCAGGATATCGTGATATTGAGAATTCAATGATGTATAGCAAGGATCCTATCAAGTTTGAGAAAGTGAGGCAAACATTTAACTCTGGTGATGTGCGGAGACACATTGAAGGAGACAGAGATGACCAGGAAAGTGGGCTCTTTGTGAGAGGCCGAACTAGCCAACAGAGAAAGAGCAAATCAAAGTACAGATCAAAGTCTCATGTGAACAAGAAGAATACAGAGTGTTGGGGTTGTGTAAAGAAGGGTCACTTTGAACGAGATTGTCAAAGTCCAAGGAAAAGGCGAGTGCATCTACAGTTGAATAGGTACATGATTTTGATAATGATTATGTACTAACAACATCGTGTAATAATAGTAATTATGGAAACAAATGGGTGTTAGAGAAAAGTGGAGGAACCATAGTAAATGGTCAATAATGCAACTTGTTCAATAGTTGGTATTGGCTCAGTTCGAGTTCGCTGCCATGATAGAGTCATGAGGATTATTACACAAGTCCGTCATGTTCCTAATCTGAAGAAGAAGATTTTGATCTCCTTGGGTACTCTGGATGAACAAGGCTACAGGTACATGAGCGAAGCAGGAACTATGAAGGTGACTAAAGGTTCTTTAGTCATGCTGAAAGGCAAGCTGGAGAACGGCCATTACACATTGGCCAGAAGCACCATTCTTGGCTATGCAAATGCATCTACAGTGCATTTATCTAATGATGACAAGGTAAGATTATGGCACATGAGACTGGGTCATATGAGCGCACATTGACTGGAGATGCTGAGCAATCACAACCTTTTGGAAGGTGATAAGATCAGCACACTTGACTTCTGTAAGCACTGCGTTCTAGGGAAGCAGAAGAAGGTCAGCTTTAGCACTGGAAAACACAAGACAAGAGGAGTGCTAGACTATATCCATTCATATTTATGGGGTCCCTCAAAACTTCCATCGAAGGGCGGAAAGAGGTATCTTCTCACTTTTATTGATGATTTCTCACGAAAGGTTTGGATGCATTTTTTGAAGGCAAAAAGTGATGCTTTTGAAGCATTTAAAGAGTGGAAGATTTTGGTTGAAAATCAAATGGAGCGAAAAATCAAGTATCTTCACACAGACAATGTCTTGGTGTTTTGCAATAAAGAGTTTAATGAATTATGCAAGGTGCATGGGATCTCAAGACATAGGATTGTCAGGCATACTCCACAGCAGAATAGGTTGCTGAGAGAATGAACAGAACTCTTCTTGAAAAGGCTCGTTGTATGCTCATACAAGCCAAAATGTCCAAAGTAATTTGGGCAAAAGCAGTTCACATTGTTGCTTATATTGTCAATCGATCTCCAGCATCGGCAATTGACTTTATGACTCCAAATGAGGTATGGTCAAGTGAACCCTCTAACTATTCATACTTACGAGTATTTGGGTGTCCAGCTTATTATCACGGTAATGAAGGAAAGCTTGAACCAAGGGCCAAGAAGGCCATATTCGTATGGTATGTGGATGGAGTAAAAGGGTACAAACTTTGGTATTTGTCTTTACTCAAATTTATAGTTAGTAGAGATGTCACATTTGATGAATCCTCTATACTTGATCCCCGTAAAGTTTCCGTGGAGTTTTCAGGAAACAAGAACAATGAGCAAGTGGAGCCTCCGGTGGTTCTTGCCAAGGAAAGGGATCAAGAGACTCAGGTTAAAGATGAGTCAGAAGATGTAGATATTGAAGAACTTGTTGTCAATGAACCATACACAATTGTGAAGGGGAGGGAGAAAAGGCAGACACGAGAACTGGAACACCTTATAAATCAAGCAAACTTGATTGCATATGCGTTCATAGCTGCACAAGAAGAGATTAAGGATCTGGAGCCCTCCTCGTATATTGAAGCAACTTCTTGCAAGGATGATGCACAATGGCGGTTAGCCATGACGGAATAAATGGAGTCTCTTCATAAGAAATAGACATGGGTCTTAGTGAAAAGACAAAAGGGGAAGAGGACTGTTGGATGCAAGTGGATCTATAGAAAGAAAGAGGGAACTCCTGAAGTGGAAGATGATAGGTTTAATGCGAGATTGGTTGCAAAAGTTTTCAGTCAGAAGGAGGTAATTGACTATAGTGAAATTTTCTATCCAATCGTAAAGCATAGCTCAATTCGCGTTCTACTAGCATTGGTTGCACAATTTGACTTGGAGCTTCAACAGCTTGATGACAAAACTACTTTCTTACACGGTGATCTAGAAGATAGAATCTATATGGATCAGCCTGAAAGTTTCCTAGCTGAGGAAAAAGAAGATCACGTATGCCAACTAAAGGAGTCTTTGTATGGTTTGAAACAATCCCCTAGACAGTGGTACAAGAGGTTTGATGTATTCATGACTACACATGAATTCTCAAAGAGTGCATTTGATAGCTTTGTGTATCACAAGAAAATGTCCGGTAACTCAATGATTTATTTATTGTTGTATGTTGATGATATGCTTATTGCTGCTAACAACATTACAGAGATAAATGCTTTGAAGAAACTGTTGAGTAAGGAATTTGACATGAAGGATGTAGGAGCTGCAAAAAAAATCTTTGGTATGGAGATTTCAAGAGAAGACGGTGTTGTACATCTTTCTCAAAAGAGCTATATTGAAAGGATTATCGAGAGATTCAATATGCACACGTGCAAGCCTGTAAGTACACCATTAGCTCCTTATTTTAAACTTTTAGAGTTACAAATGCCTCAGTCAGAGGATGAGGTGGAGCATATTTCAAAGATTCCTTATGCCAGTGTAGTTGGTAGCATTATGTATGCTACGGTATGACACACCAAGATATTGCTCAATCTGTAAGTGTGGTAAGTAGATACATGTCCAGCCCAGGAAACATGCATTGGGATGCTGTTAAGTGGATATTGAGATATCTCAAAAGAGCTTCTAGTGTTGGTCTGACTTTTCAAAAAAGTGGTGGAAGTATTTCAATTCTCGATTATGTAGATTCTGACAATGCAAGAGATCTTGACCAAAGAAGGTCCACAACTGGATACATCTTTACCCTCGTTGGCAGTGCCATTAGTTGGAAGTCGACTCTGCAGTCGATTGTCGCTTTGTCTACGACAGAAGCAGAATACATGGCAGCAGCGGAGGCGGTGAAGGAAACTATCTGGTTAGAAGGTTTAGTAGTAGAATTGAGTTTAGTTCAGCTGGAATCAACTCTTAGATGTGATAGTCAGAGTGCTATTCATCTAATAAAAAATCAAAGATTTCATGAGCACACTAAACACATTGATGTCAGATTTCATTTCCTTCGAGATGTTGTTGAAGAGGGAACTATCAAGGTTGTTAAGGTTATCACAGATGATAATGCTGCAGATATGTTGACCAAGATAGTCCCGCTCGCTATGTTTGCACACTGCAAAGACTTGGTGGGGGTGTTGTCACGACCCAAACCCCGGTTGTGATGGCGCCCAACACATTGCTAGTCAAGCCCGACCATAATTTCCAAATAACCAACCCATTTATCAACTAATACTGATTCATTGAAGTTAATAGCTTAATTCATAGAAGAAACAACAAGTGCGGAAAGGAAATACATGAAATACAACCCAACAATCTCGGTGTCACAAGTCTGAGCCTCTAACAGATGGAAAATAGCCTATACAATCCAAGTCTAGGCAGAATAGTAAAAGACATAAATGAAAGGAAGGAGAGAGATCGGGTCCTGCGGACGCCGGCAACTACCTCGATGTCTCCTCGGATAATAGTAAAATAGCAGCTGCGAGTAGCTCAACTGCCCTCCTAAACACTTGTATCTGCACATAAAGTGCAGGGAGTACGGTGAGTATCTTTCAACTCAGTGAGTAATAATAATAAATAACAACTGAAAGTAAGAACACATGTACTATCACTAAACAGTTCTAAGAATAACCGTACAGGTAAGTCATCTCTACAGTGATAAGTCCAATCCTAGTCCACTACTGTCTCACACTGATCTGGTCCTGCTGCGGCGTGCAGCCCGATCTAATATATAAGTATATATATATATATATATATAAAATGTTGCGGCATGCAGCCCGATCCATTATATAGCATTGCGGTGTGCATCCCGATCCAATATATAGATATACTACTGCGATGTACAACCCAATCCAATATATATAGTGCGCTCACTAGGGGTGTGTGCAAACTCCGAAGGGGCTCCTTCAGCCCAAGCGCTATGATACTGCGGCGTGCAGTCCGATCCACATATATATTACTGCGGCGTGCAGTCCGATCCATATATATATATATATATATATATATATATATATATATATATATATATATATATATATATATATATATATATATACTAATGCAACACTTGGTCGTTAATCTTTAGATTTATTAATAAACCTTACTAGTCACAACCCTTTAGTGATAAGAAAGCCCGCTATGATACTGCGGCGTGCAGTCCGATCCACATATATATTACTGCAGCGTGCAATCCAATCCATATATATATATATATACGTATATATATATATATACGTATATATATATATATATATATATCATATATATATATATATATATATATATTGTGGCGTGCGGTCCGATCCAATATATGTATATGTATATACTACTGCAGCACAACGCCCGATATATATATATATATATATATATATATATATATATACGTATATATATATATATATATATATATACATGGCGTGCGGTCCGATCCAATATATGTATATGTATATACTGTTGCAGTGTACGCCCGATCCGGTTTGTGTGTATATATATATATATATATATATATATATATATATATATATTACGCGACGTGCAGTCCGATCCGATATATGTATATGTATATACTGCTGCGGCGTGCAGCCCGATCCGGTTTATATATCAATACCTCACAACGGGTCTTCGACCCCATCTCCGTCAATATAGACTTGGCGTCTCGAGCCTACTCAGCTAGAACAGGGTAATCAACCCCAGGTAGTCTCACTCAGAGTACACATCTAGTACTTGTTCATGACATGCTATATAGCTATGAATACGACTGAGTGTATGTGTTCAACCTAATATAGGGGTCACTTAGCTCTACAGGCTTCCCTAATATTCTATAGATCGGCACAAGGCCCCAAACATGGGTACTAGCCCAAATACAAAGATATGCCCAGTCTCAGTCATTATACACAGTAAACTATCAGTCGGGAAGGACCAAGTCCAAATCCTCAGTCACAATACCACCACGCTCGTCACATGACACGTGTTTCATCTCAGCATAGCACTGTATAGTGCAAATACGGGGTTTCAAACCCTCAGTACATCATTTATTACCACCACTCACCTCGAATCGGCAAAAGTCCTAGCTCGCCTTGCGCTTGCCTCGCAAATCAATCTCATCGGATGCCATATCTGATCACAATCAATAAGAATACATCAAAATAGGCAAAATGAACATAACCCAATCGAAATAACTCGAATTACACCAAAACCCACGAAGTTGCCAAAATTTGACCCTCGGGCCCGCTTCTAAGAAAAAACAAAAGTCATATTTTCTGATTCCTTATCTCGCCACGAGTCCATACATATGAAGTTTATCAAAATCAGACTTCGTTTGCCCATTCAAATCGATGATTTACAATAACCCAGGCTTAGAGTAAAAACCTCCATTAATACACCTCCATACCTCCATTTTCAAGTGTTAATTCCATAATTTATCAATGTAAAATCATAAATTGAGTCCATAGTTGTTTACCTGAAGAATCCTCTTGATTTTCTCCTCAAAATCGCCCAAATCGTCTCTTAGAACAAAGCCCTAAATGTCTTATAACTTCTGAAATTCGACCCTTCTGTTTTCTATATCACTGACACGTTTTCCGCTTCTGCGGTCCAGGACTCGCACAAGTGAGTCCGCTTCTGTGACATTTTGGTCACTTCTGCGACATCATACTTAACCGTCCAAATCACTTCTGCGCTCCAGGTCTCGCACCTGCGAGATCGCTTAAGTGAAAAATCCTTCGCTTCTGCGAAGTTCCCCAGCTGCCATACTTTCGCTTCTGCGGCCATGGGATCGCTTCTACGAGCCCGCTCCTACAATTTCCTAGCCGCTTCTGCGGAAATGTCTGGCCCTGATCAAACTCGCTTCTACGAGAAATATTTCGCCTCTGCGGAGCCACTTCTGCAGTTTCCCATCCGCAGAAGCGGAATCCCTGCTGCAATTTATGACTGCAGTCCAAAAACTCCAAATTTACTTCCGTAGACCCTCTGAAAATATCCCGAGGCCCCCGGGATATCAACCAAAAATACCAATCCACTCTAAATCATCACACGAACTTGTTCCAATCATAAATACATACCCTCAAATGCACGAATCATCGAATTAAGACTGGTTTCATCAAAACTTCCGAAACCTACATTCCATCAAAACCGACCAAACGATGTCCGAATGACCTAAATATTTGCAGACATATCCAAAATCACCTAACGAAGCTACTGCAACTATTTGATTTCCATTCCGACTCCCGGATCAAAATCTCACCTATCGATCGTGAAAATGTTGGTTTATGTTTAGTCAACAATGGCATGCTGAAAATGTTGGTTTAGGTTTAGTCAACAATGGCATGCCAATTGAAAGAGTTGGCATGAATGTTATGAGGAAGCTTCCTCCTTGATGTCACCCAAGACATCAAGAGGAGGTAGTTTGATGTCACCAATGACATCAAGAGGAGATCCTTATCCATATAACTAGATACACTCTTTCATTTGTAGAAACCATCCCAAAAACAATACCATATATTGTAGTGAGTAGAGAGTTAAGAGAAAAATTCTCTTAAGTGTAATTGGGAAATCTCCCATTCCTTTGTAAATAATAGAAAGGCAATTGTTCTCTAGTGGACGTAGGATTATTTTGATCCGAACCACGTTAAATCTTATGTTTTTTCTTTTATGTTTCCGCTAACAATTGGTATCAGCGCGGCAGGATTCTTTAGCGATCCAAGGAGAAAGAACAAGCAAAGATGAGTTCCATGAAGTTTGTAATCGATAGATTCAGTGGACGCAACAACTTCAACATCTGGAAGATCCAGATGAAGGCGTTACTACAGAGGGAAGGTTCAATCCATGCTATTGACGGAAAGTACCCTAAGGATATATCAGCTCCGGACATGGAGAAGATTGAAGGGGATGCATTGAGTGCAATCCAACTATCCCTTGCACCTAACGTGCTTTGTGAAGTGAGTACAGGTACCAAAGAGACGGCCAAACAGTTATGGAAAAAGATAGAAGAGCTATACCAAGACCGATCAGTGACAACAAGGATGTTATTACAACAGAGTCTTCACACATTTCAGATGGGGTCAGGTATTTCGTTACAAGATCATTTAGATGCGTTTAATAAACTTGTCATGGACTTACAGATTGTAGGAATTAAAAGGGAGGAGGAGACGCTTGCATGTTCTTTGCAATTTTCATTGACTTCGGGATATTGTGATATTGAGAATTCAATGATGTATAGCAAGGAGCCTATCAATCTTGAGCAAGTGCGGCAGGCTCTTAACTCTAGTGATGTGCCGAGACACATTGAAGGAGACAGAGATGACCAGGAAAGTGGGCTCTTTGTGAGAGGCCGGACTAGCCAACATGGAAAGAGCATATCAAAGTACAAATCAAAGTCTCGTGTGAACAAGAAGAATACAGAGTGTTGGGGTTGTGGCAATAAGGGGCACTTTGAACGAGATTGCCCAATGTTAAAGTCCAAGGAAAAGGCGAGTGCATCTACAGTTGAATAGGTACATGATTTTGATAATGATTATGTACTAACAATGTCGTGTAATAATAGTAATTATGGAAACAAATGGGTGTTAGACTCTGCTTGTACTCTACATATGACGTTCCGATAAGACTGGTTTAGCAGCTACGAGAAAAGTGGAGGTACCGTAGTGATGGGCAATAATGCAACTTGTGCAATAGTTGGCATTGGCTCAATTCGAGTTCGTTGCCATGATGGAGTCGTGTGGACTATTACACAAGTCCGTCATGTTCCTGATCTGAAGAAGAATTTGATCTCCTTGGGTACTCTGGATGAACAAGGCTACAGGTATATGAGCGAAGCAAGAACTATGAAGGTGACTAAAGGTTCTTTAGTCATGCTTGAAAAACATGCTGGAGAATGGCCTTTACACTTTGGCCGGAAGCACCATTGTCGGCTCTGCAAATGCATCTACAGTGCAGTTATCTAATGATGACAAGGCAATATTATGGAACATGAGACTGGGTCATATGAGCGCACGTTGACTGGAGCTGCTGAGCAATCACAACCTTTTGGAAGGTGAGAAGATCAACACACTTGACTTCTGTAAGCACTGCGTTCTAGGGAAGCAGAAGAAGGTCAGCTTTAGCACTAGAAAACATAAGACAAGAGGAGTGCTAGACTATATCCATTCATATTTATGGGGTCCCTCAAAACTTCCATCGAAGGGCGGAAAGAGGTATCTTCTCACTTTTATTGATGATTTCTCACGAAAGGTTTGGGTGCATTTGTCACGACCCAAAATCTACCATGGTCGTGATGGCGCCTATCGTGTTACAAGGCAAGCCTATTCACAAAATATTACCACTAAATCGATAATAAGAATTTAATAAAACATTTTCAACATTTGAATTTCTCATAAACTAATCAACTCCAAATATAATTAATATAAAATACGGAAACGAGTCCCAAACATCGAGGGTGTCACTAAGTCATGAGCGTCTAAAACTAGGAACTAAGAAATATAATTGTCTAAAATAAGAAATGACAAGATTGTTAACAAGGTCATGCGGACGCTAGCAGCTACCTTGCAGTTTTCAAAGATAGTCGTCCTGAACTCAACGATCGCCGCGCTCTAACTCACCTGGATCTGCACATATAGTGCAGGGAGTACTATGAGTACTGCCACCTCAGTAGTAAAAAAAATAACTAAGGAACTAAGAAGTATTGACGAGCTGAGAAAAGTAGCCCTATTATTTATTTTCACAATTTACAATAAACATGAATAAATAGGTAAATTTCATAAAATCAACAAATATCACAAAGAAATCAATAGGTAAGTGCAGCAACAACAAAACTAAATGCAACCTCATAGCAATGCCACTCCATCACTCTGCGGTCACTAGGGGTGTGTACAGACTCCGGAGGGGCTCCCAAAGCCCAAGCGCTAAGCACGGACAACTCACGTGCTATCATATCAATACCTGGATCCGCGCGGTCAACTCACATGCTACGCGGACAACTCACGCGCTATGGTATCAATACCTAGACCCGCATGGTCAACTCACGTGCTACGCGGACAACTCACGCGCTATGGTATTCATATCCTCACAGCCAGGCCCTCGGCCTCACTCAATCGTGTACCTCACTAGCCTCACCATCATCAACAAATAAAGGAACACAACCTACACCAAGTATCATAACATATTAGCAAATAATAGAGATTGAGGTAAATAAGTACGATAATTTCTATGACTGAGTACAATTAATGTGAACATGAATAAATTAATCCTAAGCATGATATCTAACATGAAGACAGACAAGTTCAACTATAAGTAACTACGTAAACACAGATGATGGCCATAAGACCTCACGGGACGGACAAAGTCTCAATCCCTCGCGGTGCACACCCACACGCTCGTCACCTAGCATGGGTATCACCACCAAACAATCACATGATATTAATTTCTCCACGTTTATACCCTCAAAGCCAGAGTTAAAATTGTTACTTAACTTAACAGCGTAAAATTCTACTCCGGGACGTCCTCGTCCCTCGACTCGGTCTCCAAAAGCTCCGAATCTGTTGAAGCCAATCTCCTTAATCATAGTAGAAGAATAAATGCATACAAAGATTTCCTCCAGAATCCAATCAAAAATGAAACGGCATTGAATAACAAGCACGAACATCAATTGAACAGAACCACGAACCGCACCTTGGACTGACGGCTGGAGGCTCAACTCGACTCTCCTTCAATTAAGTATAAAAACGGAATTTTGTAGATGCAATCATTGAGAAAAATGATCTCCCAAAGACTATAGTAAATATAACATTCTCTTTTCCTTAGTTAATGAAAGGCTATCGTTGGTTCTCCTCATTTTAACTTTTTGCAGAGAAATTCCTCGGCTCTGTTCCTTAGGAAGATAGAGATTTTTGTGGGGGGGGGGGGGTGTTCTATAGTGTATTGTTGTTGCGGCTGATAGCCTCCTCTTTTTTTTTTTTTTATTTAACTTCGTAAGCCCTAAACGTTTTGTGCATATATGTGGGTTTTGAGCCCACTATTTTATTCATATACTATTTTTATTATCAAATTTGTAAAGTAGGCCCACTACCTATTTATATAAGATAGTACTTTATATATTTACACATAATAAAGTCCAATTATCCACTTGCACCAATTCAAGCCCAATTCTACCACGAACTTTTAAATTACATTCTGTACTCACTCCTAAGTCTAAAATCACCCGATCAAGCTAATTAAATCATAAAAATCTTAATCTGAATTTGTTTAATCATAAGTCAACTTCTGGTAAACTTTTCTAACTTATCTTTCTAACTAAGAGACTAAGTGATCATTTCTCTCCAAAACTACCCCGGGGTCCAAACCTTAACACAGCTGAACAACATAAAAAGTAGAAATGAGATAAACGGGGCTAAAACTCTTAGAACAACTAACCGGGTCATTACATCCTCCCCCTCTTAAATAAACGTTCGTCCTCGAACGAGTCTAACAAAAGAACATACCTGAAACTATAGCATCTGAAGCAATAGTGTGTGTCCCAGCTTGAAGTGCATAAAAACGGGCCTGACCACCCCTAATCTACCTCCCCCTCTCGGGCGATCCATAGCCGGCTGGGCTCCGCACCTAGGTGGCTGAACTCCACCCCTAGCTGGCTGGGCGGGTGGTGGAGGAACTGGTGCTGGTGTCGGCGGTCGGGCACCCTGCTGTGGAGTCCCACTCGACAGCCTAGGGCAATATTTTGCCATGTGACCAAAATTTCCGCACTCGAAACAACCCCTCATCTGACGAAACTGTTGCTCCCGATGCCCAAAAGAATTAGCCAATGATGCCTGAGCGGGCGGGGCATAATGAGAATCTTGCACTGGCAATGCACTGAATGATGAGTGACTCTACTGAAACTGACCTTGTTGAAGCTGACTTCCCTGAGGAGAACCTTTGAAATCACCCTGACCACTAGGCCTCTTAGCCTCCCTCTTAGCCCTCTCCTGACCTCGAACCATCTCAATTTGTCGAGCAATATCAACAACCACATCAAAGGTAGAACCGGATACTCTCTCCCTGGTCATAAGCAATCGAAGCTGAAACCCGAGGCCATGTACAAACCTCCTAATCCTCTCTCAGTCTGTGGGAACCAACCAGACCGCACGATGAGCCAACTTAGAGAACCGCATCTCATACTGTGTAACAGACATCTCACCTTGACGAAGTTGCTCAAACTGCCTACGAAGCTCCTCTCTGCGGGACTCCGGTACAAACTTCTCTAGAAAGAGAACCGTGAATTGCTGCCAAGAAATAGGCGTTGCGCCAACCGGCCTACGCCTCTCGTAAGCCTCCCACCAATTAAGTGCAGCCCCAGAAAACTGGAAAGTAGTGAAGGAGACCCCACTAGTCTCCAGAATACCCGCGGTCCGAAGCATTCTCTGACACTTGTCCAAGAAACCATGTGCATCCTCACCCTCGGCACCACTAAATGATGGAGGATGGAGTCTCCCAAACCTCTCCAGTTTGCGCTGCTCGTCCTCTAGCATTACAGGAGCAACATAGTCCTGAGCGGCTGCAACCGGCTGGGCTGGAGGTGCTCCTCGTGTCGAAAGTCCCTGAACTACCTGCTCAGGTGTCCGAGCAGCGGGAGTCTGAGTGCCTCCCCCGGCCTGAGAAGTAGTTGCAGCCGTAGTGGCTGAAACTGCTTGAGCAAGGCCTGTACACACTGATAAAATCTGGGCCAAGGCCTCTTGAAGGCCTGGAATAACAATAGGCACAAGTGGTGCCTGAGCTGGTCTTACTGGAACCTCTACCTCGGGGACCTGATCCTGAGCGGGAACAACTGGGGGAACTGCAGGTGCTGCCCCAGCTACTGCACCGGCGATATCTCTACCCCTACCACGACCTCTACTGCGGCCTCATCCTCTTGCGACCCGTGCTGATGACTGACCCTCCTGACCGGTAGCACGAATCCTTACCATCTGTGAGAGAATGAAATAATAAATGTTCAGTTACTAGAATACACAGAACGCGCGACAAGAATCAAAGAATGTGAAATTTCCTAAAGGTTCTGTAGCCTCTCGAAAATAAGTACAGACGTCTCCGTACCGATTCGTAAGACTCTACTAAACCCGCTCATGACTCGTGAGACTTAGGCTCTGATACCAACTTGTCACGACCCAAAATCTACCACGGTCGTGATGGCGCCTATCGTGTTACAAGGCAAGACTATTCCCAAAATATTACCACTAAATCGATAATAAGAATTTAATAAAACATTTTCAACATTTGAATTTCTCATAAACTAATCAACTCCAAATATAATTAATATAAAATACGGAAACGAGTCCCAAACATCGGGGTGTCACTAAGTCATGAGCGTCTAAAACTAGGAACTAAGAAATATAATTATCTAAAATAAGAAATGACAAGATGATTAACAAGGTCATGCGGACGCTAGCAGCTACCTTGCAGTCTTCAAAGATAGTCGGCCTGAACTCAACTATCGCCGCGCTCTAACTCACCTGGATCTGCACACATAATGCAGGGAGTACTATGAGTACTGCCACCTCAGTAGTAAAAAAAATAACTAAGGAACTAAGCAGTATTGACGAGCTGAGAAAAGTAGTCCTATTATTTATTTTCACAATTTACAATAAATATGAATAAATAGGTAAATTTCATAAAACCAACAAATATCACAAAGAAATCAATAGGTAAGTGCAACAACAACAAAAGTAAATGAAACCTCATAGCAATGCCACTCTATCACTCTGTGCTCACTGGGGGTGTGTACAGACTCCGGAGGGGCTCCCAAAGCCCAAGCGCTAAGCACGGACAACTCACGTGCCATCATATCAATACCTGGATCCGCACGGTCAACTTACATGCTACGCGGACAACTCATGTGCTATGGTATCAATACCTGGACCCGCACAGTCAACTCACGTGCTACGCGGACAACTCACGTGCGCATTGATATTCATATCCTCACAACCAGGCCCTCGGCCTCACTCAATCGTGTACCTCACTAGCCTCACCATCATCAACAAATAAAGGAACACAACCCACACCAAGTATCATAATATATTAGCAAATAATAGAGACTGAGGCAAACAAGTAGGATAATTTCTATGACTGAGTACAATTAATGTGAATATGAATAAATTAAGCCTAAGCATGATATCTAACATGAAGACAGACAAGTTCAACTATAAGTAACTACGTAAACACAGATGATGGCCATAAGGCCTCACGGGACGGACAAAGTCTCAATCCCTCGCGGTGCACACACACACGCCCATCACCTAGCATGGGTATCACCACCAAACAATCACATGATATTAATTTCTCCGGGTTTAAACCCTCAAAGCCAGAGTTAAAATTGTTACTTACCTTAACAGCGTAAAATTCTAATTCGGGATGTCCTCGTCCCTCGACTCAGTCTCCAAAAGCTCCGAATCTGTTGAAGCCAATCTCCTTAATCATAGTAGAAGAATAAATGCATACAAAGTTTTCCTCCAGAATCCAATCAAAAATGAAACGGCAATGAAAAACAAGCACGAACATCAATTGAACAGAACCACAAACCGGACCTTGGACTGACGGCTAGAGCCTCGACTCGACTCTCCTTCAATTAAGTATAAAAACGGAATTTTGTAGATGCAATCATTGAGAAAAATGATCTCCCAAAGACTATAGTAAATATAACATTCTCTTTTCTTTAGTCAATGAAAGGCTATCGTTGGTTCTCCTCCTTTTCACTTTTTGCAGAGAAATTCCTCAGCTCTGTTCCTTAGGAAGATAGAGATTTTTGTAGGGGGTGTTCTGTGGTGTATTATTGCTATGGCTGATAGCCTTCTCTTCTTTTTTTTTATTTAACTTTGTAAGGCCTAAACGTTTTGTGCATATATGTGGGTTTTGAGCCCACTATTTTATTCATATACTATTTTTATTATCAAATTTGTAAAGTAGGCCCACTACCTGTTTATATAAGATAGTACTTTATATATTTACACATAATAAAGTCCAATTATCCACTTGCACCAATTCAAGCCCAATTCTACCACGAACTTTTAAATTACATTCTGTACTCACTCCTAAGTCTAAAATCACCCGATCAAGCTAATTAAATCATAAAAATCTAAATCCGAATTTGTTTAATCATAAGTTAACTTCCGGTAAACGTTTCTAACTTAGCTTTCTAACTAAGATACTAAGTGATCATTTCTCTCCAAAACTACCCCGGGGTCCAAACCTTAACACAGCTGAACAACCTAAAAAAGTAGAAATGAGATAAACGGGGCTAAAACTCTTAGAACAACTAACCGGGTCATTACAACATTTTTTGAAGGAAAAAGTTATGATTTTAAAGCATTTAAAGAGTGGAAGATTTTGGTTGAAAATCAAATGGAGCGGAAAATCCAGTATCTTCGCACAGACAATGTCTTGGAGTTTTGCAATGAAGAGTTTAATGAATTATGCAAGGTTCATGGGATCTCAAGACATAGGACTGTCAGGCATACCCCATAGCAGAATGGAGTTGCCGAGAGAATGAACATAACTCTTCTTGAAAAGGCTCGTTGTATGCTCATACAAGCCAAAATGTCCAAAGTGTATTGGGCAGAAGCAGTTCACACTGCTGCTCATATTGTCAATCGATCTCCAACATTGGCAATTGACTTTAAGAATCTGAATGAGGTATAGTTAGGTGAACCCTCTAACTATTCATACTTACGAATATTTGGGTGTCCAGATTATTATCACGTTAATGAAGGAAAGTGTGATGACCCGACCCGTTATCATGTGAGTTATCACTTCGTTATCCCCGTTAAATACTTGTTAATGTTTCAATATGCATGTTTGGCGAGTTTGAGTCAATTCGGGCTGAGTTTAGTTGGAAATGAGACAAAAAGTCTCCTAGAAGAAGGAATAGTTGGGAAAAGTCAACTGGACGTTGACTTGTAGAGAGCTCTGAATCGAATTCTGAAGATTCGATCAGTTCCGGGAGGTCATTTATGAGATAGGAAAGTGATCGGAAGTGAATTTGGAGGTCCGGAGTAGATTTAGGCTTGAATTGGCAAAGTTAGTATTTTGGCGAATTTCGGTTGATAGGTGAAATTTTGATCCGACGGTCGGAATGAAATTCCGAAAATTTCTGTAGCTCTGTTATGTCATTTTGGACTTGTGTGCAAAATTTGAAGTCAATTGGACTTGATTTGATAAGTTTCGGCATTGAAAATAGAAATTGGAAGTTCTAAAGTTTATGAAGCTTGGATTGGAGGTTGATTCATGATTTTAGCATTGTTTGTTGTTATTTGAGCCCTCGATCAAGTCCGTAATATATTATGAGACTTGTTAGTATACTTTGTTGGGATCCCATGAGGCTCGGATAAATTTTGGAACAGTTTTTGGAAGATTTTTTGCCGTTTTGGGCATAAATGTAATGATCCAAAGGTCTATTTTAGTTCTAGAGATTCAAATTTGATTTCGAGACTTCGAGAATTTAGATAATGAATTATAGGACTGATATGGAAAGTTTGGTCTAATTTCATCAAGTCGCGATTGGGTTTTTGACGCGAAATGTGAATTAATTGTTTAACGAGCAACATTGATGTTGCACTGAGTAACTGAGATCCAAATTCAGTTTTATTTGAACCACTGGATCCGTATAGAAATTACGGAGCCATAAGAAAAAGAATCGTCGAATTCCGAGTTCGTATGATGGAGTTAGAGCCATTTTAGTGAAAATGGTTGTGTGCTGCAATTTCTGTATTGCTGCTGCATTTTTCTGCAGCGTATGAACAATGTCGACGCGCATGAACAGTACCCCGTGAACAGTGTCGTGCATGAACAGTACTCCGTGAACAGTAATGCGGGTGAATAGTAACTCGGGTGAATAGTAATTTTGTTAAAAAAATTGGACAGAATGGCATTTCATCCGCGAGCAAAACTATTTTTCCACCATTTTTTGTCATTCTTGAGAGCTTTTGGACGGGAATTGAAGGGATTTCGACGGGGACTAATTGGAGGTAAGTTTTATGAGTTAAATACATGATTTTATCAAAGAATCTTCCATTAATTCTCTGAATTTGGGTAAGAAATCAAGAAAATTAGGGCTTTGAGCAAAAATCTTAAAATAAGGATTTGAAGGACCATTTGTGGTCCGAATTGGGAGTTCTTGGTATGTACGGACTCGTGGAGAGACGAGGATTCCGAAAATATGAGTTTCATAATTTTTCGAGAAGCGTACCAAAAGTCGGGTTTTGACAACTTTGTGGGTTTTGATGCAATTTGGGTTATTTCGAATGGGTTACGTGAATTTAGCATATATTGATGTATTATCATTGATTTTGAGCAGATTTGGCAACCGAGGAGATTGATTTGCGAGGCAAGTGCAAGGCGGACCGAGGCTTCTACCGGTTCGAGGTGAGTGGTAGTAGTAAGCAATGTACTGAGGGTTTGAAACCCCGTACTAGAACTTCACAGTGCTATATTGAGATGAGACACGCGTTCCATGACGGGCATGGTGACATGGTGATTGGGGGTTCGGACTTAGTCCTTCCCGACTAATAGTATACTGTGTGTTATGACTGATAATAAGTTTATAACTGTGCAATTGGGCTGATAGCCATGTTTGGGGCCTTGTGCCGATCTGTAGAGTATTAGGGAACCTATAGAGCTAGGTGACCCTTATATCATGTTGGAAACATACACTTAGCCGTAGCTCTATCTGTATAGCATAATATGAATGTCACACCCCTTTTTTTTACCAAAAACAAGCCTTTCCACTAAACCCTCTTAAATTAATTAAAAGAATTTTATAAAAAAGGCTTGAAAAGGGTTTTCAATTTTGAAAGTGACAAAAATTTGTGTTCAAAAGGAATTAACTCAGAGTCGCCACCTGACATTGATTTCGGTGTGCCAGGCCACCGTTTTTTTTAAAATGATTTTCCTTTGAAACACTTTAGACTTCAAAACTTAGTCTGCACCAGAGATTCGGGTAAGGGGGCTCATTTGACTCGGGGAGAAGGTGTTAGGCATTCCCCAAGTCCCGTGATGGTCACGGTTGCGTACTCGATCAAGTTGGCTCTCAAAACATTCAAATTGAGATAAAACACGCAAAAAGCAAAATAAACACATATGAGGCTCGAGGTCGTCCCTACCTAATAAAGGAAAATGAAAAGTAAAAGAAAGGAAAATTCTAAGCTAACTTATACTAGACTTCTTACCATGCTTGTGAAGGCCTTCGAAATATTTACATAGTTCTTCGGGGCATACCCCGGATAATAATATGTACAAATACCTTCGGGGCATTCCCCGGATAAATTTAACTACGGGAACGACCTCGCGCCTCAAAAATCAAAAGCAAAATCCTAAAGCTTGCCTACCCCGGTGATGACGGACCTAAGCATACTACTGCCCGTAAAATATCAATGGAATATAACAATAACAATTGAAATCATATGAAGCCCAAATACCATTAAGTTTAATCACAAACAAATAATAACAATTGAAATCCTTTTTTTTTTATTTCCAATACCAAACCCCCTTGCCCACTTAACTTGTTGCTCATGTATTTTTGTTGCTTAATGAGAAAAATCAATTTGCTATCAAATAGAATAAGCCACAGCAAGCCAAAGCTCAACAAATATTTAAATCAAGACAAGTAAGCAGATAGTTTCATGAATCAATTTTAATAACAAATATAGCAAATAAGAGACTTCATGTGAAAGAGGTATGAGCATACCTTATAGCAGCAAAACAGATTGCATTTACCCTTGATACTTTGAAGAATATACAAGGATTTCCGATCAGAATTTGAACAAAATCTCAACACGAACAGATCAACGAAGCTTAAACCGCTAACCGGGTCAGAAAGCGCGACGGCAACAGAAATCTTTCTTCTACATGACATACGGAAATGAAAACACCAATGCGACTTTCAATTTCGAACGGTAACAGGGCTCGAACCGGAATCACGAAAAGCTGAGAAGCTTAGAGTTCGTGCTTGCCAAAATTTGACCGGAGAAGAAGAAACAGTGGCAGAGAAAACGCTAACTATTCAGTCGTCAATTCAAACGACGCTAATCGAGATTAATGGCGACGAAGCATGGACGAACCAAAACTAACAATCGACTGGCCGAGCAAATAAATTGAAAATTTAGAGAATACGAAATTAAAGCTTCGTTCAACTTTTCAGCCATTACACAGCCATAGACAATTTAGAGAATATGAAATTAGAGCTTTGTTCAACTTTTCAGCTATTACATAGCCATAATGGAATGCTAAACGACGAAATTTAACTCGAACCGGAATCGCAACCTTGAACGGACAGAACTTCAAATTCCATCTATACGACCCGAACTCGGAAATGGCTCCAACCTCAAATCGACAACATCTTCAACTACATTCCATTTTTTAAACAAGAATCCAAAAATGACTGAAGAAAACAGAGAGCTGCTGGAGTTGTCCGCTGGAGAAGATGAAGATCACTGGCGGCTGGATGGTGACTGTAAGTGTGGTCGGCGGCGGCTACTGGTAGTGAACCTGATGAAGATGGCTCGTGGTCGCCGGTCCGGCCAGTTGGGGAAAACAGGATGCTATGGGTAGGCGGCCGTTGATTGAAGAAGATGGAGGGGGCGGCCGGCGGCGGCTGTCTCCTCTGTTGCGGCTGGGGTTAGCGGTGGCTGTAGGGTAGTGTGGTAAGGAGGGGTGGCGGCTGGGGGTTTTCTTCAGCTCTTAGCTCTCTAGGGTTTTTTGTTTTGTTTTGGGTTATGTTGTTGATGGGGTGGGCGGCTGTAGGGGTTATGGAGGTGGGGGTGACTGTATTAGAGTCTAGGGTTTTTTTCTTTGTGTCTTATGTTATGTCATGAATAAGGAGATGATCAAGATGAAATCTGGGCCGTGGGATCAAAAGGGATGGGTGGTTGAGATTAAACAGGGAATGGGGCGGGTCAGGTATATTGGGTTGCTGATTTGGGCTTTTAAAATATGCAAAATTAGGCCAAAAACTTGCACTTCTTTAATTTTTAACAATCTTTTAAGTAAATAACCCAATGCTTTGAATTAAAACCAAATTAATTTCAATTAATTAAATAAATTATGTAATAGCATGAAACTATTTTTGTATTTTTTAATTTTATGATAAAAATAATGTAAAAGAGTTAATTAGTGTAAATAACTACATGAGACCTAAATTAATTATTCTACGCTAAAATGGGTTAAATTTCGGGAATGGTCAAAAATTACGTGTCTACAATGAGCCCGTACTAGATGTGTACATTGAGAGAGATTATCTAGGGTGGAATTCCCTGTTCTAGCTGAGAGGGCCTGAAAGGCCAAGTCTATATCGAGCTCTGGTATCTGAGCTGCCTACATATCCTCGGCTATAGAGGAATCAGGCCACGTGTAGTTCAGAAGTGAATGAGATGATGGAATGTACCGAGGTGGAGAGTCGAGTCGGGTGCCGTCGAGGTTCCAGTCCGCGATTCCAGCCGTTACATCCAAATCAGCAAATGAAAAAGGCTAACTAAACCTATTAACTATGAGTTACAAGATTCCTATCTATGAGTCTTCTCAAGCTTGATCTTGATTCTTGAATGGTTCTTCATGCAGACTTCAGATCTGAACCTTGATGCTCGCTAGATGCAGGTGTTAGCTCCTTTTCTTCTGCTTTTCGGATCAAAACCGGACATGCGATGGTTGTGACTTTAGTCATGTCTTGAGTGATCTACCTCTTGTCTCGGCCTCTGCATTTTGGGCTCACCTCCCTTTTCTCTTTTTTTCTTTTTCTTTTTCCTTTTTTTTTTTGTTTTTCTTTTCTATTCTGGATTGAAATTCCTTATGTTGATCACATCGGATTTTTGACTCGCATTCTTGCCGCAAGCTTCTACTACTTCTAGCATGAACTGATTTCTGAATGATTTCTCTCGTTGTCCAGGTAGGTGCCTGACATTACAACAAAACAGACAAAACAAAAGAAATTTTTCTGCCCCAGTTTGGGATTCGGGCATAAATGTGAATGTTAATTGGATCTTGCTACCTACAGAGCACTCAAAATTTTAAAATTAAATCCCATTATCCAGGAGGGTCCTGAGAATTCTAAAAGTAAATCCCATTATCCAGGAGGGTCCTGAAAATTCTAAAATTAAATCCCATTATCCAGGAGGGTCCTGAAAATTCTAAAACTAAATCCCATTATCCAGGAGGGTCCTGAAAATTCTAAAACTAAATCCCATTATCCAGGAGGGTCCTGAAAATTCTAAAATTAAATCCCATTATCCAGGAGGGTCCTGAAAATTCTAAAATTAAATCCCATTATCCAGGAGGGTCCTGAAAATTCTAAAATTAAATCCCATTATCCAGGAGGGTCCTGAAAATTCTAAAACTAAATCCCATTATCCAGGAGGGTCCTGAAAATTCTAAAACTAAATCCCATTATCCAGGAGGGTCCTGAAAATTCTAAAACTAAATCCCATTATCCAGGAGGGTCCTGAAAATTCTAAAACTAAATCCCATTATCCAGGAGGGTCCTGAAAATTCTAAAACTAAATCCCATTATCCAGGAGGGTCCTCGAAAACTTAAAATTAAATCCCATTATCCAGGAGGGTCCCGAAAACTTAAAACTAAATCCCATTATCCAGGAGGGTCCCGAAAACTTAAAACTAAATCCCATTATCCAGGAGGGTCCTGAAAACTTAAAAGTAAATCCCATTATCCAGGAGGGTCCTGAAAACTTAAAACTAAATCCCATTATCCAGGAGGGTCCTAAAAACTTAAAATTAAATCCCATTATCCAGGAGGGTCCCGAAAACTTAAAACTAAATCCCATTATCCAGGAGGGTCCCGAAAACTTAAAACTAAATCCCATTATCCAGGAGGGTCCTGAAAACTTAAAAGTAAATCCCATTATCCAGGAGGGTCCTGAAAACTTAAAATTAAATCCCATTATCCAGGAGGGTCCTGAAAACTTAAAATTAAAATCCCATTATCCAGGAGGGTCCTGAAAACTAAAAATTAAAATCCCATTATCCAGGAGGGTCCTGAAAACTTAAAATTAAAATCCCATTATCCAGGAGGGTCCTGAAAACTTAAAACTAAATCCCATTATCCAGGAGGGTCCTGAAAACTTAAAATTAAAATCCCATTATCCAGGAGGGTCCTGAAAACTAAAAATTAAAATCCCATTATCCAGGAGGGTCCTGAAAACTTAAAACTAAATCCCATTATCCATGAGGGTCCTGAAAACTTAAAATTAAAATCCCATTATCCAGGAGGGTCCTGAAAACTTAAAATTAAAATCCCATTATCCAGGAGGGTCCTGAAAACTTAAAATTAAAATCCCATTATCCAGGAGGGTCCTGAAAACTTAAAATTAAAATCCCATTATCCAGGAGGGTCCTGAAAACTTAAAACTAAATCCCATTATCCAGGAGGGTCCTGAAAACTTAAAAACTAAATCCCATTATCCAGGAGGGTCCTGAAAACTTAAAACTAAATCCCATTATCCAGGAGGGTCCTGAAAATTCTAAAGTTAAATCCCATTATCCAGGAGGGTCCTGAAAAACTTAAAGTTAAATCCCATTATCCAGGAGGGTCCTGAAAACTTAAAACTAAATCCCATGAGCCACGCTCCCATCTTGAATGATTCTGAATATAATTTTGCTCCATGAACAATGCTTTTCCCATAGGAGTTACCTGTGGACTTAAAATAAATTCTTGCTCCTGCTTCAGACAAATAAAATCTTGTTAGTTTGAAAATGTGGTGGTTAGTTTGTGGCATTATTCCTGAGAATCTGCTTCCACCACGGCCATGCTTCATTCCGATTAGCTGCTTCGGGCTGGCAAGGAGTTGTTTGACCCTTTGATTGGAATTAGACCACAAAACCTCTGTCCTGAATCTCTCACATTCACTTGTTGCATTGTGTTTTTATTTTGAGAGTTGCTGAATCTTTGTATTCTCAAAATTCAAGATCCACTCAACTGCCTGAACCTCAATTATCACCATACTTCAAAACCATGTCAATTGTGATGTGCATGGCCAAACTCCGCTTTGTGCAATTGGAAAGATGGTGGCATATTTTAAAGTCATTTCTCACTTATTCTGACCAAATAGACTCAAGAAGGGACTCAAACAAAACAAGAGGAACAAAATAAGGGACAAGGGAAAGAAATGATACTTGACAAGAAAATTACAAATTTGAAACTTATCAGATGTGGATATCAACTCTAATGACCATGACATGCACCTTTGGACTAAGTGGCCTAATCTCTCAAGCAAGTCTAATATTCAACTCTTGTTGTACCTCTTTGCTGTGAAACTGGGCTTCAACGCTTCAATTGTCCCATTTTATCCACAATCCTCAGTCGACTTGTAGTGCCCTGGAGGGTTTTCACTATCAATCCTCTCTCATTTTGCACTTTGTCTCAACTCACCGTCGCCTCACGGTGCCCCTGAGGGTTTTCACCGATAAGACTCTCTCATTTTATCATTTTCTCTCATTGTTCTGAGAACAAAGGTATTACCCATGATGCATGGAGATCATACTTTCACCAACACTTGATATGGCATCCTCAATGATTGGTTGGAAGGTCTTTCTTTGGACCGTAATGTAGGCTTTTGGACAGGGGTTAGAAAGAAAGGGTAGCATGAAGGCTCAAAAATAATTCAAGATGAAAGGGTTCAAAATTACAACTTTTGGAATCAGGCCTTTTGGCAAAATTAAAACTTATGCCCCAGTTTCATGAAGTTTGGGGAATTTTTTGGATTTTTTGTTTGATGGGATTTCTTAAAAAATCTGCCCCAGTATTGATTTCGGGGGATTATGAAATATTTTATTTGGTGCGACCGAACCGTAAGGCTGCCTACGTATCTTGTGGTGACAAGAATCAGGTCGAACGTAGTTCAAAAGACTACTTTTTGTTACTATTTCTTTTTCTCTTTTTTTTTCTTCTTTTTTTTCTTTTTCTTTTTTTTTTCTTTTTCTCATTTTTTTTCTTTCTTTTCTCTTTTTATTTTTATTTTCTAGGTCCTGACTCTATTTCTGATTCCAAAAGAGGGGTACGAAACAAAAATTAGTGCTCAAAATGGGTAGCAAAGGATAAAAGTGTTTGGGTAGCACAATAAAAAGCCTTCGTCATACCAAACTTTGAGAATGCCAAGTACAAGTGTGCAATTGAAGATAAACAAAGAAATCACACATAGTATCTATTGATGATATCGACACAAACAAGAAGTGCCAATGGGCAATACCTTTGTCCTGATGAATGATCATTGCCAGTTCAAAGCAGACTTGATTCAAACTTATCTTGATGCAGAAGAATGCATTTCAGTGCTGACACATTTACCTCAAACTACTTGAAAACAATTCCTTGTTGTATGCTCTTATCAACCTCTTGATTTCCAGACTTACTGCCTCAGTTTCACTCAATTCAAGCTTTAGTTTATCTCAGAATGCATGAATCCTTACTTATTTCCTCAAATGCCTCTTTTGTCATGTTCAAAACTGTGCCATTCCTTCATGATCAGACTAGCTTTCAAGATCAGGCTGAGAATTATGTGAGCATGTCATGTCACTTGAGTTAGGATGAAGAGAACTATAAGAGAAAAAGTAACCTAAACAAAACTGACCGAAACTAACAGAAAACATGAGATTGCATTAGACAGATGGTGAAAAGGGTTTGAAGAAAACAAGCAAAACAGACATGGGTTGCAACCCAGGAACAATCCTAAAGAACATTAGACGAGTTACTACAACTAAACAAACTAGACAAAATGAGAAGAAAAAGAGTTTGATCCACAAGATAATATCCGGATTACAACCCCGAAATAACCAGGACAAGCAGAAATGACACTAAAATAAACCACCAAAATCCTCCCTGGCCAACCAAGAACGGAGTGTCTTTCCAATTGCCAAGCTTAAAATATTAGCCACTAGATTGCTCATCAAAATTACCGGGGCCTTCACCAATTTCAACATCATTAACTTCAGTCAACAACTTCCCAAGAGGATTCTCATACTCCATTTCACCATACAACTTTCCCACAAAGCTTGCATCATCATGTGCAGGTAAAGGATTTTTGCAATGTCTTGGGTGTCTGGAGCTGGGAATGCGGTTGTTTTGGCTAGCGGAGCATGGAAAGCTTTGGGAGGAAGTGTCAGGGTAACTGTGGTACGGGGTAAAGCCTGGTGTGTGTTGTGGGGAAAGATCCATGGTAGTAGGAAATGAAGGTGGAGGATGTCCCTCAATCCAGGCTTGATGCATCTCTCCAATCTGTTGTTTCAACCTTGGACCTCATCTTTCAATTCAGACTCCGACTCCACAAACTCCCTCGGCGGGTCAAAAACTCTTATGTCCAAGTCTTTGCTAGCCATGGGTACCTTTCCCTTTGACCTTGTGTTGTACGAATGAATCGCTGAAGTGCCACAAACTAACCACCATCTGTTATGGCAACAATAAAAGTAACAACGAGGAGCAAAGCAAAGCCAACACGTTAGCGTTAGAGCATGTATCGTATAAAAATATCACATTGCGTGCAATGCCCTAGCAATAATTAATGGTTCTAGAATGGCTTCGAGGGTACGAAGGTCATTTGGCATCATCCCCACTTTGTTCATTTCAACCTTCTCTTTCTTTCATTTCTAGCACTTCTTGGCTTCCCGTTTTCCTTCCCCTCATTTTCTTTTTAATTTGTCTCTCATTTCTTTCCTCTCATTTCTCACATCCACAATTCATTCTCTCTTTTTTTCTTTTTCTTCTTTTTTTCTTTTTTTTTAATTTTTTTAAAAAAAATGACTCGATCGAACCCTATGTAGGTTGCCTACGTATCATGCCCCTCATGAATCAGATCAAGCGTAGTTCTTGAAAGTAATAGATAAAATAAACTAAGAAGCAAAAATCTTTTTTGGAATTTTTCATTTATAATTTTTTGGTTTTTCAAATACAGAACATGAAGTACTATAACAAAAGACTCGACAATCTTAACTAGACTAACAGACTTGATACTACTGTACAAGACTAAATTTTAAAAACAACATAAGATAGACTAAAAATAAATAAAAAATAAAAATTCTCAAGCAGCCCGTGATGTAATTGTCTTGACTAGAATGATGTTGGGATATTTGTCATGCTCAAACTCTAGCAAATCGCTCCATATCTGAATGGGGAAAATAAGATTAAATAGAGTTAGTGATTCAAGACACATGCAAGAAAAAAATTAGGCTATTTTTGAAAATTAGCCACATGGCCAAGAGTGGCTATTAATGCAGACCCAAGAAAGGTGAATATGAGAATGCCCAAAAATTAATGCTTATATGGACTTAACTTTCCATGATCATGGCCCAAACAATTAATTTGAAGAAATAACCCACTTTGCAAAATCCTAATATATGAGTAATTGAACCACTTTTGCGAAAATAACCCCATTTTGCAAGAATGGCCGATGTGGCCAAAAGTGGCTAAACATGCAAACTCTAAAAGGAAAGACCTTAAATTGGTATAATACCTATTTATGGACTCAAAATCCTAAGACATGGGTTTATTGAACCACTTTTGCAAAAATGACCCCATTTTGCAAGAATGGCCGATGTGGCCAAAAGTGGCTAGACATGCAAACTCGAAAAGGAAAGACCTTCAATTGATATTATACCTAATTGTAGACTCAAAATCTTAAGACATGAGTTTATTGAACCACTTTCGCAAAAAAAATGGCCCCATTTTACAAGAATTGCCGATGTGGCCAAAAGTGGCTAGACATGCAAGATTTGGCTAAGACCCCGCAAAGCCAAGAACTTAAGACTTACTAGAATGACCGGACCCTATATGGGTTGCCTACGTATCTCGCCCCGAGAGACGAGAATCAGGTTCGCGTAGTTCGGAAAGATGCAATTAATTTGTAAAAAGCTATATTATATCTTTTTGAAAAACAAATGGAAAAACATAAAATCTTTTGAATTTTTCATTTTCATTTTTTTTTTAATTTTTGGAAAATAATGAAAAAGTGTAAAATCTTTTTTTGGATTTTTCATTTTCAATTTTTTTTGGATTTTTGGAATATAATGAAAAAGTGTAAAAAAAATCTTTTTGGATTTTCTAATTTTCGATTTTTTTTTTTTTTGGATTTTTCTTGAAAAAGTTGTGAAAGAAAAATGCAACCGGGCCCTATTTTCTTCATTTTTGCCCTTCTTTCCCAAACATCGGTCCGCCAAATAACCTTTTTACCCTCAAAGATGCGACATTTAGCACATAGGATGATTACTTGTCATTTTGGGCCACGGGCCCATTTTGACCAAATTTGGACAGGTTTCCTACAAAGGGACACGGTACCCGGGACCGAACCCTGCTAGGTTTAAATGATATGATGCACATAAGTATGACCTAAAGGCTGACCTACGGTTAGGGTTCACTAGACAAGGCAATTCGGGGCGGCACGTGGTCGATGGCGGTTGCTCTAGCTATCCGCCCACTCCACGCTCCCACGCCACCCCCTAAAGACACGGGTGACTCACAAAAGGCCGTGTACGCTCAAACGTACTCCGGAAGACTTGTTACAGAAAGAAGACTCGGGGTTATGCAAATGATGACAGTTATAAAGCAGTAAATACATAAAGCAAAAACTATAAACAAATAAACAACTAGTAAATAACAAAAATATAAAAACATAATAATAAAAATCAAATAAAGATAATAATAAAAAAACATAAAAACCTCAACCAAACATTCTAAAAGCCAACAAAATCGAGTGCTAGCTCGAACCCGCAAATCTGTATAGCATAATATGAATGTCACACCCCTTTTTTTTACCAAAAACAAGCCTTTCCACTAAACCCTCTTAAATTAATTAAAAGAATTTTATAAAAAAGGCTTGAAAAGGGTTTTCAATTTTGAAAGTGACAAAAATTTGTGTTCAAAAGGAATTAACTCAGAGTCGCCACCTGACATTGATTTCGGTGTGCCAGGCCACCGTTTTTAAAATGATTTTCCTTTGAAACACTTTAGACTTCAAAACTTAGTCTGCACCAGAGATTCGGGTAAGGGGGCTCATTTGACTCGGGGAGAAGGTGTTAGGCATTCCCCAAGTCCCGTGATGGTCACGGTTGCGTACTCGATCAAGTTGGCTCTCAAAACATTCAAATTGAGATAAAACACGCAAAAAGCAAAATAAACACATATGAGGCTCGAGGTCGTCCCTACCTAATAAAGGAAAATGAAAAGTAAAAGAAAGGAAAATTCTAAGCTAACTTATACTAGACTTCTTACCATGCTTGTGAAGGCCTTCGAAATATTTACATAGTTCTTCGGGGCATACCCCGGATAATAATATGTACAAATACCTTCGGGGCATTCCCCGGATAAATTTAACTACGGGAACGACCTCGCGCCTCAAAAATCAAAAGCAAAATCCTAAAGCTTGCCTACCCCGGTGATGACGGACCTAAGCATACTACTGCCCGTAAAATATCAATGGAATATAACAATAACAATTGAAATCATATGAAGCCCAAATACCATTAAGTTTAATCACAAACAAATAATAACAATTGAAATCCTTTTTTTTTATTTTCAATACCAAACCCCCTTGCCCACTTAACTTGTTGCTCATGTATTTTTGTTGCTTAATGAGAAAAATCAATTTGCTATCAAATAGAATAAGCCACAGCAAGCCAAAGCTCAACAAATATTTAAATTAAGACAAGTAAGCAGATAGTTTCATGAATCAATTTTAATAACAAATATAGCAAATAAGAGACTTCATGTGAAAGAGGTATGAGCATACCTTATAGCAGCAAAACAGATTGCATTTACCCTTGATACTTTGAAGAATATACAAGGATTTCCGATCAGAATTTGAACAAAATCTCAACACGAACAGATCAACGAAGCTTAAACCGCTAACCGGGTCAGAAAGCGCGACGGCAACAGAAATCTTTCTTCTACATGACATATGGAAATGAAAACACCAATGCGACTTTCAATTTCGAACGGTAACAGGGCTCGAACCGGAATCACGAAAAGCTGGAGTTGTCCGCTGGAGAAGATGAAGATCACTGGCGGCTGGATGGTGACTGTAAGTGTGGTCGGCGGCGGCTACTGGTAGTGAACCTGATGAAGATGGCTCGTGGTCGCCGGTCCGGCCAGTTGGGGAAAATAGGATGTTATGGGTAGGCGTCCGTTGATTGAAGAAGATGGAGGGGGCGGCCGGCGGCGGCTGTCTCCTCTGTTGCGGCTGGGGTTAGCGGTGGCTGTAGGGTAGTGTGGTAAGGAGGGGTGGCGGCTGGGGGTTTTCTTCAGCTCTTAGCTCTCTAGGGTTTTTTGTTTTGTTTTGGGTTATGTTGTTGATGGGGTGGGCGGCTGTAGGGGTTATGGAGGTGGGGGTGACTGTATTAGAGTCTAGGGTTTTTTTCTTTGTGTCTTATGTTATGTCATGAATAAGGAGATGATCAAGATGAAATCTGGGCCGTGGGATCAAAAGGGATGGGTGGTTGAGATTAAACAGGGAATGGGGCGGGTCAGGTATATTGGGTTGCTGATTTGGGCTTTTAAAATATGCAAAATTAGGCCAAAAACTTGCACTTCTTTAATTTTTAACAATCTTTTAAGTAAATAACCCAATGCTTTGAATTAAAACCAAATTAATTTCAATTAATTAAATAAATTATGTAATAGCATGAAACTATTTTTGTATTTTTTTAATTTTATGATAAAAATAATGTAAAAGAGTTAATTAGTGTAAATAACTATATGAGACCTAAATTAATTATTCTACGCTAAAATGGGTTAAATTTCGGGAATGGTCAAAAATTACGTGTCTACAATGAGCCCGTACTAGATGTGTACATTGAGAGAGATTATCTAGGGTGGAATTCCCTGTTCTAGCTGAGAGGGCCTGAAAGGCCAAGTCTATATCGATTGAGATGAGATAGGGTCAAGGACCCACTATGAGATGTTATATTGGGCCTGAAAGGCCAAGTCTATATTGACCTAGACAGGGTCAAGGACCCACTGTGATATATTATATTGGGCCTGAGAGGCCAAGTATATACCGACCGGAATAGGGTCGAGGACCCATTATGAGGTATTATATATATATATATACCTATATTGGATCGGGCTGCACGCCGCAGCAATATATATATTGGATCGGACTGCACGCCGCAGTAATATACATGTAATATACATGTGGGACGGACTGCACGCCGCAGTATTATTGCGCTTGGGTTGTAGGAGCCCCTTCGGAGTCTGAGTCTGCACACATTCTCAGTGAGCACTGGTGTATATTATGGGATCGGGCTGCACGCCGCAGCAGTATAGAGATATATACATATATATATTGGATCGGACTGCACGCCGCAGTAATATTTGTGTGGATCGTGCTGCACGCCGCAGTATTATAGTGCTTGGGCCTAGGGAGCCCCTCCGAAGTCTGTATACACCCCCAGTGAGCGCCGTCGACGTTAAATGGAGCGGGCGCCGCGCCGCAGCGGTATATGTATTGGAGCGGGCTGTGCACCGCCGCAGCATTATACTTATTCATACTCATATATATACCGAAATATGTTATAGACCGATGTATATGTCTCCATATATTGAGATGGTTGTATACCGTAGTGGTACGAGCGAGGATGTGGTCAGTGTGGGACCTAGATGAGATAGATGTGGACTGGAGATGAGAGTATTCACCATAATGATGACATACATGTGAGGTTTCCCTTAGAACTATTTAGTGATAGTACCGTTATTCTTATTTTCAGTTATTATTTATTATTGTTACTCAATGAGTTGAAATATACTCACCCCACTCCCCTACACTTTTTGTGCGGATTCATAGGTGCTAGAGAGTAGTTGAGTTGTTGCAGCTGCTTATTCCTAATTCTGTGGAGACTTCGAGGTAGCCGCCGACGTCCATAGTACCTGACCTCTTTCTTTTTATCATTTTGTTGTCTCCATTCTGGTTAGACTTGATTATGTAGTAGATCTCATTTGTAGAGGCTCAGACTTGTGACATCACGATTTTGTTGGGACTGTTTTCTTGTATTTCATTTCTACACTTCTTGATTTGTTATAAAAACAGGCTAATCACGCCGATTAATCAGTATTAATTATACTTGGCTGGTAATTGGATAAGATGGTCGGGCTTGCCTAGTAATGTGTTGGGCGCCATCACGATCGGGGTTTAGGGTCGTGACAAGTTGGTATCAGAGCCTAGGTTAACAGGTCTCGCGAGTCATGAGCCGGTTGGTAGAGTCTCGTGGATCGGTACGGGGACGCCTGTACTTATCCTCGGGAGGCCGCAAACCTTTAGGAAAGTTTCAAATTCTTGGAATTCTCATCGTGCGTGTTTTATTCAGCTTGGAATGTAATTCTTGAAATTTCTCATGCACATTGATGCGCGCACTCGAGTGCTTAGTGATAAATTTGCCTTGATGTCTTATGATTTCTCGAGATGTAATCTTCGTAAGTTTTATGTTGGGCCGGTCTGAAGGTCTTGAGGCCGAATTTTTGCCTATGGCTTGAGCACCGAGGTGCTAATTTTACGAGCTGGTATTATGAACTTATATGTTTAGTATTGTCCCTGATTGTGGGAATGACGACTAGATAGCTATGTAATGAGTATGTTGGTACTGTGTAATGTCTATGGCAATGGAAGGTATATAGAAATATTAAGGAAAGAAAATGTTCTTACTTGGTGGAATAGCCCAGATAATGGAGGATTGAAATGTATTTTCTATGTGTTATGATTCAAATAGGTGAAACGCATGTCCACGTATCAATTTTGATAATATAATACAGGTGGTATTGAGATTAATGTTGTTGATATACATTGTGATGCTTTGTCAATTTGTGGACGTGCCGTTAGCATGATTTTGGTGGTTCTCTGGCAGGTGGATATGCCCAATTACAAAGGAAACTCTGCCGAAATTTTTGAAAATTTTGGGACTTAAAAAAAAAAAAGATGTTGTCGCCTAAGGAATGGGCTTAGCTGTTGCGTGTGAATGTATACGAGAATTTCAAAAGAGTTAAGGTTTCCGATGATTCGAGTCTCCGCCAAAGTTTGTAAATAGCTCGAGTTTAATCTCACTGTAACATTGGAGCATCAATTGAGTAAGAATGCTACGAGTGGCTAAAAGTGCTTTGATGTATGGCTCCGAGCCAAGTTGGGGAGGTTGTTATTGACTAACTGATTGCACCATTGTGTGCTATGATGGTTCTGTCCCCAAGCATGTTGGGAAAAATTCTGACGAAGGTTATGGTGCTTCGTAGATGATAAAATACTAGGAGGTTTTGAGTGGCTATTGCTAAAGAATGTTTAATGTATAGAAAAGAAAGATAGTTAATTGTATCTGTATGTAATCATGTTCTGCGGTGTCAGAGTTCTATTAAGGCCCGAGTGGTTCTGTTTAATAAGGCAGTTGAATTATAACTGGTTAAGGGTGAATGGCGCCCAAGAATAGCCTTGCGGTGTTCAAGATTTACGCTTGCAACAGTCAGGTGCCTTAAGACTGTGTACGTGGCTAAAGACCGTGGTTTTAGTAGAAGAAATCAAGATTTTTGTTATGTTATGGGGATGATGAGATTCTTAGTATCCGTATTGAAAGGTAACGATAACAAATTCAAATCGCAAAAAGTTCTTCAAACAAAGTATTATAGAATGTGGTATTTCTGGGAAACAATTGAGAGAGTATTCAGTGGCCTATGGGTCTTAGACCGTATGGTATTATGTACGAGTCTTGTGTGGTAACATGGGTTGAGGCATTGTGGTGCTACAGTAAAGACTAGTATTAAATTAAAGATGAATCAGAAAGGAAATTGGGTAAATGGATCAACTTGTTAATAAACCGAAACGGTATGATAGGGAATACGATTAATTCCTGGTATATGTTTGAAGTAATGAGTCTCGTCGATATTGTGCAATAAAGCTTTTGAGTATTGGCAGTTGTGTAACTCGGTATGCGTATAAGGACTCAGTGCTGGCAATTTAAGTTATGCAATGTAATTGAGAGAAAGGGTTTGTGATGTGTTTTACCGTGGTTTGAAAATGAGTGTATTTCCCTGTTGGTATGTAAAGCTTGGAATGTGTAATGAGTTTTCTCTATATGGGATCATGAAAGTCCTTGACTATTTGAGTGCGCCGATGTTTGCGGCGTAGGGAAAGGGATATGAATTTTCCCTGTTGTTTTAGTGTGGTATGGTATATGCGATGTGTTATAGAAAGTTGATAACGGCATGTTCAAGGTTTTGAGATCAATTCATTATATGGGAAGTCATTAAAACCCTCAAGCAGCGTGGGCAGCTGCAGATAATCTCTTAGAATCAATCTTCCTGGTGATTTAGGAGAATGGTACTGCTATGCTAGTATTTCGGCAGAGTCTATGGTAAAAAGGGGCAGGTAAAATAAATTGATAATATCTAGCGGTATGGTGGTACTCTCTTGTTGGATCGACTGTAATAATTGAGTCGTTGATGGCATAGTGAAATATATGAATAGCTTTCGTGGTATGAATGGACGCTTGAGGTGTGTTATGTAATCGTACGGTGAAGTACGGAATCAGGCATAGTTATTCCTGTGTTATGTATGTGTTGGAGACTAGAAGTTCTCGTAACCCGCTTACGCAGCGGTGGTATATCATGTGTATCGGTAGAGTGTAGCGGTTATTGGAAATTAGAAGCCCTAGTGGCTATCTCGTCACTTGATATGACGAATTTGAATAATGATATATAATTGTAGGCTGGTTGTCATAAGTCAGGTTGTCTAGACTAATGTGATATGGACTATATCGGAGAAATGTCACAACTGCGTGGCAGAGCGCATCAGATCGTGCTCCAGCAGGGTAGATGTACCCTAGGGCCAGCGGACGGCTGGTAGGTATTGCTTTGTAAGTTGGGCCTTCGTGGCGGATGTCAATGTAGAGGTATCTACCATTGATTCAGTTCGGGTATTGAGGAACTTTGTCGGATGCATTTCATATGGCCGAGCTTGAGGCTATATATGTGTTGTTGCAATGAGCAACTTGACTCGATGTGCATTCCCATTGCTAGATGTATTCATGGATCGGGTGACACGCCACCACATGTATAATATCAGGATCGGGTGGCACGCCGCCACAGGTATGGTATCTGGATCGGGTGGCATGCCGCCACAGGTATACTATTGGAATGGGTTGCGCGCCGCAATAGTGTGATGTGGAAAATATAGCTTCCTATATGTTACCTTATATACAATAGTTCCTAGCTTCCGAGGAATAGTCCGTATTGGTATCGCTCGGGGAATAGCACATCGGTGTGTCTTTTCAGGATTTGATAGTGTATATCAATTGTATCACCGCAGGTGTGAGTGATTGCTTGAGTTCAGACTAGATATGTGTGTGGCTGACCGTTTTGAGCATTGCGACTTGAGGTGCTCCATGAGTAATAGTGTTTGGATAGAATCATGAGTTGTGGCAAGGCCACGTGATGTTATGACCTTTCGACGAGGATTCAGGCACTCTAATTCTATGATGTGAGACGAGAATCTCAGTTATGTGTTGTGATGGTATGGAAGAATTTGAATTATGGCTCTTTGTGCGAGTCGGTTGTCATGATTCGAGTGTGTTCAGATCGTTCTTATTGGAGCCTGTGTTGTGCTCGTTGTGGCCTAGGCCGATGCTGAGGTGTCCTGTCACCAGTGTGGTGTGTTATAACCGAAATGATCATTCGAGTCATTAATGAGAGCGAGCATATATGATTTCAGCTCGTTAGAAGAGTAATATCGAGATTTGGCTCCGAATTCCGTTGTAGTATCAATTAAAAGGGAAATGGATTCATGAATGGTTGACCTGAGAGATGGGTTCGATATATCGCGTGTGCGGTTGCCGTGGGCAGGATACGAAGGTGTTGGAATAAGACTCTATCTAATGAGAAAGGTTTTTATGTTAGTACTTGGTTACCTTGGGCAATTGTTGTGACCCGAGGCCATCATCTCGAGCGATTGGGTTGTTTGATACATCATGTGATCTCACTCGGAGTGGCGAGTATGGGCTATTACAGAGGGTTCGGGTGTATCCTGAGTATAGGCATGAGATTAGCATTTGGTATATGATTTCAGGAAGTGCACTGTGGTTTATGGTTCAGATGGACTGTAGAAATTCAACTATACTATGTTATCGGACTTATGAAAGATAGGTTGAAGTGGTATCACCCTGAGTATATACTTGGTGAGGTCATTCAGCTATTGTGTTGAATCTAGTACAACTCTGGGTCCGCTCGAGGACGGGCGTTTACTTAAGTTGGGGAGAATGTGATGACCCGGCCCGTTATCATGTGAGTTATCACCTCGTTATCCCCGTTAAATACTTGTTAATGTTTCAATATGCATGTTTGGCGAGTTTGAGTCAATTCGGGTTGAGTTTAGTTGGAAATGAGACAAAAAGTCTCTTAGAAGAAGGAATAGTTGGGAAACGTCAACTGGACGTTGACTTGTGAGTTAGAGAGCTCGGAATCGAATTCTAATGATTCGGTCAGTTCCGGGAGGTCATTTATGAGCTAGGAAAGCGATCGGAAGTGAATTTGGAGGTCCGGAGTAGATTTAGGCTTGAATTGGCAAAGTTAGTATTTTGGCGAATTCCGGTTGATAGGTGAAATTTTGATCCGACGGACGGAATGAAATTCCGAAAATTTCGGTAGCTCTGTTATGTCATTTTGGACTTGTGTGCAAAATTTGAAGTCAATCGGACTTGATTTGATAGGTTTCGGCATCGAAAATAGAAGTTGGAAGTTCTAAAGTTTATAAAGCTTGGATTGGAGGTTGATTCATGATTTTAGCGTTGTTTGTTGTGATTTGAGGCCTCGAGCAAGTCCGTAATATATTATGAGACTTGTTAGTATACTTTGTTGGGATCCCATGAGGCTCGGATAAATTTTGGAACAGTTTTTGGAAGATTTTTTGCCGTTTTGGGCATAAATGTAATGATCCAAAGGTCTATTTTAGTTCTAGAGATTCAAATTTGATTTCGAGACTTCGAGAATTTAGAAAATGAATTATAGGACTGATCTGGAAAGTTTGGTCTAATTTCATCAAGTCGCGATTGGGTTTTTGACGCGAAATGTGAATTAATTGTTTAACGAGAAACATTGATGTTGCACTGAGTAACTGAGATCCAAATTCAGTTTTATTTGAACCACTAGATCCGTATCGAAATTACGGAGCCATAGGAAAAAGAATCGTCGAATTCCGAGTTCGTATGATGGAGTTAGAGCCATTTTAGTGAAAATGGCTGTGTGCTGCAATTTCTGTATTGCTGCTGCATTTTTCTGCAGCGTATGAACAGTGTCGACGCGCATGAACAGTACCCCGTGAACAGTGTCGACGCGCATGAACAGTACTCCGTGAACAGTCTCGGGTGAACAGTAATTTTGTTAAAAAACCTGGACAGAATGGCATTTCATCCGCGAGCAAAACTATTTTTCCACCATTTTTGGTCATTCTTGAGAGCTTTTGGACGGGAATTGAAGGGATTTCGACGGGGAATAATTGGAGGTAAGTTTTATGAGTTAAATACATGATTTATCAAAGAATCTTCCATTAATTCTCTGAATTTGGGTAAGAAATCAAGAAAATTAGGGCTTTGAGCAAAAATCTTAAAATAGGGATTTGAAGGACCATTTGTGGTCCGAATTGGGAGTTCTTGGTATGTACGGACTCGTGGAGAGACGAGGATTCCGAAAATGTGAGTTTCATAATTTTTTGAGAAGCGTACCAAAAGTCGGGTTTTTACAACTTTGTGGGTTTTGATGCAATTTGGGTTATTTCGAATGGGTTACGTGAATTTAGCATATATTGATGTATTATCATTGATTTTGAACAGATTTGGCAACCGAGGAGATTGATTTGCGAGGCAAGCACAAGGCGGACTGAGGCTTCTACCGGTTCGAGGTGAGTGGTAGTAGTAAGCAATGTACTGAGGGTTTGAAACCCCGTACTAGCACTTCACAGTGCTATATTGAGATGAGACACGCATTCCATGACGGGCGTGGTGACATGGTGATTGGGGGTTCGGACTTAGTCCTTCCCGACTAATAGTATACTATGTGTTATGACTGATAATAAGATTATAACTGTACAATTGGGCTAATAGCCATGTTTGGGGCCTTGTGCCGATCTAGAGAGCATTAGGGAACCTATAGAGCTAGGTGACCCTTATATCGTGTTGGAAACATACACTCAGCCGTAGCTCTAGCTGTATAGCATAATATGAGCCCGTACTAGATGTGTACATTGAGAGAGATTATCTTGGGTGGAATTCCCTGTTCTAGCTGAGCGGGCCTGAAAGGCCAAGTCTATACCGATTGAGATGAGATAGGGTCAAGGACCCACTATGAGATGTTATATTGGGCCTGAAAGGCCAAGTCTATATTGACTGAGACAGGGTCAAAGACCCACTGTGATATATTATATTGGGCCTGAGAGGCCAAGTATATACCAACTGGAATAGGGTCGAGGACCCATTATGAGGTATTATATATATATATACCTATATTGGATCGGGTTGCACGCCGCAACAATATATATATTGGATCGGACTGCACGCCGCAGTAATATACATGTAATATACATGTGGGACGGACCGCACGCCGCAGTATTATTGCGCTTGGGCTGTAGGAGCCCCTTCGGAGTCTGAGTCTGCACACATTCTCAGTGAGCACCGGTGTATATTATGGGATCGGGCTGCACGCCGCAGCAGTATAGAGATATATACATATATATATTGGATCGAACTGCACGCCGCAGTAATATTTGTGTGGATCGTGCTGCACGCCGCAGTATTATAGTGCTTGGGCCTAGGGAGCCCCTCCGAAGTCTGTATACACCCCCAGTGAGCGCCGTCGACGTTAAATGGAGCGAGCTGCGCGCCGCAGCGGTATATGTATTGGAGCGGGCTGCACGTCGCAGCGGTATATGTATTGGAGCGGGCTGCGCGCCGCAGCGGTATATGTATTGGAGCGGGCTGCGCGCCGCAGCATTATACTTATTCGTATTCATATATATACTGAAATATGTTATAGACCGATGTATATGTCTCCATATATTGAGATGGTTGTATACCGTAGTGGTAAGAGCAAGGATGTGGTCAGTGTGGGACCTAGATGAGATAGATGTGGACTGGAGATTAGAGTACTCATTATAGTGATGACTAACATGTGGGGCTCGCCTTAGAACTGTTTAGTGATAGTACATGAGTTCTTATTTTCAGTTATTATTTATTATTGTTACTCACTGAGTTGAAATATACTCACCCCACTCCCCTGCACTTTTTGTGCAGATATACAGGTTCAGGAGGGTAGTTGAGTTATCGCAACTGCTTTATTATCCCCATTCTGTGGAGACTTCGAGGTAGCTGCCGACGTCCACAGTACCCGACCTCTTTCTTTTTATCATTTTGTTGTCTCCATTCTAGTTAGACTTGATTGTGTAGTAGATCTCATTTGTAGAGGCTCGGACTTGTGACATCACGATTTGGTTGGGACTGTGTTCTTGTGTTTCATTTCTACACTTCTTGATTTGTTATGAAAACAGGCTAATCACACCGATTAATCAGTACAGTGGTTCCTGGAACAGGCACTGTAGGTCTCCAAATATCCCACATCGGAACTGAGAGGGAGTCCTGGGCTAGTTAAGTAAAGGCCTTGGACAACATTGGTAGACGCATTTTCCCCAGTGGTTCCTGTAACAGGCCTGGGGGGAACAAATCCGTGCGGGCTAGGCCCAAAGCGGACAATATCTACGCAGTGTTGGGCCGGGTCGTTACAATTGGTATCAGAGCCGACTCTCTAAGTACGATGCGTTGGGTACCCTCAACGAGGACGTTGAGTCCTTGTTGGTGGGCGGAGTACAGTGGTTCCTGGAACAGGCACTGTAGGTCTCCAAATATCCCACATCGGAATTGAGAGGGAGTCATGGGCTAGTTAAGTAAAGGCCTTGGACAACATTGGTAGACACGTTTTCCCCAGTGGTTCCTGTAACAGGCCTGGGGGGAACAAATCCGTGCGGGCTAGGCCCAAAGCGGACAATATCTACGCAGTGTTGGGCCGGGTCGTTACAGAAAGCTTGAACCAAGGGCCAAGAAGGCCATATTCATAGGGTATGTGGATGGAGTAAAAGGGTACAAACTTTGGTATTTGTCTTTACTCAAATTTATAGTTAGTAGAGATGTCACCTTTGATGAATCCTCTATACTTGATCCCCATAAAGTTTCCGTGGAGTTTTCAGGAAACAAGAACAACGAGCAGGTGGAGCCTCCGATGGTGCTTGCCAAGGAAAAGGATCAAGTGACTCAGGTTAAAGATGAGTCAGAAGATGTAGATCTTGAAGAACTTGCTGTCAATGAACCATACACAATTGCGAAGGGGAGGGAGAAGAGGCAGACACGAGAACCGGAATGCCTTATAAATCAAGCAAACTTGATTGCATATGCGTTCGTAGATGCACAAGAAGAGACTAAGGATTTGGAGCCCTCCTCGTATATTGAAGCAACTTCTTGCAAGGATGCTGCACAATGGCGGTTAGCCATAATGGAGAGATGGAGTCTTTTCACAAGAATCAGACATGGGTCTTAGTGAAAAGACAAAAGGGGAAGAGGACAGTTCAATGCAAGTGGAACTACAGAAAGAAAGAAGGAATTCTTGAAGTGGAAGATGCAAGGTTTAAGGCGAGATTGGTTGCAAAAGGTTTCAGTCAGAAGGAGGGAATTGACTACAATGAAATTTTCTCTCCAGTCGTGAAACATAACTCAATTCGCATGCTATTAGCATTGGTTGCACAATTTGACTTGGAGCTTCAACAGCTTGATGTCAAAACTGCTTTCTTGCACGGTGATCCAGAAGAGAGAATCTATATGGATCAGCCTGAAGGTTTCCTAGCCGAGGGAAAAGAAGATCACGTATGCCAACTAAAAAAGTCTTTATATGGTTTGAAGCAATCCCCTAGACAGTTGTACAAAAGGTTTGATGCATCCGTGACTACACATGAATTCTCAAGGAGTGCATTTGATAGTTGTGTGTATCACAAGAAGATGTCCGGTAACTTAATGATTTATTTATTGTTGTATGTTGATGATATGCTTATTGCTGCTAACAACATTACAGAGATAAACGCTTTGAAGAAGCTATTGAGTAAGGAATTTGACATGAAGGATTTAGGAGCTGCAAAGAAAATCCTTGGTATGGAGATTTCAAGAGAAGACGGTGTTGTACATCTTTCTCAGAAGAGGTATATTGAAAGGATTCTCGAGAGATTCAATATGCATACGTGCAAACCTGTAAGTACACCATTAGCTCCTCATTTTAAACTTTTAGAGTTACAATTGCCTCAGTCCGAGGATGAGGTGGAGCATATGTCAAAGATTCCTTATGCCAGTGCAGTTGGTAGCATTATGTATGCTATGGTATGCACACGTCTAGATATTGCTCAATCTGTAAGTGTGGTAAGTAGATACATGTCCAGCCCAGGAAAGAGGCATTGGGAAGTTGTCAAGTGGATATTGAGATATCTCAAAGGAGCTTTCGAAGTTGGTCTGACCTTTCGAAAAAAGGGTGGAGGTATTTCAATTCTCGGTTATGTGGATTCTGACTATGCAGGAGATCTTGATAGAAGAAGGTTCACAACTGGATACATCTTTACCATCGTTGCAGTGCCGTTAGTTGGAAGTCAACTCTACAGTCGATTGTCACTTTGTCTACGACAGAAGCAGAATACATAGCAGCAGCTAAGGCGGTGAAGGAAGCTATCTGGTTAAAAGGTTTAGTAGCGGAATTGAGTTTGGTTCAGCTGGAATCAACTCTTAGATGTGATAGTCAGAGTGCTATTCATCTAATAAAAAATCAAAGATTTCATGAGCGCACTAAACACAATGATGTCAGATTTCATTTCCTTCGAGATGTTGTTGAAGAGGGAAAGTTTGCACACTGCAAAGACTTGGCGGGGGTGTGGACCAACTGATGCAGCTCCAAAGAGAACAGTTGTTAGGTGGAGGTGGTATGTTCAACCATGGTTTGATTCTTCTTGTTTCTTACAACGGGATTGCCGAGTAAGCTTAGAAGTTTTGGCCAGAGTTGTTCACACGCACGCTCGAAACGCAAACCAAGGTGGTGATTGAAAATATTGGTTTATGTTTAGTAAACAATGGCAAGCTGAAAATGTTGGTTTAGGTTTAGTCAACAATGGCATGCCAATTGAATGAGTTGTTGGAAAGAGTTGGCATGAATGCTATGAGGAAGCTTCCTCCTTGATGTCACTCATAACATCAAGAGGAGGTATTTTGATGTCACCAATGACATCAAGAGGAGATCATTATCCCTATAAATAGATGCACTCATTCATTTGTAGAAACCATCCCAAAAATAATACAATATATTATAATGAGTAGAGAGTTAAGAGAGAAATTCTCTTAAGTGTAATTGGGAAATCTTCCCTTCCTTTGTAAACAATAGAAAGGCAATTGTTCTCTGGTGGACGTAGGATTATTTTGATCCTAACCACGTTGAATCTTGTGTTCTTTCTTTTACGTTTCCGCTAATAGATCGGATTCCGCCAAAATTCCAACTTAGCCAATTCAAGCCTATTTCTACACTGGGCCTCCAAATTCAATTCTGATCACTCTCCTAAGCCACAAATGACCTCCCAAAGCTAACCAAATCATCAGAATTCGATTCCGAGCTCTCTAACTGACAAGTCAACATCCGGTTGACTTTTCCCAACTATTCCTTCTTCTAAGAGACTATTTGTCTCATTTTCAACCAAACTCGATCCGAATTGACTCAAACTCACCAAACACATATTGAAACATGAACAAGCATATAACGGGGAAAACGGGATGGTAACTCATGCAATGATGGGCCGGGTCGTCACAGGTGTGCATCAACTGATGCAACTCTAAAGAGAACAATTGTTAGGTGGAGGTGGTATGTTCAACCATGGTTTGATTCTTCTTGTTTCTTACAACGAGATTGGCCAGTAAGATTAGAAGTTTTGGCTAGAGTTGTTCACACGCATGCTCGAAATGCAAACCAAGGTGGAGATAGAAAATATTAGTTTGTGTTTAGTCAACGATAGCATGCTGAAATGATGGTTTAGGCTAAGTCAACAATGGCATGCCAATTAGAAGAGTTGGTGGAAAGAGTTGCCATGAATGCTAGGAGGAAGCTTCCTCCTTTGATGTCACCCATGCCATCAAGATGAGGTAGTTTGATGTCACCAATGACATCAAGAGGAGGTCATTACCCCTATAAATGGATGCACTCTTTCATTTGTAGAAACCATCCCAAAAATAATACAATATATTGTTGTGAGTAGAAAGTTAAGAGAGAAATTCTCTTAAGTGCAATTGGGAAATCTGCCCTTCCTTTGTAAATAATAGAGAGGTAATTGTTCTCTGGTGGATGTAGGATTATTTTGATCCGAACCACGTTAAATCTTGTGTTCTTTCTTTTACGTTTCCGCTAACAGTTCTGAAACGAAGGGAAAAAATAGAAATAAGTACGATTGAAAGTGACTCCGATGACCGCGAACGTTGTTGCAGGTTTATCTTGAGTCTCCACCACAACGAACAACTACTATCGATCAAATACTTAGATCTGTACACAAAATTGTACAGAAGTGTAGTATCAGCACAACCGATACCATGTGCTGGTAAGTGTCTAGCCTACCCCGGCAAAGTAGTGACGAGGCTAGGACCAGACACTCACATAAACCTATGGAGTTTATAGCTTACAAAATAATAGGAAGCAAATAACAATAATGGCAACAATGATCTACCAGAAATGTAAATAGCAGGCAACAAGAACACCACAAATGCTTCTCAACAAATAATAAATACAAGTGCAATCAATTAATCGAGTCTTCAAATATAAATATTTCGCCTATAAATCCTTCAAGTAATAATCTCTAGGATAATATGCTTTCAATAAATATGTTTCGAATATATCTCCTTCAAATAAGTGTCTTTCGAATATAACTCTTTCAGGTAAGGATCACCTTATGACGCCTTATTTCAAAATCATAATAATATAGGTCTCGGCCCACTTTCATATTTTTACGGAATCTCATACCCATATTTATATTACAACCGCACAGACAACTCACGTACAATTAAATAAAATTATAATATTCTCCCCGGAACCTTGTGCTAACATATTTCTATTTCACATTGCACAAAAATATTCTCTTGTTACTCAGTTCACAGAGTACATGACCCAATATAATTAAGAATGTTCAACGAGCCTCATTTACTTAACATAAAGTATAATACAACTTCCAACCCAATTAGGAAATCAACAAGAAAAGATGAAATTATTTTTATTAATCATTTGATTGAAAAAAATACCCTTTTCAAATAAAGTATAATTATTGAAGCTTGAAGTATTGAACACTCTCTCTCTCTCTCTCTCTCTCTCTCTCTCTCTCTCTCTCTTATATATATATATATATATATATAATGTATGTTGTAACACGAAGGATCACAACAGTAAAAGCTCCTCCTCTCTCTCTCTCTCTCTGTATATATATATATATATATATATATATATATATATATATATATATATATATATATATATATATATATATATATATATATATGTTGTAAAATAAAAGCAAAACAGTAAAAGAATTCAAATATTTTAAACACTTGAATTGATAACCACAAATAAACACAACAGTAGAAAGTGAACGACATCACCATTATAAGGAATCAAAATCCAGCCACTAACAAGAATAAGGAAAACAACTGCAGATTTCACTTTTAGATAACATCTCGTTTATATATATATATATATATATATATATATATATATATATATATATATATATATATATATATATACATATATATATATATATATATATATATATATATATATATATATATATATATATATATATAACACGAAGGATCACAACAGTAAATATATATATATATATATATATATATATATATATATATATATATGTATATATATATATATATATATATATATATATATATATATATATATATATATATATATATATATATATATATATGTATATATCTATATATATGTATGTATATATGTATATATATATATATGTATATATATATATATATATGTGTATATATATATATATATGTATATATATATATATATATATACATATATGTATATATATATATATATATATATATATATATATATATATATATAATGTATGTTGTAACACGAAGGATCACAACAGTAAAAGAATCTAAATATTTTAAACACTTGAATTGATAACTAAAAATAAACACAACAGTAGAAAGTGCACGGCATCACCATTATAAGGGATCAAAATCCAGCCACTAACAAGAATAAGGAAAACAAAGACAGATTTCACTTTCAGATCACATCTCGTTGCAAGCGCAACCCGTTCCAATCTTATTTAATACTGTTGGGGCGTGCAACCCGATCTCATTTCATTTCGTATCTTGTGGTAGGCGTACCACTCGCTCCCAATTCAATATAATCTCATTTATCAATATGTCACCAGCAACTATGGCCAATAATAGTACATAATAGGCTACCAGCAACTATGGCCAATGCCAACAATCATATAAGTTGTGGTCGGCGTGTCACACGATCCCATTTCTTAATGTATAAGTGGTCGGCGTGCCACACGATCTTATTTCTTAATATATAAGTGGCCGGCGTGCCAAATGATCTCATTTCTTAATATATAAGTGGTCGGCATTGTCACGACCCCAAATCCGATCGTGATGGCGCCTAGCACATTGCTAAGCCAGCCTGACCAATCAATAACAATAACGGGGCTAGAAGCTCTCTTTAGGCCATTTAAGCATATCAAGTCATAAGCAACAGTGATATAAGTGTATCAAACAGGGAACCAAGTCCCAAAACATATTAACTCCCTCTAGACCGAAGGGTCAAGAGTCATGAGCCTCTAAAGAACATAAGTGTAATAAGGTTTACAACCAAAGCTCGGAGCGGAAAGAAATAACAATACATAATCAAAGACAGTAGGAAGGAATATCGGGTCCTGCGGACGTCGGCAGCTACCTCGAAGTCTCCATAGAATGGCGATAACACAAGCAGTTGCGATAGCTCAACTGCCCTCCTAATCATGTATATCTGCACACACAAAAATGCGGGGGAGTGGGGTGAGTATATTTCAACTCAGTGAGTAACAAAAATAAACAACGACTGGAAGTGAGAACACCTGTACTATCACTATACAGTTCTAAGGGTAACCTCACAGGTAAGTCATCACTATAATGAATACCCCCAATATCCAGTCCACATCTATGCCATCTAGGTCCCACACCGACCACATTCTCACTCATACCACTACGGTATACAGCTATCTCAATATATGGAGACATATACATATGTCTATATCATATCAGTATTTTAGTATATATATGAATATCCATAAGTATAATGCTGCGGCGTGCAGCCCGCTCCAATACATATACCGCTGCCGCGTGCAGCCATTTAACGTCGACGGCGCTCACTGGGGGTGTGTGCAGACTTCGGAGGGGCTCCTTAGGCCCAAGCGCTATGATACAGTGGCGTGTAGCCAGGTCCATCATATATTACTGCGGCGTGCAGTCCGATCCAAATTATATATATATACATATAATATTATACTACCGCGCTCACTCACTGGGGGTGTATACAGACTTCGGAGGGGCTCCCTAGGCCAAAGCACTATTATACTACAGCGTGCGGTCCGATCCACTATATATACTGCTGTGGCGTGCGGCCCGATCCAATATAGGTATATATATATATATATATAATACCTCCCAATGGGTCCTCGATCCTATCCCAGTTAATATAGACCTGGCCTCTCAGGCTCACTCAGCTAGAATAAGGAATGTCTACCTCCAAGTACACATCTAGTATTGGCTCATGATATGCTATACAGTTATAACTATGGCCGAGTTTATGTATCCAACATGATATACTACGGCTGGGTGTATGTAGCCAACATGATTTAAGGGTCGCCTAATTCTACAGGTCCCCTAATGTTCTACAAATCGGCACAAGGCCCCAAACATGGCTATTAGCCCAACTATACATTTATAATCTCATTATCAGTCATAATACACAGAATACTATTAGTCGGGAATGACCAAGTCCAATCCCCAAATCACAATGCCACCACGCTCGTCTCATGACGTGTGTCTCATCTCTACATAGCACTGTAAAGTGCAAGTACGGGGTTTCAAACCCTCAGTACATTATTTATTACCACCACTCACCTCGATCCGATAGAAGCCTTAATCCGCCTTGCGCTCGTCTCGCAATTCAATCACCTTGAATGCCGAATCTGCTCAAAAATCAATGAGAATACATCAATATAGGCTAATTAAACACAACCCATTCGAAATAACTCAATTTACATCAAAATTCCCAAAGTTGCCAAAACCCGAGCCCGGGCCCACATTCCGAAAATTTACGAAATTCACATTTCTGGAACCCTCGTCTCGCCATGAGTCCATACATATAAAATTTACCAAAATCGGACTCCGTTTGCCCACTCAAATCGGTGTTTTTCTTCAATTTAGGCTTAGGGCTCAAACCCACATTTAATCTCCCATTTACAGAGAATTAACCAAGGATTTCATGTTAAAATGATGTAATTAAGCCACAAAACTTACCTCCAACGAAACCCCGATGATTTCCCAGCAATCTCCCGTCAATTTCTCCTCTTGGAACTCAAAAATGGAGGTTTTGCAAATGAACCCGTATGTGAAATGTTTCTGGTTTTAATTCACTGCCTGGGCCGTTTACACTATGCGATCGCATCCCATCCTTGCGATCGCGTAGAACAAATGATAGCTCGAAATCATTAAGGCTATGCGATCGCACTACCTCTCCGCGATCGCATATAACATCTCACCCAGGCTCCAAATTACTACTATGCGATCGCAAACCGACCACGCGATCGCATAGAACAATAAGCTTCTTAGGCACCCCGGATCATTTTACCCTATGCGCTCGCACAAGTGACCCTGCGATCGCAGAGTGGCAGTTTCCATACCTATGCGATCGCATCTCCTATTACGCGATCGCATAGAACAACTCTGGGGCTCACTTCCATCCTTCTATGCGATCGCAATGACCCTATGCGATCGCATAGAGCATCCGTCTGCAACAAAACTAGCAGCCAACAGCAGTTCAAAAATAGAAGAAATGGTCCGTTTGGACCCCCGAAATCAACCCGAGGCCCCCGGGACCCCAACGAAAACCACCAACATACTCCAAAACACGATACGAACTTGTTCCAATCATCAAAACACCATCCTAAACATCAAAATCACCATTTCTACACGAATTCAAGCCTAAGTTTCTTCAAAACTTTCCGAATTACGCATTCAATCAAAAACCCGACCAAACGACGTCCGAATGACCTGAAATTTTGCATGCATATCCAAAATCACCTAACGGAGCTACTGCAACTATCAGAATTCCATTCCGACTTCCGGATCAAAATCTCACCTACCGTTCGGATTTCGCCAAAATTCAACCTTAGCCAATTCAAGCCTATTTCTACACCGGATCTCCAAATTCAATTCCGATTGCTCTCCTAAGTCATAAATGATCCCCCGAAACTAGTCGAATCATCAGAATTCGATTCCGAGCACTCTAACTTGATAGTCAACTCTAGGTTGACTTTCCATATTCAAACTTCCTTCAAACATGCTATTTGCTTCATTTTCAATTCAATTCACTCCTAACTCACCCGATAGGCTCTAACACTGATGTAAAAGCAATAAAACATGTAATTGCAACATGACGGGGTGGTAATTCCCGTAACGATAGGCCGGGTCGTTACATTCTCCACAACTTAAACAATCGCTCGTCCTCGAGCGTACTGAGAGTTGTACTAGAAGCAACCCAATAGCTGAATGACCTTACCAAGCATATATTAGGGCGATCATACGTCACCCTATCTCACATAAGTCCAAAAACACCATATAGTCAAAATTTCACAGACCATCTGGACCATAAATCACATTGCACTTTCTGAAATCATATGCCAAATGCAAATCCCATAAATCACATTGCACTTTCTGAAATCATATGCCAAATGCAAATGCACAGACCATCTGGACCTCTTGGAACTCAGGATGCACTCGAATCCACTGCAATAACCCATATTCACTACTCCGGGTGAGATCATATGATGTATCAAACAACCCAATCACTCGAGACAATAGTCTCTAATCACACAATTTCCCATGATAACCAAATACCAACTGAAAAAACCCTTTTTCATTAGATAGAGTCTTGTTCCAACACCTTCATATCATGCCCACGGCAACCGAACACGCGATATATCGAACCCATCTCTCCAGGTCAACCATTCATGAATCCATTTCCCTTTTAATTGATACTACAACAGAATTTTGGAGTCGAACCTCAATATTACCTTTCTAACCAGTTGAAATCACATATACTCACACTCATTATTGGCTCCAATGATCATTTCGATTATAACACACCGCACTGGTGATATGACACCTCAACACCGGCCTAAGCCACGATGAGCACAACACAGGCTCCAATAAAAAACGTCTGATCATACTCAAATCCTAACAACCAACTCAAACAAAAGAGCCGTAGCTCAATTCCTCTATACCATCATAACATAAAACTGAGATCTCGTCTCACATCATAGGAAATAAAGTACCTAACTCCTTCTCGAAAGGTCATAACATCACGTGGCCTTGCCACAACTCATGATTCTATCCAAACACTATTACTCATGGAGCACCTCAAGTCACCATGCTCAAAACGGTCAGCCACACACATATCTAGGCCTGAACTCAAGCAATCAATCACACTCTGCGGTGATACAATGATATACGCTATCAAATCTTGAAAGGACATCACCGATGTGCTATTCCCGAGCGATGCCCAATACGGACTATTCCTCAGAAGCTAGGAAGTACTGTATACACGGTAACATACCACTAACTACATTTTCATAATATTCTGTTGCGGCGTGCAACCCGTTCCAACAACATACATGTGGCGGCGTGCCACCCGATCCAGATACCATACATGTGGCGGCGTGCCACCCGATCCACGAATACACCTAGCAAAGGGAATGCACATCGAGACAAGTCGCTCATCGCAACAACATATACATAGCCTCAAGCTCGGCCACCTGCATTGCACCCGTCAAAGTTCCCCAATACTGGAACTGAAACAATGGTAGATACCTCTACACTAACATCCGCCCCTAAGGTCCAATTAACAAAGCAATACCTACCAGCCGCCCGCTGGTCCTGTGTACAACTACTCTGTTGGAGCATACTCTGATGCTCTCTGCTACGCAATTTGTGCCATTTTCCGACATAGTCCATATCACATTAGTCTAGACAATCGGACCCATGACAACCAGTCAACAATCGAGTATCATAATCCGAATTCGTTTTATCAAGTCAAGAGAGAGCCTCTAAGGCTTCCGATTTCCAATAATCACAAAACGGTGCCGATGCACACGATATACAACCACTGCATAGGCGGATTAACGAGAATTTCAAGTCTCCTACACATATATAATATATGAATCACTATGCCTGATTCCGTATTTCACCGTACATATACATAACGCACATCAAGCGTCCATTCATACCACGACAGCCATTCAGAAATTTCACTATGCCATCAACAACTCAATTATTTTAGTCGATCCAACAAGAGAATACCACCATACCACTGGATATTATCAGTTTACATTACCTTGTCCCTTTGCACCATATACCCTGCCAAATTACTAGAATAGCAGTACCATTTTCTTAAATCACCAGCAGCTGTCCGCGCTGCTCAATAATTTTATTGACTTCCCATATATTATGAACTGATCTCAAAACCTAGAATATACCATTATCAACTTTCCATAACACATCGCGTATACTATACTAAGATAACATGGAAATTCTTATCCCTTTCCTACGCCGCAAACATCGACGCACTCAACTAGTCAAGGACTTTCGTGATCCCATATAGAAGAAAACTTATTACACATTCCACGCTTCGCATACCGATAGGAATATACTCATCTTCAAACCATGATAAAACACATCACAAACTATTTCTTCCCATTCATTGCATAAGTTTAACTGCCAGGACTGAGTCCTTATACCCATATCAAGTTACACAACTGCCAGCACTCAAGAGCTTTGCTGCAATGTCTGCAAGACTCATTACTTCAACCACATACGAGGAATCAATCGTATTCCTTTTTATACCATTCTGGTTTATTAACAAGTTGTTCCATTTACCCAGTTTCCTTTCTGATTCATCTCTAATTTCATATCAGTCTTTACTATAGTACCATAATACATCAACTCATGTTACCACATGAGACTCGTACATAAGACCACACGGTCTAAGACATATAGGCCACTGAATACTCTCTCAATATTTCCCAGAAGGATCACATCCTACAATACTTTATTTTGAAGAACCTCTTGCGATTTGAATTCGTTACCATTACCTTCCAATACGGATTACATAGAATCCCATCATTCACATAATATAACACAAGTACCGATCTCTTCTAACGAAACCGCCATCTTTAGCCACATGCACAATCTTAAGACACCTTACCGTTACAAGCAAAATCTGGAACACCACAGGACTATTCTTGGGTGTCATTCACCCTTATTCAGCTGTAATTCAACTGTCTTATGGAACAGAACCACTCGTGCCTTGCTAGAACTCTGACACCGCAAAACATGATTACATACAGATACCATTAGCTATCTTTCTTTTCTATTCACCGAACATTCTTTACCAACATAAGTTCACCACATCCTAGTATTTCTTCACATCTACGTAGCACCATAACCTTTATCAAAATTTCCCAACATACTTAGAGACAGAATCAACATAGCACACAATAGTGCAATCAGTTAATCAATAGCAACCTCCCCAACTTAGCTCGAAGCCATTCATCAAAGCACTTTCAACCACTCATATCGGTATTACTCAAGTGATGCCGAAATGTTAGTATGATATTAAACTCAAGTCATTTACAAGCTTCGGCGGAGATTCGAATCATCAGAAATATTAACTCTTTTGCAATTCTTGCATTCATTCACACACAACAGTTACGCCCCCTCTTTAGGTGACAATCTTTTCTAAGTCCCGAATTTTCCAAAAATTTCGGCAGAGTTTCCTTTGTAAATTGGCCTATCCACCTGCCAGAGAATCACCAAACCATTCTAACAATACACCCACAACTCAACAAGATATCACAATGTATTTTAACAACATTAAATCTCAATACTACACATAAGGCACTTTACCTTCCAATTAAGAGATATGATAATTATTTCTCATGCCTATAGCTAGGGCTACATATCAAATCACAATAAGAACTGAATACCTTACAGCTCTCCCATTATCAAACTGCCATTTGCACAATAAGGATCAATACCGATCGTATGAACTTCATAATATCGACTCGCAAAATTAATACCTTGGTGCTCAAGCCATAGACAAGGATTCGGCCTCAAGTCCTCCCGACTGGCCCAACATGAACTCATGGAGATTATATCTCGCCCCTCGATCGGGGAATTGCAAGCCATAAGTCAATTATATTACTGAGCGCTCGATGCGTACACAAACGTACGGAAGGAATTTCAAAATTATATCTCAATCTGAATCAAGTACGCACGATAAGAATTCCAAGAAATGTGAAGTGTTTCCTAAAGGTTCGCAGCCTCCCGAGGATAAGTACAGGGCGTCCCCGTACCGATCCACAAGACTCTACTAACCGGCTCAAGACTCATGAGGCCTAGTAAACCTTGGCTCTGATACCAACTTGTCACGACCCCAAATCCGGTCGTGATGGCGCCTAGCACATTGCTAAGCCAGCCTGACCAATAAATAACAATAACGGGGCTAGAAGCTCTCTTTAGGCCATTTAAGCATATCAAGTCATAAGCAACAGTGATATAAGTGTATCAAACAGGGAACCAAGTCCCAAAACATATTAACTCCCTCTAGACCGAAGGGTCAAGAGTCATGAGCCTCTAAAGAACATAAGTGTAATAAGGTTTACAACCAAAGCTCGGAGCGGAAAGAAATAACAATACATAATCAAAGACAGTAGGAAGGAATATCGGGTCCTGCGGACGTCGGCAGCTACCTCGAAGTCTCCATAGAATGGCGATAACACAAGCAGTTGCGATAGCTCTACTGCCCTCCTAATCCTGTATATGTGCACACACAAAAATGCGGGGGAGTGGGGTGAGTATATTTCAACTCAGTGAGTAACAAAAATAAACAACGACTAGAAGTGAGAACACCTGTGCTATCACTATACAGTTCTAAGGGTAACCTCACAGGTACGTCATCACTATAATGAACACCCCCAATATCCAGTCCACATCTATGCCATCTAGATCCCACACTGACCACATTCTCACTCATACCACTACGGTATACAGCTATCTCAATATATATGGAGACATATACATATGTCTATATCATATAAGTATTTTAGTATATATATGAATATCCATAAGTATAATGCTGCGGCGTGCAGCCCGCTCCAATACATATACCGCTGCCGCGTGCAGCCATTTAACGTCGACGGCGCTCACTGGGGGTGTGTGCAGACTTCGGAGGGGCTCCTTAGGCCCAAGCGCTCACTGAGAATGTGTGCAGACTCAGACTTCAAAGGGGATCCTACAGCCGAAGCGCAATAATACTGCGGCGTGTAGTCCGTCCCAAATGTATATTACATGTATATTATTGCGGCATGCAGTCCGATCCAATATGTATATTGTTGCTGCGTGCAGCCCAATCCAATGTATATACTGCTGCGGCGTGCGGCCCGATCCAATATAGGTATATATATATAATACCTCATAATGGGTCCTCGACCTCGCAATGGGTCCTCGACCCTATCCCAGCCAATATAGACCTGGCCTCTCAGGCTCACTCAACTAGAATAAGGAATGTCTACCTCCAAGTACACATCTAGTATTGGCTCATGATATGCTATACAGTTATAACTATGGCTGAGTTTATGTATCCAACATGATATACTACGGCTGGGTGTATGTAGCCAGCATGATTTAAGGGTCGCCTAATTCTACAGGTCCCCTAATGTTCTACAAATCGGCACAAGGCCCCAAACATGGCTATTAGCCCAACTATACATTTATAATCTCATTATCAGTCATAATACACAGAATACTATTAGTCGGGAATGACCAAGTCCAATCCCCAAATCACAATGCCACCACGCCCGTCTCATGACGTGTGTCTCATCTCTACATAGCACTGTAAAGTGCAAGTACGGGGTTTCAAACCCTCAGTACATTATTTATTACCACCACTCACCTCGATCCGATAGAAGCCTTAATCCGCCTTGCGCTCGTCTCGCAATTCAATCACCTTGAATGCCGAATCTGCTCAAAAATCAATGAGAATACATCAATATAGGCTAATTAAACACAACCCATTCGAAATAACTCAATTTACATCAAAATTCCCAAAGTTGCCAAAACCCGAGCCCGGGCCCACATTCCGAAAATTTACGAAATTCACATTTCTGGAACCCTCGTCTCGCCATGAGTCCATACATATAAAATTTAGCAAAATCGGACTCCGTTTGCCCACTCAAATCGGTGTTTTTCTTCAATTTAGGCTTAGGGCTCAAACCCACATTTAATCTCCCATTTACCAGAGAATTAACCAAGGATTTCATGTTAAAATGATGTAATTAAGCCACAAAACTTACCTCCAACGAAACCCCGATGATTTCCCAGCAATCTCCCGTCAATTTCTCCTCTTGGAACTCAAAAATGGAGGTTTTGCAAATGAACCCGTATGTGAAATGTTTCTGGTTTTAATTCACTGCCTGGGCCGTTTACACTATGCGATCGCATCCCATCCTTGCGATCGCGTAGAACAAATGATAGCTCGAAATCATTAAGGCTATGCGATCGCACTACCTCTCCTCGATCGCATATAACATCTCACCCAGGCTCCAAATTACTACTATGCGATCGCAAACTGACCACGCGATCGCATAGAACAATAAGCTTCTTAGGCACCCCGGATCATTTTACCCTATGCGATCGCACAAGTGACCCTGCGATCGCAGAGTGCCAGGTTCCATACCTATGCGATCGCATCCCCTATTACGCGATCGCATAGAACAACTCTGGGGCTCACTTCCATCCTTCTATGCGATCGCATCTACTCTATGCGATCGCATAGAGCATCCGTCTGCAACAAAACCAGCAGCCAACAGCAGTTCAAAAATAGAAGAAATGGTCCGTTTGGACCCCCGAAATCAACCCGAGGCCCCCGGGACCCCAACGAAAACCACCAACATACTCCAAAACACGATACGAACTTGTTCCAATCATAAAAACACCATCCTAAACATCAAAATCACCATTTCTACACGAATTCAAGCCTAAGTTTCTTCAAAACTTTCCGAATTACGCATTCAATCAAAAACCCGACCAAACGACGTCCGAATGACCTGAAAATTTGCAGGCATATCCAAAATCACCAAACGGAGCTACTGCAACTATCAGAATTCCATTCCGACTTCCGGATCAAAATCTCACCTACCGTTCGGATTTCGCCAAAATTCAACCTTAGCCAATTCAAGCCTATTTCTACACCGGATCTCCAAATTCAATTCCGATTGCTCTCCTAAGTCATAAATGATCCCCCGAAACTAGTCGAATCATCAGAATTCGATTACGAGCACTCTAACTTGATAGTCAACTCTAGGTTGACTTTCCATATTCAAACTTCCTTCAAACATGCTATTTGCTTTATTTTCAATTCAATTCACTCCTAACTCACCCGATAGGCTCTAACACTGATGTAAAAGCAATAAAACATGTAATTGCAACATGACGGGGTGGTAATTCCCCTAACGATAGGCCGGGTCGTTATAGGCATGCCACACGATTCCATTTCTTAATATATAAGTGGTCGGCGTGCCACACGATCCCATTTCTTAATATATAAGTGGACGGCGTGCCACACGATCTAATTTCTTAATATATATAAGTGGTCGGCATGCCACACGATCTCATTTCTTAATATATAAGTGGTCGGCGTGCCACACGATCCTATTTCTTAATATGTTACCGGCAAGAAACCAATAATAATTAATCAATAATATATATATTACCGGTGTGAAACCAATAGCCTTTAAATCCACAATATATATATTACAGGTATGAAACCAATAATAATCAATCAACAATAATAACCAATATATATATATATATATATATATATATATATATATATATATATATATATATATATATATATATATGTATATATTACCGATGTGAAATCAATAATCTTTAAATCGATAATATATTACCGGCAAAGGAGAACCAGCTATAACCAAGCTTATGAAATTTCTACATAACACAATTGATACAATTACTCAGTCATAACAATTACTTCCTCAGCTTCAAAGATCTTCAACCAAGTTCTCATAAGCATCAAATAAGAATACAACAATTTAGTAATTTAGGACTCACGATCATGCTCGACCCCCAACGTATAGATACTTGCCACCATGCCTATACATCAAACATATCACATAACAAGTAGCAAATATACTCAACTCCTAACCCTTCAAGCTAGGGTAGACCAAACACTTACCTCGCTTTGCAACCAATTCAAAATTTCGGAAAGCCTTTGCTTCGCGAATTCATGCCCGAAGTTCTCAAAATCTAGTCATAAACAATTCGATTCAGTCAATAAAAATTATAAGAATTAATTCCATATAAAATTCTACATTTTCCAATGAAAATTCCAAATTGCACTAAGAATTCGCCCGTGGGGCCCACATCTTGGAACCCGATAACAATTACGAAATATAAAACCTCATCCAACAACGAGTCCAAACATACAAATTTTACTAAAATCCGACATCAGATTGGCTTTCAAATCTTAAAAATTCAACTTTGTAGAATTTTAGAAAATCCCTCCATTTCTCTTCAACTATCAATAATCTAAAGCCAAAAATGAAGATTTAATCATGGAATATAATCACAAGAGAGTCAAGAACACTTACCCCAAGTTTTCTCTCAAAATCTCCCGAAAATCGCCGCTCACTGGGCTCTCAATTGTCAAAAATGGAAAATGGTAAGAAGTCCAATTTTCAGAAATTTTACATTCTGTCCAGAAATTTTCCTTGTTACTGTTCATGCGTGTTACTGTTCACGGTACTGTTCGAGGACTGTTCACGATAATATTCACGGGGACTATTCACGATCACTATTCACAGTGCTGTGAAATAAATACAGCAGTTTTCTTCAAGTCAAAATCGATCTATTAACCTTCTGAAAACAATTATACGGACCGTACACGCAAGTTGAGAAATTACTGATAGAGCTTTTCAAGGTCTTAAAACAACGAGATGATTGGTTAATTTAAAGATGACTTTTTGGGTCATCACACATGTGCATTGCATTGCATTCTTGTTTGTAAATTACTTGTGTTATTTGTGGTTTGTTGTTGTTGTTAGTTCGTGGTAGGTATCAGACTATTAGTTTTAGCTTTGCTCTGTGGTATTCTGTGGATTTTCTGCTTTCAGCTATTTTATATACTTTTTACTCACTGAGTACTTAGTACTCAGTACTCACCCCTACTCCATGCACCTTTGTGTGCATATTCAGGTATGCCGGAGGTCTAGACGAGCAGTCCAGTTTATTACAGAGTATTCGAGTTGCTGAGGTAGCTGTTGGCATTCGCAGGACTTAGCTTCTCTCTTTATTTCAGTTTATTATCTATATACTTTCAGACTTGAGTATTTTGTTCAGCTATTCCTATTATTATTCAGTTTTTTTGCTTAGAGGCTCGAGACTCGTGACCCCAGATCATTTGGGAGTGTTATTTTTGGTGTTCGCACTTCTCAGTATTTTTATTCTACTATTATCTTTGGAGTATTATTATTAACTCACATATTCTTTTTGAATTTGTCCTTTTGGGACTTGTCATTAAATGTGAAAGCACTTGTTGGTCTAGCTTGCCTAGCTTTAGGGTTGAGCGTCATCACGATCGGATTTGGGTCATGACACATGATTGTCCAACTATCATTTTTAGTCCGCGTTAGATATTATTTATATCCAGTAGCTGTATAAATATATAAAATTTACATTTATTTTGTACATGATATATATATATATATATATATATATATATATATATATATATATATATATATATATATAGTGTCATTTTCCCGAACAATTCATATATAGCAAGGTCCATGTCATGATTATAGAAATACTTTTCTTAAAACTAATTGAATGTTGATATTACAATAAACAAGTACTTCTTTTAATTCTTCAATGTTGACTCTAGATTTAAATTAACTAAATTTGGTGCAAACATCCATTACAGCGTATTGATTGTGTTGGAAAAAATTAAAGAATTATGGAAAATAAAAGATTTAGCTTGACACGTGTCAAGGACATTGTACTTAAGGATATTTCGCTCACACCGAGATAAATAATATTAGGCGTATCCCCCAGGATTCAACAAGCCCTTCTAATATAACTAGGAACAAAAACAATAAAGTTTAATGAGAAGAGAACCCAACACAAAGAATAGAGAAGAAAAGTTTTAGCTTTGTTATTTTTCACTCTCTTCTCTCAAAGATAAAAAACTACATGTATATATAAACTCCAAAAACTTTATAATATGAAAAACAATGCGTTAATAATCAAACCAAGCCCTTAAGGCTTTATGTTACAAAAACAATTCATAAAGACCAATACGTTAACAAATGATATAGTAGCTCTCATTTAATTGTCAGATTTCATTGTTTGTTAACAAAGCAATCCATAAAAAGCAATACTTTGAAAAAATGAGAGTAACGTATAATAACGTATAAAGCCATACTAATGAGTAATTAATTATCTAATTTATTTTGTCTCAATTTGAGTTCAAAATTAAACTAATTTTCTGTTACTAATATTTTTAAAATAATTACTATAATGACTCATTAATATAATAGTAAGAAAAAGGAATCTAGATATAATTTTAGAATATTTCTTTTTGAGATATCAAATGTATTTTTCTACCAATCCCCAACATATCTAATAATAATAATAAAATAATAAAATAATTTGCTGAATTTCACAAAAGAGCATAATGCATCGAATCTGGTATCTCTTGGACTATGAACCAGACCTAGATAAATAAGATTAAACTTACAGAACAAATAGTGAAGTTCAAAACTTCTATGAACCAAGAATTCTTTTGTAAGTTTAGTATCTAATATATCACATTATACCCGTACACACTTTGTTGTTTGTCGCGGTTTTGCGCTAATAGGCCATGCGCGCGCCTGGTTTTTATGAATGCTCTAGATTTTGTCACAAATTTCATAGGATTTGCCCCACTCCACACTCATATAGGTCCATCCATCAAGTGTATTCTGCAGCACAATACACCACCTTTAAAGAGTGTGAATTATTAGATTAAGAGTTTAATAACTCAGTCTCTCATTCCTTACAGTCTTGCACAGTTGCACTATATACACACAGACGCCATAGGAAGGGATATAATTTAATAGTACACATTTGATCAACTAACGACTTGTTATTACTTATATGAACCTACTTCATGGGATCTCCAATCACATAGGTTGGATTACCATCATAGTTGATATAACTCAAATTGGCAAAAGTCTCATTCCCCTCGATGTTTCAGATATTAATTTTCTTCCCAAAGATTTAGTCAGAGGATCAGCCAAATTCACTTCTGACTTGACATAATCTATGGAAATAATTCCATCTTTCAACAACTGCTTTATCACATTATGTTTCAACCGGATATATCTATTCTTCCCATTAAAGGATTTATTTTTGGCAATAGCTATTGCAGCTTGGCAATCACAATGCTTCGACGCAGAAGATGTCGGTTTTATTCTTAGAGGAATACTCGCCAAAAGGTTCTTTAACCACTCGGCCTCATTGCTAGCTAATTCCAATGCCACAAACTCAGATTCCATGGTATATCCAGCTATTATAGTTTGCTTAGCTGATTTTCATGCCACAGCACCCCCACCGAGGGTGAACATATAACTACTAGTGGATTTTGTCTCATCTGAATCAGAGATCCAGTTAGCATCACTGTATCCTTCTAGTACAATGGCAAATCCACTATATTTAATACTATCGTTCATGGTACCTCTCAAATATTTCATTACTCTTTCTAATGCATTCCAATGATCATGACTCGGGTTTTGAGTATATCTACTCAATCTACACATAGCATAGACAATATCAGGTCTAGTAAAATTCATCAAATGCATTAGACTACCAATAACTTGAGCATATTTATTTTGATCTACAGAATCTCCCTTATTCTTTTTTAATTGATTACTAGCATCATAAGGAGTGCTTACAGGTACCACATCATAATTATCAATTTTTTAAAGAATTCTTTCAACATAATGTTCTTGAGTCAACATCAAACTATTGTCATCTCTTATAATTTTCATACATAAAATGACACTAGCTTCTCCCATGTCTTTCATCTCAAAATTAGAAGACAAGAAAATTTTGGTTTTATGTACCAAATCAAGGCTAGAACTAAAAATAAGCATGTCATCTACATAAAGGCAAATAATAACACATGTACCATCTACACATTTTGTGTAAACATATTTATCTACTTCAATTGATGAAAAACCATCATTAATCAATACTTGATCAAATTTTTCATGCCATTATTTTGGTGCTTGCTTTAGACCATATAAAGATTTTAGCAATTTACATACTTTATTTTCTTGACCAGACACTATATAACCCTCAGGTTGCTCCATGTAAATTTCCTCTTCCAAATCACCATTTAAAAATGCACTGTTAACATCCATTTGGTGAATAAAAAGTTTATAAATAGAAGCCAAGGCAAGTAAAACACGAATCGAGAAAATTCTAGTTACAGGAGCATAAATGTCAAAATAATTAATATTTTTCATTTGGGTAAAATCTTTTGCAACAAGTCTAGCTTTGTATTTATCAATGGAATCATCCGGATTAAGTTTCTTTTTAAAAATCCATTTACAACCAATGGGTTTAGTTCCCGGAGGTAAATCAACTAAAATCCACGTTTTATTTTGTAAAAATGAATTTAATTTTACATCAATAGCTTCTTTCCAAAATGATGCATCAAAAGAAAAAATAACTTCAGAATATGTTAAAGGATCATTATCCACAAGATAAGTATAAAAATTATTACCAAATGATTTTTCTTTCCTTGACCTTTTGCTTCTTCTTAAATCCTCATTGTCAAAATCATTTTGAATAATTGGAACAAGTGAAATATTATCACTTGGAATAATAGAAGCATCAGTATTTTTCTCAAATTTTAAAGAAAAAATATTTTCAAAAAATTCAGCATTTTTTGTTTCAACAATAGTATTATTTTCAAGTACATCACTTTTGACTACTAAAAATCTATATGTTGCATTGCTTTCAGCATACCCAATAAACATACAATCAGATGCTTTAGATCCTATTTTTCTTTTCTTAGGATTAGGCAACATAACTTTAGCAAGGCACCCCACACTTTCAAATATTTCATATTAGGTGGATACCCTTTCCATAACTCATAAGGAGTTGTACCGGTTTTCTTATAAGGAATTCTATTTTGTAAATGACAAGCAGATAAAATGGCTTCACCCCAAAGATTATCCGGAGCACCAGAACTAACAAACATGCTATTCATCATTTCCTTTAAAGTCCTATTTTTTCTTTCAGCTACACCATTTGATTATGGAGAATATGGCGGAGTTATCTCATGAATTATGCCTTCTTTCTCACAATAATCATTCAACAAAATAAATTCACCACCTCTATCAGATCTAACTCTTTTGATTTTCTTATTCAATTGGTTTTCTACTTCAGCTTTATAAATTAAAAACTTATCAAACGCTTTATCTTTATTTCTCAACAAATAAACTTTTATATATCTAGAGAAATCGTCTATAAAAATCACATAATATTTTTTCCCTCCTCTAGTCATAGTTTGTTTCAAGTCTCCTAAATCAGTATGTATTAAACTTAACAATTCAGATTCTCTAAATACTGAAGCACATGATTTCTTAGTTTGTTTAGCTTCTGTACAAACTTCACACTTATCAATAATAAAAAATTAATATTTAAAATAAGACCTTCAGAATTTATTTTTTTAATATAAGATAAACTAACACGTCCTAATCTAGCATGCCATAAATTAAAATAATCAATCAAACAAGCAGAACTACTAGCATTTTCATTGATAACATTAAGTACAAACAAGTCATGGTTATAATATCCCTTGCCAACAAAATTATTATTCTTGGTCAACACGATCTTATCATATTCAAAAACAACCTTCACCCCCACTTTTCTTAATAACCCCACAAAGACCAAATTAGCTCGGATACTAGGAACATTGTCACGACCCAAATTTCGGTCGTGATGGCGCCCAACACAATGCTAGGCAAGCCCGACCATATCATCTCTTAACCCAGCCAATTATTAATTCCAATTAATCAAATTAAACTTAAACAGCAAGTGATCATATCAAATGAAAAGGGTGATAGTAAAAGCATACAAAGTACGGTCCCAACCATATCGTGGTGTCACGAGTCTGAGCCTCTACAGAATAAACATCCTAATACAAACAAGTCTAGGCAAAATAAAAACAACAAGATGATAAGGAAGGAGAAAACAGGCTCTGCGGACGCTGGCAGCTACCTCGCAGTCTCCGCAAAAGTAGATAATGATCAGCAGCTACAATATCTCAACCGCTCTCGGGCACCTGTGGATCTGCACAAAAAGTGCAAGGGAGTGGGGTGAGTATATTTCAACTCAATGAGTAACAATAATAAACAATAACTGAAAGTAAGAACTCCTGTGCTATCACTTAACAGTTCTAAGGCAACCCTCACAGGTACGTCATCACTATAGTAAGTACTCTGATCTCCAGTCCACATCTATCTCTACAAGATCCCACACCGATCAAACCCTCACTCGTACCCCTACGGTGTACAACCATCTCAATATATGAAGACATATACATATGTCTATAATGTATAGGTATTTAAGTATGTATAAGTATAATGTTGCGGTGTGCAGCCCGCTCCAATACATATACCGCTGCGGCGTGCATCCCGTTCCATTTAACATCGACGGCACTCACTGGGGGTGTATACAGACTTTGGAGGGGCTCCTTACGCCCAAGCGCTATGATGCTGCGGCGTGCAGCCCGATCCACACATGTATTACTGCGGCGTGCAGTCCGATCCAATATATATAGATACATATATAACTATACTGCTGCGGCGTGCAGCCCGATCCCATAGTATACACCAGCGCTCACTGAGAATGTGTGCAGACTCAGACTCCGAAGGGGCTCCTACAGCCCAAGCGCAATAATACTGCGGCGTGCAGTCCGATCCAACACATATACTGTTGCGGCGTGCAGCCCGATCCAATATATATACTGCTGCGACGTGCAGCCCGATCCAATATGGGTATACATAAATAATACCTCATAACGGGTTCTCGACCCTGACCCAATTAGTATAGAATTGGCCTTCCAGGTCCACTTAGCTAAATCAGGGAATTTCCACCATAAGTAATCTATCTCTCGCAGTACACATCTAGTACTGGCTCTTAATAGGCTATTCAGCTAGTTTTACGGCTGAGTGTAAGTCTTCATCACAATATAAGGGTCACCTAGCTCTACAGGTTCCCTAATGATCTACAGATTGGCACAAGGCCCCAAACATGGCTATTAGCCCAATTACACAGTATTCTATTAGCCGGGAAGGACCAAGTCCGAACCCCCAATCACAATGTCACCACGCCCATCACAAGACGCGTATCTCATCTCAACATAGCACTGTGAAGTGCTAGTACGAGGTTTCAAATCCTTAGTACATTATTTACTACTACCACTCACCTCGAACCGGTAGAAGCCTCAGTCCGCCTTGCGCTTTCCTCGCAAATCAATCTCCTCGGATGCCAAGTCTGCTCAAAATCAATGATAATACATCAATATATGCCAAATTCATGCAAGCCATATGAAATAACCCAAATTGCATCAAAACCCACAAAGTTGTCAAAACTCGACTTTTGGTGCGCTTCTCGAAAAATTATAAAAGTTACATATTCGGAACCCTCGTCTCAATACGAGTCTATGAATCCGATCAATTTGACAATTTACCAAAATCCTGGCTTAGGCTAAATTTCCTCACAATTTGATCCAATTTCAGTGAAATAGAGGAGGATTTCAAGATAAAAATGCGTAACATAAAACTCACCTCCGATGATAACCCGATGATCTCCCAACAATTCCTCGTCCAAATCGCCCAATTCCCCTCTCTAAACCGAGACCAAATGTTTTTCACAACTTCTGAAATTAACCCTTCTTTTATTTTTAACACAAGCCCGATTTCCGCTTCTGCGGACAAAAATCAGCCTCTGCGATGCCTGCCTCTGCGACCAAATGGTCGCTTTTGCGAGATCACACCAAGCCGCCCAGTTCCGCTTCTACGGCCAAAGTCTCGCTCCTGCGAGACCGCTCCTGCGAACAGGCCTCCGCACTAGCGATCCTCCCCAGTCGCCCACCTTTCCGCTTCTGCGACCTAGGACTCGCAGAAGCGAGTCCGCTCCTGCGACTCATCATCCGCTTCTGCGGAACCTCCTAGACAAACCCCTTTTCGCATCTGCGATGAAAACTTCGCTTCTACAGTCCTGCTCCTGCGGTCCCCAATCCGCAAGAGCGAAAACAACAGAACCAGCAAATCCTCAACCTGCAATTTCTATGTTTTTCTCCCGTTTAACCTCTCGAATTCACCCCGGGCCCCCCGGGCCCCCAACGAAAGCCACAAACATACTCCATAACACGATACAAACTTGTTGCAATCATAAAAACATGCCCTCAAACACGGAAAACACCGGATCCAAGCAAATTCAAGCCTAAGTTTCCTTTCAAACTTCCGCAACCGACATTCTACCAAAAACCCAACCGAACGACCTCCGAATGACCTGAAATTTTTCAGGCACATCCAAAATCACCTAATAGAGCTACTACAACTGTCGGAATTCCATTCTGACTCCCAGATCAAAATCTCACCTATCGATCGGATATCGCCAAAATTCAACTTTAGCCAATTCAAGCCTAAAACTACACCGAACCTCCAAATTCACTTCCGATCGCTCTCCTAGCTCATAAATGACCTCCCGGAGCTGACCAAATCATCAGAATTTGATTCTGAGCTCTCTAACTCACAAGTCAACATCCAGCTGACTTTTCTCAACTATTCCTTCTTTTAAGAGACTATTTGTCTCAATTTCAACCAAACTCAACCCGGATTGACTCAAACATACCCAACATGCATATTACAACATCAACAAGCATATAACGGGGATAACGGGGTGGTAACTCATGTAATGACGGGCCGAGTCATCACATTCTCCCCAACTTAAGAAAACACTCGTCCTCGAGCGGGTCAAGAAACATACCTGGAGACTCAAATAGGTGAGGATATCTGCTCCGCATCTCCCGCTCGATCTCCCAAGTAGCCTCCTCCACGGGCCGACCTCTCCAATGAACCTTGACTGAAGCAATCTCCTTGTACCTCAACTTTCGAACCTGTCTACCCAGAATAGCCACTGGCTCCACATCATAAGATATATCACCATCAAGCTGAATGGCACTGAAGTCTAATACATGAGACGGATCCCCGATGTACTTCCGAAGCATAGACACATGGAATACTGGATGAACGCTGGATAAGCTGGGTGGTAAGGCCAACTCATATGCCACCTCTCCAACCCTCCTGAGTATCTCAAAAGGACCAATGTACCTGGGACTCAGCTTCCCCTTCTTCCCGAACCTTATGACATGCTTCATGGGTGAAACCTTCAGCAATACCCTATCACCAACCATGAAAGACAACTCTCGAACCCTACGGTCTGCATAACTCTTCTGGCGAGACTGTGCTGTGCAAAGCCTCTCCTGGATCAACTTTGCTCTATCCAGAGCATCCTGAACTAACTCAGCCCCTATCAATCTATCCTCACCAGGCTCAAACCATCCGACGGGAGATCTACATCGTCTGCCATACCATGCCTCGTACGGGGCCATCTGAATACTCGACCGATAACTGTTGTTGTAGGCAAACTCAGCAAGTGGCAAGAACTCATCCCACGAACCACCAAATTCAATCACACATGCTCGCAACATATCCTCCAGGATCCGAATAGTGCGCTCGGACTGCCCGTCTGTCCGGGGGTGAAATGCGGTGCTCAACTCAACCCACGTACCCATCTCTCGCCGAAATTCTCTCCAAAACTAAGAAGTGAACTGAGTGCCTCTATCAGATATAATAGACACCGGGACCCCATGCAACCCGACAATCTCCCGAATAAAGATCGCCGCCAACCGCTCCGATGAGTAAGTAGTACTAACCGGGATGAAATGTGTGGACTTGGTCAGCCGATCATCAATCACCCATACAGAATCAAATTTCCTCGCTATCCGAGGGAGTCCGAGTAACAAAATCCATGGTGATCCTCTCCCATTTCCACTCGGGAATAACCATACGTTGAAGAACACCGCCCGGTCTCTGATGCTCATACTTGACCTGCTGGCAATTGAGGCACTTGGCTACATGTCTAACAATATCCATCTTCATTCTCCTCCACCAGTAGTGCTGTCTCAAGTCTAGGTACATCTTCACGGCACCTGGATGAATAGAGTACAGCGAACTGTGTGCCTCCTCAAGTATCAACTCCCGTAACCCATCTACATTGGGCACGCATATACGGCCCTGCATCCTCAGAACACCATCACTGTCGATAGTCACATCTCTAGTATCATTACGCTGCACTCTGTCCTTAAGGACAAGCAAATGTGGGCCATCATACTATCGCTCCCTGATGCGATCATATAAGGAAAATCGAGAAACAACACAAGCCAACACCCGACTCGGCTCCGAAATATCCAACCTCACTAGCCGATTGGCTAGGGCCTGAACATCATAAGCAAATGGCCTCTCCCCAACTGGGATGAAAGCTAGGCTGCCCATACTAACCACCTTCCGACTCAAAGCATCGGCCACAATATTGGCCTACCCCGGATGATACAAGATAGTGATGTTATTATCCTTAAGCAACTCCAACCACCTCCGCTGTCTCAAATTAAGGTCCTTCTGTCTGAATAAGTGCTGAAGGCTGCGATGATCCGTGAACACCTCATATGAGACACCATATAGGTAATGCCCCCAAATCTTCAAAGCGTAAACTATGGCTGCTAGCTCCAAATCATGAACAAGGTAGTTCTTCTCATGGGGCTTCAACTGGCGAGAAGCATAAGCAATGACCCTACCCTCCTGCATCAACACACAACCAATGCCAACTCCCGAGGCATCACAATACACAGTATAAGGATCCGAAGCTGACAGCAGAATCAAGACTGGTGCTGTGGTCAGTGCTGTCGTGAGCTTCTGAAAGCTCTCCTCGCACTCCTCGGACCATATGAAAGGAACACCCTTCTGAGTCAATCTAGTCAAGGGTGAAGCAATAGAAGAGAACCCCTGAACGAATCGGCGATAATACCCTGCCAATCCCAGAAAGCTACGGATCTCAGTAACTGAGGTCGGTCCGGGCCAACTCTGCACTGCCTCGACCTTCCTCGGATCTACCTGAATACCATCACAGGACACCACGTGCCCTAAGAATGCCACGGACTCAAGCCAGAACTCACATTTGGAGAACTTGGCATACAACTTCTCCTCTCTCAATCTCTGCAATACAATACTCAAGTGCCGAGCATGCTCCTCCCGGCTACGAGAGTAGACTAGTATGTCATCAATGAATACGATCACAAATGAATCAAGATACGGCCTGAATACACTGTTCATCAGATGCATAAATGTTGCTGGGGCGTTGGTTAGCCCAAAAGACATCACAAGGAACTCATAGTGACCATATCTGGTCCTGAATGCAGTCTTCATAATGTCAGACTCTCTAATCTTCAGCTGATGGTAGCCTGAACGAAGATCAATCTTCGAGAACACCCTAGCTCCCTGGAGCTGATCAAATAAATCATCAATACGAGGCAGAGGATACTTATTCTTCACTGTTACTTTGTTTAGCTGCCTGTAGTCAATACACATCCTCATGGATCCATCCTTCTTCTTAACAAACAGGACCGGTGCACCCCACGGCGACACACACTCGGCCGAATGAACCCCTTGTCTAGGAGTTCCTGGAGCTGCTCCTTCAATTCCTTCGACTCAGCTGGTGCCATCCGATATGGAGGAATAGAAATAGGCTGAGTGCCTGGCACCAAATCGATCCCAAAATCAATATCCCTGTCCAGCGGCATGCCCGGCATGTCTGAGGGAAACACATCAGGAAAGTCTCGCAAAATGGGAATAGAATAAATATTGGGAGTCTGGGCCTCGACCTCCCGCACAAATGCTAAATAAGAGAGACATCCCTTCCCAACCATTCGTTGGGCATTGAGGAAGGATATTACCCTGCTAGGTACATACTCAGTCGTGGCTCGCCACTCGATCCTCTAAACACCCGACATAGCCAAGGTGACTGTCTTAGCATGACAGTCCAGAATAGCATGACATGGAGATAGCCAGTCCATGCCCAATATAACATCAAAATCGATCATGTTGAGAAGCAACAGGTCCACTCGGGTCTCAAAACCACCAATAGTGACCAAACAGGACCGGTATACATGGTCCACAACAATAGTATCCCCTACCAGGGTAGATACATGCACTGGCAGCTCAAGATACCCTCGGGTCATGCCCAAATGAGGAGCAAAATATGTAGACACATAAGAGTAAGTAGAACCAGGATCGAACAACACTGAGGCATCTCTGTGGCAGACTAAAATAATACCTGTGATAACTACATCAGAAGCAACGGCCTCAGATCGGCCCTGGAGAGCATAGCATCTAGCCTGTCCACCTGATCGGTCTCCCTCTCGAGGGCGACCCCTAGCTGACTGACCCTCACCCCTAGCTGGCGGGGTGGGTGCTGAAGTAGAAGGACCAGATGACGAAGGCTGCCCCCTCTACTGATAAGATCTGGAAACAAGACAGGGACACTCCCTACGGTGGTGCCCAAACTCTCCGCACTCGTAGCAACTCCCCGGTGCTGGGGACTGAGACTGATATGGACCCCTGGTGCTGGAGTGGCCAGCTGATGAACTAGGCCGAGATGAACCCTGAGCAGATGGGGCCTATGAAGAACTCCGAGCTGGCATGGCACTGAGAGATGGCTGGCTCTGGTGCGAACCCTGATAACCCTGCCTAGAAGACCATCTGCGACGATCTGAGCGACTCGACTGTAAAGATCTAAAAGAGCGACCTCGGCTCTACTGACTCTGGCCTCTGGTCCGAGTGCCACTGGAACTAGCTGCTCCTCGAGGCCTCTTGGCCTCCCTCTCATCCCGCTCTCTGTGATGATCTGTCTCTATGTCGCGAGCAATATCCACGGCATCCTCAAACATACGAATCAAAACCCTCTCCCAAGTCATCAAAATACGAATAGGATAAATGAGGCCGTCCACAAAGCGTCCAATCCTCTCTCTGTCAGATGGAACCAACCATGGTGCATACCTAGACAACTTTGTAAACCTGATCTCATACTCTGACACTGACATGTCCCCCTGACGGAGACCCTCAAACTGCCTGTGCATTTCCTCCCTCTAAGATCGAGGCACCCACTTCTCCAAGAACATAGTGGAGAACTATGGCCATGATAGTGGTGCTGCCCCTGCTGGCCTGCGGCGCTCATAAGCCTCCCACCAGGCGAAGTCTGGCCCCTAGAACTGAAAGGTAGTGAAAGATACCCCACTGGACCCCAAGATCCCTGTCGTACGAAGCATCCGATGGCACTTGTCCAGAAAACCTTGGGCGTCCTCACCCGGAGCACTAATGAACACCGGAGGAGATAACCTAGTGAACCTCTCGAGACGACGCTGCTCATCGTCCGTCATAGCTGGGAACCTATCCCCCTGAATCTGATCTGCTGGCTGGACCGATACCACGGGCTGAACTGGAGGAGCCTCTGGTGTCTGTAAGCCCTGCACTGCTGGCTCTGGAGTGCGTACTGCGGGGGTCTGATGACCACCCCCGATCCCCGATGCAGCTGCCGCAGTAGTAACTGAAACCGCCTGTGCTAGGCCAGTGCAAACTGCTAGTATCTGAGCCAGGGTCTCCTGTAGACCCGGAATGACAATGGGCACAGCTAGTGCCTGATCTGGTGCTGCTGGCACCTCTGCAGCTGGGGGCTGTGGGTCAGCTGGTACTGCATCAGCCGCCCGACCTTCGCCACGACCACGGCCGCGTCCACGGCCTCTAGCAGGTGGTAGTGGTGGTCGTCCTCCTCGACCGGATGCTCGAGTTCTCGCCATCTGCGAGAGAATAGAATGTCAAAGTTCAGTTCAAGTCAAAAGTAATCGCACGACAAGAATTTCAAGAATTGAAACTTTTCCTAAAATGTTTGCAGCCTCCCGAGGATAAGTACAGGCGTCCCTATACCGATCCACGAGACTCTACCAACCGGCTCATGACTCGCGAGACCTGTTAACCTAGGCTCTAATACCAACTTGTCACAACCCAAACACCGGTCGTGATGGCACCCAACACAATGCTAGGCAAGCCTGACCATATCATCTCTTAACCCAGCCAATTATTAATTCCAATTAATCAAATTAAACTCAAACAGCAAGTGATCATATCAAATGAAAAGCGTGATAGTAAAAGCATACAAAGTACGGTCCCAACCATATCGTGGTGTCACGAGTCTGAGCCTCTACAGAATAAACATCCTAATACAAACAAGTCTAGGCAAAATGAAAACAACAAGATGATAAGGATGGAGAAAACAGGCTCTGGGGACGCTGGCAGCTACCTCGTAGTCTCCGCAAAAGTAGATAATGATCAGCAGCTACAATATCTCAACCGCTCTCGGGCACCTTTGGATCTGCACAGAAAGTGCAGGGGAGTGGGGTGAGTATATTTCAACTCAGTGAGTAACAATAATAAACAATAACTGAAAGTAAGAACTTCTGTGCTATCACTAAACAGTTCTAAGGCAACCCTCACAGGTACGTCATCACTATAGTAAGTACTCTGATCCCCAGTCCACATCTATCTCTACAAGATCCCACACTGATCAAATCCTCACTCGTACCCCTACGGTGTACAACCATCTCAATATATGAAGACATATACATATGTCTATAATGTATAGGTATTTAAGTATGTATAAGTATAATGTTGCGGTGTGCAGCCCGCTCCAATACATATACCGCTGCGGCGTGCATCCCGTTCCATTTAACATCGACGGCACTCACTGGGGGTGTATACAGACTTTGGAGGGGCTCCTTACGCCCAAGCGCTATGATGTTGCTGCGTGCAGCCCGATCCACACATGTATTACTGCGGCGTGCAGTCCGATCCAATATATATAGATACATATATAACTATACTGCTGCGGTATGCAGCCCGATCCTATAGTATACACCAGCGCTCACTGAGAATGTGTGCAGACTCAGAATCCGAAGGGGCTTCTACAGCCCAAGCGCAATAATACTGCGGCGTGCAGTCCGATCCAACACATATACTGATGCGGCGTGCTGCCCGATCCAATATATATACTGCTGTGGCGTGCAGCCCGATCCAATATAGGTATATATATAAATAATACCTCATAACGGGTCCTCGACCCTGTCCCAATTAGTATAGGATTGGCCTTTTAGGTCCACTTAGCTAAATCAGGGAATTTCCACCCTAAGTAATCAATCTTTCGCAGTACAAATCTAGTAATGGCTCTTAATAGGCTATTCAGCTAGTTTTACGGCTGAGTGTAAGTCTTCAACACAATATAAGGGTCACCTAGTTCTACAGGTTCCCTAATGATCTACAGATCGGCACAAGGCCCCAAACATGGCTATTAGCCCAATTACACAGCTATAATCTCATTATCAGTCATAATACACAGTATTCTATTAGCCGGGAAGGATCAAGTCCGAACACCCAATCACAATGTCTCCACGCACATCACAAACCGCGTATCTCATCTCAACATAGCACTGTGAAGTGCTAGTACGGGGTTTCAAACCCTCACTACATTATTTACTACTACCACTCACCTCAAACCGGTAGAAGCCTCAGTCCGCCTTGCGCTTGCCTCGCAAATCAATCTCCTCGGTTGCCAAGTCTGCTCAAAATCAATGATAATACATCAATATATGCTAAATTCACGTAACCCATTCGAAATAACCCAAATTGCATCAAAACCCACAAAGTTGTCAAAATCCGACTTTTGGTGCGCTTCTTAAAAAATTACAAAAGTTACATATTCGGAACCCTCGTCTCAATACGAGTCTATGCATATAAAGTTTTCCAAAATCGGACTCGGTTTGTCCACTCAAATCGACATTTTACTAAAGCCCTGACTTAGGCTAAATTTCCTCACAATTTGATCCAATTTCAGTGAAATAGAGGAGGATTTCAAGATAAAAACGCGTAAAGGAACCATAAAACTCACCTCCGATGATAACCCGATGATCTCCCAGCAATTCCTCGTCCAAATCGCCCAATTCCCTTCTCTAAACTGAGACCAAAGTTTTTTCACAACTTTTGAAATTAACCCTTCTGTTATTTTTAACACAGGCCCGATTTCCGCTTCTGCGGACAAAAATCCGCCTCTGCGATGCCGCTTCTGTGACCAAATGGTCGCTTCTGCGAGACCACACCAAGCCACCCAGTTTAGCTTCTGTGGCCCAGGTCGCGCTCCTGCGAGACCACTCCTGCGAATTTCCTTCCGCACCTGCGATCCTCCCCAGTCGCCCGCCTTCCGCTTCTGCGACCTAGGACTCGCAGAAGCGAGTCCGCTCCTGCGACTCATCATCCGCTTCTGCGGAACCTCCTAGCCAAACCCCTTTTCGCGTCTGCAATGAAAACTCTGCTTCTGCAGTCCCACTCCTGCGGTCCCCAATCCGCAGGAGCGAAAACAACAGAACCAGCAAATCCTCAACCTACAATTTCCATGTTTTTCTCCCGTTTAACCTCCCGAATTCACCCCGGCCCCCCCGGGACCCCAACGAAAGCCACAAACATACTCCATAACACGATACAAACTTGTTCCAATCATAAAAACACGCCCTCAAACACGAAAAACACCGAATCCAAGCAAATTCAAGCCTAAGTTTCCTTTCAAACTTCCACAACCGATATTCGACCAAAAACCCAACCGAACGACCTCCGAATGACCTGAAATTTTGCAGGCACATCCAAAATCACCTAACGGAGCTACTACAACTGTCAGAATTCCATTCCGACTCCCATATCAAAATCTCACCTATCGATCGGATATTGCCAAAATTCAACTTTAGCCAATTCAAGTCTAAAACTACACCGGACCTCAAAATTCACTTCCGATCGCTCTTCTAGCTCATAAATGACCTCCCGGAGCTGACCGAATCATCAGAATTCGATTCCGAGCTATCTAACTCACAAGTCAACATCCAACTGACTTTTCTCAACTATTCCTTCTTCTAAGAGACTATTTGTCTCAATTTCAACCAAACTCAACCCGGATTGACTCAAACTTACCCAACATGCATATTACAACATCAACAAGCATATAACGGGGATAACGGGGTGGTAAATCACGTGATAACGGGCCGGGTCATCACAAACATGCAATACATCATTCAATGCCAAAGTTTTGTCAGATGTGAGTTTGAGAAAACTTTGCCTTTTCCAAGAACTTGAGTAGTTCTTGAATCACCAAGATAGACAACTTCTTCTCCCTCCTCTACTTGGCTGTAAGACACAAAGTCTTTTTTGTTAGCACATATATGCCTAGTGGCACCAGAATCTAACATCCAATCTTTCACATTGGCTACAAGGTTCACTTGAGAAACAACCGCAATAATTATATCATCCACTTTGGCTTCAGTTAAATTTACTTTAGCCATAATGGGATTGTCATTCCCAATTCTTTTTAGGCATTGAGCAACATAGTGGCCAGGTTGATTGTTGGTTTTGGGCTTATAACCATTTCTTTTATCATACCTGTTACTTGATTTTTTTCCGACGGTTGTTGTCCTCCATTAGGCTGCTTCTAGTAGCAATTTCTTTTACTTTTTCAACAACAGCGTGCTTGTGGTTAAAATTATCTCCACCAAAAACAACAACATAAACAGTTGGCGCAACAGCAGTAGTAGAATCAACAACAACATTAGCAGTGTTATTCTCCATAATAACTACGTAAATATCCTTAAGATTGTTGGAAAAAATTAAAGAATTATGGAGAATAAAAGATTTAGCTTGAGGCGTGTCAAGGACACTGTCCTTAAGGATATTTTGCCCACACCGAGATAAATAATATTAGGAGTATCCCCCAGGATTCAACAAGCCCTTCTAGTATAACTAGGAGCAGAAACAACAAAATTTAATGAGAAGAGAACCCAACACAAAAAATAGAGAAGAAAAGTTTTTAGCTTTGTTATTTTTCACTCTCTTCTCTCAAAGATAAAAAAACTACATGTATATATATACTCCAAAAACTTTACAATATGAAAAACAATACGTTAATAATCAAACCAATCCCTTAAGGCTTTATGTTACAAAAACAATTCATACAGACTAATGCGTTAACAACTGATATTAGTAGCTCTATTTTAATTGTCAGATTTTATTGTTTGTTAACAAAGCAATCCATAAAAAGCAATATATTGACAAAATGAGAGTAACGTATAATTACGTGTAAATCCATACTAATGAGTAATTAATTATCTAATTTATTTTGTCTCAATTTGAGTTCAAAATTAAACTAATTTTTTGTTATAAATATTTTTAAAATAATTACTATAATGACTCATTAATATAATAGTAAGAAAAATGAATCTAGACATAATTTTAGAATATTTCTTTTTGAGATATCAAAAGTATTTTTCTACCAGATTGTTTTCACGAACTTCCACCCTTTCAAAAGATTATAGTGAAGAAAGAGATACATGTAAACCAAATTATATTCCACCCCTTCCACCCTTTTTTAAGTATTTTTTTAAGATAATTAGTTGGTCTCTAAAAGTTTTTGAATCTTTTTCCTCGATGGGTTAAGTTTTCGTGTTTGCTGAGTGAATAAGTTCTGATCGAGCTTATGTTAGGGTTGTTCAAAATCTAACCACAATTATTAACCGTTAATCGAATTGAACAGATGGCTTATTAGTTTATTGGTATCAGAATAATGGGTGGTAAACGGATTAATTTTATAATTAACATCTTAACGATTTGGTGAAAAATTACTAAATTTTCTTATCGGGTAATTCGTTAACCCGTTAAGAATTTTTATATTTATACTTTTACCTTTACGTACAGTTGTCTAACAAGACAGAATAAAATTAACGGGACGGGACGGATTGACATTTTATGGGGACGGAATGACATTTTATGGGGACGGTGACGGGACGAAATGAGACGGGATAAACAAGACAAAACGGTAGGCCCATCCCGTCCCACTAACAAACAGGATGGGACGGGACGGGACGGATTCGCAAGCCTTAAGTGTCATTTTTAAAAATAAAAAAAAAGCATTAAGTTTGGCAACGTCTAGTTTTTTGACAATGAATAAGTTTTTAAAGTTTGCAATGGCTACTTTCCTTGACTTATTTAATAAACTTAAATATTAAAATAGAAACTAAGAAACTAAGTAAAGATTTATAAAATATTTAAAATAAAAGACTTGTAATGAAATACTCTATCAATTATAATAGAGTTATAATTCATTTAATATAATTTTAAACTACTAAGTAACTAAGACAATTCATAAAATAAAAATTAAGCTTAGTGCCTTTTATTTTATTAATAGAACTTTTAAATCTCCCATACAAATACACTTCTTTTGAAGAATACCTAATCTACGCAGCCACCTTCTAAGAAGAGTTCTGTTTGAACTAGGTCCTTTAGTAGCCAATTACAAATTATCATACTATTATTTGTAAGCTCCTATATAGCTTCTTTGTAACATATCAATAATTTCTCTCAGACATTATTCTGGAATTAGCAATCTTGATTGATGTTCCATGAGCTCAATGTCGTCATCGCTCCAGCGCTAAGTATCTCATTGTATTCTTCTTCTTCTTCTTCCCTAGTAAATTTTTTAAAATCAAGATTTCTTCTTTCTGAATTAATCCAATAGATAAATAATACGGAAATCTCTAGATTGTCTTCCGCTAATGAATGTCTATGATCTCCAATATGAAATCCAGCCGCGCTAAAAGCACTCTCTAATGCTACTGATGATGCTTGAATGGCCAGGACATCTTGGGCCATTATTGAAAGTATTGGAAAAGTCTGGCCACGCTCCCTCCATCATAGCAAAAGTTGTTCGTTGCCTTATTCGTCTTTAATACTTTCCAATTCTTGATATAGATAAGAATCAAGTCCATCATCAATAGAGGAACTAAAACATGTTATGTCATCCATATCTTCTCATAAAACTTCAGCTCTAGACGTAGAAGTAGAAGGATGAGTTTTATCACATGTTGTTTCCACATGTTTATATTTATTAAATATTGATCTAGCATAAGAATATATGCTAGCTTGGAGTCTTCGAGAGATAGTTGTTCATTTTCTTAAATTGCTAAATTCTCATAAATTTTACGAACAAGTCCCTTTGCACCTCTTAGTTTTAAAAATGGGTTAAGTGGAGTAGAAATTAAATAAACTCGGGGAATAGGAACAAAGTACCTTTTAAATTTTGAAATCATTTCATTAATGGTTGGTGCATAAGTAAGTGTCTGGTTAAATCCCCGTCCCACCACTTTTTGTGTGTGCAAATTGTTGCTTACATTTTTTACGTATAGCATGATGATTGACTTTATTATGTTTAAAAAATGTCCATACAAGTGATATTTTGTAACGACCTGGATTTTCCCCCAACATCGGGATCGTGATGGCGCCTACTCGTGGTAGCTAGGCAAGCCTCTTTATTCACACTATCCTGTTTTTAACAATACTTCATACTCAATTTAACAACCAAAATCATAATCTTAATTAAACAATTGCGGAAGACTTTATAAAAATAGAAATAAGTAATTTTAAGGTAACCGATACTGAAATCCTCTACCCAAGACGTGGAGTCACCAACTCACGAACTACTATCGAATACTACACATAAAAGTCTGAAAGAAATATAACATAATCTGTTTGTCTCGGAACAAGGAGACTACAGCAAATGACATAAATAAAAGAAATAGACGCCGAGCCTGCGGATGCCTGCAAGCTACCTTGGTCTCAAATATGATCAACTTCCACGCGAAAGATCTATTGCTGCTGCTCCTGATCGAAACCTGGACCTGTGCAAAAACGCGCAGAAGTGTAGTATCAGCACAACCGACCCCATGTGCTGGTAAGTGCCTGGCCTATCCCGGCGAAGTAGTGACAAGCCTAGGACCAGACACCCACATAAACCTGTGTAGTTCTATATATATGTATACCACAAAATAACGAGAATTAACCAAGTAATGACGCAATAAGGAATATCTCAAAAGAACTCAACAATTAACAACAGTTAATAAGTCCACAAGGAAAACAAAGTATAATGGAAAAACAGGTAATATCAAGTCAATGAAACAGCAAATAAAGTGCACGGCATCACCCCTCGTTCTTTTACTCTCATCCTCACCAAATAGGAAATAAAGTGCACGGCATCACCCTTCGTGCTTTTACTCTCATCCTCACATCCATGGTACGGCATGATCCTTCGTACATGGTTCAATAACAAGGCACGGCATGATCCTTCATGCATAATCAATAAAACATGGCACGGCATTAACCTTCGTACATAATCAATAAAACATGGCACGACATTAACCTTCGTGCATAATCAATAAATCAAGGCACGTCATTAACCTTCGTGCATAATCAATAAATCAAGGCACGGCATCACCCTTCGTGCTTTATTACTCTTCCTCACCCAAGTAACAATCACAGTTAAGGGCAAAGAATGGAAACAACAATTAATGAACCATCCCGGCAAGGGACACAATGATCATTTCAACAAAGTCCCTGCAAGGGCAATCAATATCTCACTTCACAACAAGTCCCGACAAGGGAGAACAATAACAATTTTACAACCCGGCAAGGGTTCAATAATTTATCTTCAAATATGTCTCACAACAAGTATTAACAACGACTCACGGTCATGCTAGACGCCAGTGTATGGATGCTCGACACCACAGCCCATACACCGCACTCGATCACATAGCACATAGCACATAATCATATTCCCTCAAGCTAGGATAGAACAAACACTTACCTCGTATGTTTACGAACAATTCAATCCGTGGAAATTCCTTTTCCTTTCAAATTTAGCTCTAATCCAATCGTATCTATACACAATTGATTTAATATCATCAATACTACTCAACAAACTAACTCATAAGGCCAATTACAACTTTTACAACATTATGCCCGGAATAGTGAATATCGACCCCGGGCCCACATGGTCGGAACTCGGGTTTCGGACCAAAATCCGGTTACCCATCCCCCCACGAGTTCAAGTATATGATTTGTTTCAAAATCAGGACCTCAATTCGAGGTCCAACTACCCAATTCATGAAAACCCTATATTCTACCAAAAACAAGAAATTCTACCACGAAAACCTTTAATTTCTATTGAAAAACATGTTTAATGTTGTTAGGAATTGAAAGAATTAAGTAAAAAGTGACTTACAATTGCTTTGAAGAAGAGGGAGTTCGTGAAAAATCGCCAAGTGAGATTTTTGGGTTGTGAAATGTGAAAAATGGAGCTGGAAATCGTGATTTACAGGTCTCTGTGTTCGCATTTGAGAGCATGGGTTCGCAATTGCGAACCCCAACCAGTTTCTGGAGTTTGAAAAATAAGCTAAGGATGGGAAGTTCGCATTTGTGAACTTTTGTTCGCATTTGCGAAGCCAAGGCAAATTCTGGGGAGTTCGCATTTACGAACAAGGCTGGATCAAGGGCCTTCGCATTTGCGACATTTTAGTCGCATTTGCGAAGATAGGCCTTTTACTGAATGCCTCGCATTTGCGAGGTATTGTTCGCATTTGCAAACCCCTTCACTCCCCTGCCATCTTCGCATTTGCGAAGATTGGTTCGCATTTGCGAACCAAGGCTAGCCTGGGGACATCTCGTAATTGCGAGAAAGTCTTCGCAATTGCGAAGCCAACAGCTGGGTGAAAAACCAGCAGTGTTAAAATTCAGAAATTGATCCAACGGTCTATCAAATCTCTACCCGAGCCCCCCGGGCTCCAAACCAAACATGTACAAAACATCAAAAACACATTATGAACTTGTTCGTGCGATCACATCGCCAATATCACCTCGTTTTCATCAAATCAAGCCTCGAATTCATGATTTCCATACTTTTGGTTTTCAAAACTTTCAAACTTGGAACTCAAGGTCCAAATCATATCAAACGACATCCGAATGTCACCAAACTTTGCAGAAAGCACATATATAATATTTAGGACTTGTACCGGGCGTCGGAACCAAAATACGAGCCCGATACCATGGTCAATTAATTCATTTTCCTTTAATAATTACATCAAAAATAATTTCACAGAAAAATTCATAACTTGGGCTCTAGGCCTCATAATTCGACTCCAGATGCATGTCCAAGTCCCATATTTTCCTACGGACCTCTCGGGACCATCCAATCTCGGGTCCGGGTCCGTTTACCAAAAATGTTGACCGAAGTCAATTATATCAACATTAATATCATTTTTCTCCAAATTTCTCACAGAATTCATATTTTCTATCACAAAAACTTTCCGGCTACATGCCCAGATCGTGCACGTAAATCGAGGAAACATAAAATGAGGTTTTCATGGCCTCAGAAGCTCAAAATGATTAATAAAATAAGTGATGACCCTTTGGGTCGTCACATTCTCCACCTCTAAAACAATCGTTCGTCCTCGAATGGACAAAAGAAAGAAGTACCTAAGTCATGGAATAGATGAGGATATCGGCTCCGCATGTCAGACTCGGACTCCCAGGTCGATGCCTCAGGAGGCTGACCTCTCCACTGAACACGCACAGAAGGATAACTCTTCGACCTCAACTGTCGAACCTGTCGGTCTAGAATGGCCACCGGCTCCTCCTCGTAAGATAGATCATTGTCCAATTGGACAGTATTGAAGTCTAACACATGTGTGGGATCGCCGTGGTATCTCCGAAGCATAGATACATGAAAAACCGGATGCACGGCTGATAAGCTAGGCGGCAAAGCTAGTCTGTAAGCCACCCCTCCCACTCTATCTAGAATCTCAAATGGACCAATATACCTAGGGCTGAGCTTGCCCTTCTTCCCGAACCTCATCACGCCCTTCATAGGCGACACTCGGAGCAATACTCGCTCACCAACCATGAAATCTACATCTCGAACCTTACGATCCGCATAAGTCTTCTGTCTGGACTTAGCTGAACGCAATCTCTCCTGGATAGTCTTGACATTATCCAAGGCCTCCTGAACTAAATCTGTACCCAACAACCGAGCCTCTCCCGGCTCAAACCATTCGACTGGAGATCGACATCGCCTACCATATAATGCCTCATACGGGGCCATCTGGATGCTGGATTGGTAGCTGTTGTTGTAGGCGAACTATGCTAATGGCAGAAACTGGTCCCACGAGCCTCCGAAATCAATAACACAGGCTCGAAGCATGTCCTCTAGAATCCGAATAGTCCTCTCGGATTGGCCATCCGTCTGAGGATGAAATGTTGTACTCAGATGAACCTGGGTGCCTAACTCTTGCTAGACCGCTCTCCAGAACCGCGAGGTAAACTGCATACCCCGATCAGAGATAATAGATACTAGCACCCCATGAAGACGAACAATCTCCCTAATGTAAATCTCTGCTAACCTCTCTGATGAGTAGGAGACAGATACTGGAATAAAGTGTGCTGACTTGGTCAGCCTATCAATAATGACCTAAATAGCATCAAACTTCCTCCGAGTCAAAGGAAGTCCAGTAACAAAGTCCATAGTGATCCGCTCCCATTTCCACTCGGGAATTTCAATCCTCTGGAATACACCACCAGGTCTCTGGTGCTCATATTTCACCTGCTGACAATTTAGACACCGAGCGACATACGCAACGATATCTTTCTTCATTCTACGCCACCAATAGTGTTGCCGCAAGTCCTGGTACATCTTCGCTGCGCCTGGGTGAATAGAATACCGTGAACTGTGGGCCTCCGCTAAGATCAACTCTCGAATCCCTTCGACATTGGGCACACAAACTCGATCCTGCAATCTCAATACCCCATCATCTTCTAGATTTACCTTTGTGGCACCTCTACGCTGTACTGTATCTCTCAAATCACGCAAATGAGGATCATCAAATTGCCTCTCACGGATACGCTCTAATAGAGAAGAACGAGCGACCGTGCAGGCTAACACCCTACTAGGCTCAGAAATGTCTAATCTCACGAACCGGTTGGCTAAGGCCTGAACATCTAGAGCAAATGGTCTCTGACTGACCGAAATGAATGCAAGACTACCCATACTGGCAGACTTTCTACTTAATGCATCGGCCACCACATTGGCCTTACCTGGGTGATTGTGACGACCCAAAGGGTCATCACTTGTTTTATTAATCATTCCGAGCTTTGGAGGTCTAGAAAACCTCATTTATAGTTTCCTCGAATTGCATGCACAGTTCGGGCACAAAGCTGGAAAAGATTTATGTTGAAATATGTGAAATATGTGAAAAAGTTGAAGAATTTTGATATTAATATTGATATGGTTGACTTTGGTCAACATTTTTGGTAAACGGACCCGGATCCGTGATTTGACTGTCTCAGAAAATCTGTAGAAAAATATGGAACTTGGGCATATGTCCGGAATTGAAATCCGAGGTCTAGAACCCCGGTAAAAGAATTTTTCTGTTAAATTGTTTTCTGAAAATGTTTAAGGAAAATGAAACTGAATTTTTATTAAAAAGTACTGGTATCGGGCTCGTATTTTGGTTCCGACGCCCGGTACAAGTCATATATATTGGTTAAGCGCTTCCTGTAAAGTTTGGTTGAAAACGGACGTCGTTTGACGTGTTTCGGCCTTAAATTGGAAAGTTTGGAAATTATGGAATTTTAAAGAATTCTTGAGTTTTAAGGCTCAATTCATTGATTTTGATGTTATTTTAGCGATTTGATCGCGCGAGCAAGTTCGTATGATGTTTTTGAGTTAGTGTACATATTTGGTTTGGAGCCCCGAGGGCTCGGGAGTGTTTCGGAGGTGGTTCGGGGTGTTTTTGGACTTAAAAAACTGGCAGATTTTCTGCAATTTTTACACAGACATTTTACTCTACGCGATCGCGGCCTTGTACACGCGATCGCACTGCCTTGTCACATTACTCAACGCGATCGCAGTTGTCTGCACGCGATCGCGAAGCTTTCTGTCCTTCTTCAACGCGATCGCAGCCGTCTGCACGCGATCGCGTAGCTTTCCGTTTTCCTTCAACGCGATCGCGACCCTTTTCACGCGATCGCGTAGTACAAATGTGCCACCCAGCGAAATTCTTCTACGCGATTGCAGCATTGTCCACGCGATCGCGTAGTGTTGAATATTTGCCTTCCGCGATCGCGACCCAATTCACGCGATCGCGTAGAACAAATTCGCTGCCCAGTGAATTTAATTCCAAAACAGAACAGAAACGGGATAAAAATCCTATTTCTGTTCAACTCTCTTCTCCATAACTCCTTGGACGATTTTTGAGCGATTCTTCATCAAACTTCTTGGGTAAGTGATTCTTAACTCGTTTTCTTCATTTTCCATCAATATTATTTGAATTCCTAAGCCTAATTAGGTGTAAATGGGTAGAAAAATTGAGAATTGAGTATAATAAGGGTTTTCAAAGAATTTGCGATCTAGAACTCATTTTGGAGTCGAGCTTAAGAACAAATTGTATATTTGAACTCATGGAGGATTGGGTGAACTTATTTTGGTTCGAAACTTGAGTTTCGATTATGTGGGCCCGGGGTCGATTTTTACTATTCTGGGCATAATGTTGTAAAAATCATATTTAGCAATATGAACTAGTTTGTTAAGTAGAATTGATGATATGAAATCAATTGTGTATAGATACGGTTGGATTGGAGTCAAATTCGAAAGGAAAAGGCATTGCTACGAATTGAATCGTTCGTGAACTTTCGAGGTAAGTGTTTGTTCTATCCTAGTTTTTAGGAATATGAATTTAGTTATGAATAAAGTGTTGAATAAGAATTATTGGTGTTATGCCGGTAATGAAGATAAATTATTGAAATTATTATCAATTATTGGTTTAAAACCGGTAATTATAAATATTGTTGATATAGAGATTATTGGCTAAATGCCGTAATATATATATATATTTATGAATTGGGATCGTGTGGTACGCCGACCACAAAGTGACTTAAAATCTTGGCATTGGCCATAGTTGCCGGTAGCCTATTGATATATTTGGGATCGTGTGGTACGCCGACCACCAAGTGACTTAAAATCTTGGCATTGGCCATAGTTCCCGGTAGCATATTGATATATTTGGGATCGTGTGGTACGCCGACCACAAAGTGACTTAAAATCTTGGCATTGGCCATAGTTGCCGGTAGCCTATTGATATATTTGGGAGCGGGTGGTACGCCTACCACAAGAGATAATTATTGATATATTTGGGAGCGGGTGGTACGCCTACCACAAGAGATAATTATTGATATATTTGGGAGCGGGTGGTACGCCTACCACAAGAGATAATTATTGATATATTTGGGAGCGGGTGGTATGCCTACCACAAGAGATAATTATTGATATATTTGGGAGCGGGTGGTACGCCTACCACAAGATATAATTATTGATATATTTGGGAGCGGGTGGTACGCCTACCACAAGATATAATTACTGTGATAGTTGGGAGCGGGTGGTACGCCTACCACGAGACATGAAATGAGAGAGGAATTGAGACATGAAAGTAAGATTTATTCTGTTGATTAGATTATTCCGGATATCGTGAGTTATTGACTGTTATTTCAGAGCATAGTATTTCCGTGTAAATGTATTGTATATATATATCTATATTGCAACTATACAGGTTTAGGTGGGTGAATGTTTTCTGCTGTTGTATATGTATATATATATATATTTCAACTGTACAGGTTTATGTGGGTGACTGGCCTTAGTCTCGTCACTAATTCACCGGGATAAGTCAGGCACTTACCAGCACATGGGGTCGGTTGGTGCTGATACTACACTCTGCGCTCTTTTTGCGCAGATACAGGTTACGGACAGCAGCAGCGACAGTAGTGACTTGTGGATTTTTCGACTATTGAGACTACGAGGTAGCCTTGCAGGCGTCCGCAAGACCCGTTGTCTCTTCTATCTATGCTTTTCATTCTGTTATCTCATGTAATCGAGATAAACAGCTTGTATTTTTTTCAGACAATTATGTTTATTATTCTTAGAAGTTCGTGAGTATTGTGACACCAGTCTTGGGTAGTGTATCATGTTTGGGCTTTCTTTATCATATTTGACTAAGTCTTCCGCTAATTTTGATTATTCCGCTGTAATTTATATGTTTTTAATAAGAAATTGGTAATTAATGGAGAAGTAATTAATATTTGGCTTGCCTAGCTTCCATTTAGTAGGCGCCATCATGACCCCGATGGTGGGAAAACCGGGTCGTGACAAGTTGGTATCAGAGCACTAGGTTGCACAGGTCTCACAACTCACGAACAACCTTAGTAGAGTCCTGAGGGATCGGTACGGAGACGTCTGTATTTATCCCTTAGAAGCTACGGAGACGTCTGTATTTATTCCTTAGACGTCTGTATTTGTTCTTCAAATGTTAAGTTGAATTTCTATTCTTGTCTTCCCACGAATGGCGAAGGCATGTACCGCTTCTTCAGCCGATAATGGCACAGGTTGGTGATAGATCAACGATGCCTTCAGAAGCTTTACGGAGTTTCGGATAAGTTTTACCAAACTCTTCGCTATCTCCTTCAGTGGTGCATCTTTTGAGAACCCAAGGTAATTTATTGACCGTTGCTATGAGATATTGCAGAACGCGATAATAGTTGAAAGCGAGAGGGTTGATTTTACTGTGTTTCGGGTAGCGAGTGAAGTAGTGGAAACATAATGTATTTACTAACCGGCTGTGATTTTAATGAACCTTAACGTCTGGTTGATTTATTTGAAGTTGTGAAGGATAATTATTGTGGACTATCAGATGTTGTGACTTTGACTTATAGCCAAAAAAATGGGGAAATCCACTATTAGTGAATGGACCGAATGGCCATGTGTTATGTCAGTTTTGGCTTGGAATGTATACATATGGTATGGAAAGGTCCCCCAAATAAATTATGCATGTTTGAGGCTTAGTACTCTGCAGGGGATAAGAATCGGCCCAAAGAGTAATAAAGAGTATATGAGCAAATGAGGTAGTTCAACATTGTCAAGCTAGCATAGCAAAAGAGGTAATTGGTCGTCAATGTTTGTGACAAGCCTATGAAGAGGGCAGACCGGCTATGCGACATTACCTACTCAATCCTATTGGTAGAAATGTTTGGAGGAGTTACCTCCCTGACTCTTTGAAAGGTGTGGTATGTATGATCTGAACGATCATGCCAGGTTATTATGACAGTGTCCGAATATGTCGTCATGTCCAATAAGTTAGCTGAGCCTCAAAGGAATTGTTGTGAATGTGGCAGATTGGAGAAATATAATTTACGTAGGCACTCAAGCTACGTGCCCGTTGCAGTCAATACTTAACTCACATGACCAGCCAGGGTTAGAGGTCAGGATGTTAGAGGCGGAGGCGAGACTCCTAGAGGTGGAGATCTAATTGTTGACATAATTTCTATGGTGTGACTGAAGTCACTACACCAGATGATGTTATCACATGTACAATTCTGATTGTTATAAAAGGAACATTTTTCCTCAATTTGATTTGATCTTTGAAGAATTGAGGCAAGTCCTCTTAATATGCTCCGCTCATGAGTGAGCTTCGTAATCATCAAATCTACTTATGTGAATACTCACGATGTGCTATTAAATGGAGATAATTATCTCTATTATTATGTATCGATCACTAGGAATATTGATGAGGTCAAAAGTGACTTTATATTAATTATTACAATGGGAATGAATTCCTGAAATAACTATTTTCAATGGTTAAATTGTATACCATGTCGGTATGAGGTTTCGTTTATGTCGTGATACTCTTTGACGGACAATAGTTGAAAAGAAGAAAGAAAGGAAATGAAAAACATCAGTGGCACAATGTGCAAATACTTGTGATTTAGAGTGGAGGATGAGATCCTCAAAATTTGTATAACGTGAAAATATTTGTTTTAAAAAAAAAAAACCGAGCTGCAAGCTGCGGTGAATATTATATGAGGACAAGGTCCTGGTGGTGAAAAGTTTGTGTTTAAAATTTTCCCTTTTCTGGAAATAAAAATCTAGCACAATATCCTATATTTGAGCCATGCCTGTTAGGATTATTTGACAATCCTTGCATAGTTTCTATTCATATCTAACCATTTCTATTTTGTAACCATGGAGTTATAGACTTTGAGAGGAGCACCAGCTAAGAATAAATATGACTTATTAATTTGGGAAAGTAATCCTGAGGTTTTCATACCTCATTGTGAGTAAAATGGGAGTATTGGAATAAGATATTTGATAACAGGGTTAATTGACAATGTTGTAATTTAGGAACAACTCTTATGGCCAGAGTCATGAATATGTGCATATGTATGAGGTGTTCGTGCCTTATGTAGACTTATCGTTGTAGTCTTCATTGTTGCCATATTGACATACTCCCGCAGTCAGAAGGAGCATGCGCAACATCTCAGAGTGGCTTTGCAAAAATCTGAAAAATAGGCAACTATATGCAAAATTTTCGAAGTGTGAATTTTGGCTAAGTTCAGTTGTATTCCTGGGTCATATTGTGACGGCATCAGGTATTCAGGTTGATCCAAAGAAGATTGAGGCAGTCAAGAACTGGCTTAGACCGACATCAGCCACAGATATTCGGAGTTTCTTGGGATTAGCGGGTTATTATCGCCGATTCGTAGAGGGATTTTCATCTATTGCAACCCCACTGACCCAGAAAGACACAGAAAGGTGTTCAATTTGAATGGTCCGATGAATGTGAGGCGAGCTTTCAAAAGCTCAAGACAGCCTTGACCACAACACCGGTATTGGTTTTACCCACAGGTACGGGACCTTATACTGTTTATTGTGATGCTTCCCGTATTGGGCTTGGTGCGGTGTTAATGCAGGATGGCAAGGTTATTGCCTATGCTTCGAGGCAGTTGAAGATTCATGAGAAGAACTATCCAGTGGTGCATGATCTAGAATTGGCGGCGATTATTCACGCATTGAAGATCTGGAGGCATTATTTGTATGGTGTAGCATGTGAAGTATACACCGATCATAAGAGTCTTCGGTATTTGTTTAAGCAGAAAGAGTTGAATATGAGGCCAGAGAAGGTGGCTAGAGTTGCTAAAAGACTATGATGTTACTATTTTATATCACCCAGGTAAGGCCAATGTGGTGGCCGATGCATTGAGTAGAAAGTCCGCCAGCATGGGTAGTCTTGCATATATTCCGGTCAGTCAGAGACCATTAGCTCTAGATGTCCAGGCATTAGCTAACCGGTTCGTGAGATTAGACATTTCTGAGCCTAGCAAGGTGTTAGCCTGCACGGTCGCTCGTTCTTCCTTATTTGAGCGTATCCGTGAGAGGCAATTTGATGATCCTCATTTGCGTGAGTTGAGAGATACAGTACAGCGGGGAGGTGCCACACAGGTAAATTTATATAATGATGGGGTATTGAAATTGCAGGGTCGAGTTTGTGTGCCCAATGTCGAAGGGATTCGAGAGTTAATCTTAGCGGAGGCCCACAGTTCGCGGTATTCTATTCATCCAGGCGCCGCGAAGATGTACCAGGACTTACGGCAACACTATTGGTGGCGCGGAATGAAGAAAGATATCGTTGCGTATGTTGCTCGGTGTCTAAATTGTCGGCAGGTGAAATATGAGCACCAGAGACCTGGTGGTGTATTCCAGAGGATTGAAATTCCCGAGTGAAAATGGGAGCGGATCACTATGGATTTCGTTATCTGGACTTCCTTTGACTCGGAGGAAATTTGATGCTATTTGGGTCATTGTTGATAGGTTGACCAAGTCGGCACACTTTATTCCAGTATCCGTCTCCTACTCGTCGGAGAGGTTAGCGGAGGTTTACATTAGGGAGATTGTTCGTCTCCATGGAATGCCGATATCTATTATCTCTAGATCGAGGTACGCAGCTTACCTCGCGGTTCCGGAGAGCGGTCCAGCGAGAGTTAGGCACTCAGGTTCGGTTGAGTACGGCATTTCATCCTCGGACGGATGGCCGGTCCGAGAGGACTATTCGGATTCTAGAGGACATGCTTCGAGCCCGTGTTATTGATTTCGGAGGCTCGTGGGACCGGTTTCTGCCATTAGCAGAGTTCGCCTACAATAACACAGTTACCAATCTAGCATCCAGATGGCTCCATATGAGGCGTTATATGGTAGGCGATGTCGATCACCAGTTGGATGGTTTGAACCGGGAGAGGCTCGGTTGTTGGGTACAGACTTAGTCGAGGAGGCCTTGGATAAGGTCAAGACTATTCAGGAGAGATTGCGTTCAGCTCAGTCCAGGCAGAAGACTTATGCGGATCGTAAGGTTCGAGATGTAGATTTCATGGTCGGTGAACGAGTATTGCTCCGAGTGTCGCCTATGAAGGGCGTGATGAGGTTCGGGAAGAAGGGCAAGCTCAGCCCTAGGTATATTGGTCCATTTGAGATTCTAGACAGAGTGGGAGGGGTGGCTTACGGATTAGCTTTGCCGCCTAGCTTATCAGCCGTACATCCAGTTTTTCATGTATCTATGCTTCGGAGATACCACGGCGATCCCACACATGTGTTAGACTTCAGTAATGTCCAATTGGACAATGATCTATCTTACGAGGAGGAGCCGGTAGCCATTCTAGACCGGCGACAGTTGAGGTCGAAGAGTTATCCTTCTGTGCGTGTTCAGTGGAGAGGCCAGCCTCCTGAGGCATCGACCTGGGAGTCCGAGTCTGATATGCGGAGCCGTTACCCACACTTGTTTCCTGACTCGGTACTTCTTTCTTTTGTCCGTTCGAGGACGAACGGTTGTTTTAGAGGTGGAGATTGTGACGACCCAAAGGGTCATCACTTGTTTTATTAATCATTCCGAGCTTTGGAGGTCTATAAAACCTCATTTATAGTTGCCTCGAATTGCGTGCACAGTCCGAGCACAAAGCTGGAAAAGATTTATGTTGAAATATGTGAAATATGTGAAAAAGTTGAAGAATTTTGATATTAATATTGATATGGTTGACTTTGGTCAACATTTTTGGTAAACGGACCCGGATCCGTGATTTGACTATTTCAGAAAATCCGTAGAAAAATATGGAACTTGGGCATATGTCCGGAATTGAAATCCGAGGTCTAGAACCCCAGTAAAAGAATTTTTTCTGTTAAATTGTTTTCTGAAAATGTTTAAGGAAAATGAAACTGAATTTTTATTAAAAAGTACTGGTATCGGGCTCGTATTTTGGTTCCGACGCCCGGTACAAGTCATATATATTGGTTAAGCGCTTCCTGTAAAGTTTGGTTGAAAACGGACATCGTTTGACGTGTTTCGGCCTTAAATTGGAAAGTTTGGAAATTATGGAATTTTAAAGAATTCTTGAGTTTTAAGGCTCAATTCATTGATTTTGATGTTATTTTAGCGATTTGATCGCGCGAGCAAGTTCGTATGATGTTTTTGAGTTAGTGTACATATTTGGTTTGGAGCCCCGAGGGCTCGAGAGTGTTTCGGAGGTGGTTCGGGGTGTTTTTGGACTTAGAAAACTGGCAGATTTTCTGCAATTTTTACACATACATTTTACTCTACGCGATCGCGGCCTTGTACACGCGATCGCACTGCCTTGTCACATTACTCAACGCGATCGCAGCTGTCACATTACTCAACGCGATCGCGAAGCTTTCTGTCCTTCTTCAACGCGATCGCAGCCGTCTGCACGCGATCGCGTAGCTTTCCGTTTTCCTTCAACGCGATCGCGACCCTGTTCACGCGATCGCGTAGTACAAATGAGCCACCCAGCGAAATTCTTCTACGCGATCGCAGCATTGTCCACGCGATCGCGTAGTGTTGAATATTTGCCTTCCGCGATCGCGACCCAATTCACGCGATCGCGTAGAACAAATTCGTTGCCCAGTGAATTTAATTCCAAAACAGAACAGAAACGGGATAAAAATCCCATTTCCTGTTCAACTCTCTTCTCCACAGCTCCTTGGACGATTTTTGAGCGATTCTTCATCAAACTTCTTGGGTAAGTGATTCTTAACTTGTTTTCTTCATTTTCCATCAATATTATTTGAATTCCTAAGCCTAATTAGGTGTAAATGGGTAGAAAAATTGAGAATTGAGTATAATAAGGGTTTTCAAAGAATTTGCGATCTAGAACTCGTTTTGGAGTCGAGCTTAAGAACAAATTGTATATTTGAACTCATGGAGGATTGGGTGAACTTATTTTGGTTCGAAACTTGAGTTTCGATTATGTGGGCCCGGGGTCGATTTTTACTATTCCGGGCATAATGTTGTAAAAATCATATTTAGCAATATGAACTAGTTTGTTAAGTAGAATTGATGATATGAAATCAATTGTGTATAGATACGGTTGGATTGGAGTCAAATTCGAAAGGAAAAGGCATTGCTACGGATTGAATCATTCGTGAACTTTCGAGGTAAGTGTTTGTTCTATCCTAGTTTGTAGGAATATGAATTTAGTTATGAATAAAGTGTTGAATAAGAATTATTGGTGTTATGCCGGTAATGAAGATAAATTATTGAAATTATTATCAATTATTGGTTTAAAACCGGTAACTATAAATATTGTTGATATAGAGATTATTGGCTAAATGCCGGTAATATATATATATATATTTATGAATTGGGATCGTGTGGTACGCCGACCACAAAGTGACTTAAAATCTTGGCATTGGCTATAGTTGCCGGTAGCCTATTGATATATTTGGGATCGTGTGGTACGCCGACCACCAAGTGACTTAAAATCTTGGCATTGGCCATAGTTGCCGGTAGCCTATTGATATATTTGGGATCGTGTGGTACGCCGACCACAAAGTGACTTAAAATCTTGGCATTGGCCATAGTTGCCGGTAGCCTATTGATATATTTGGGAGCGGGTGGTACGCCTACCACAAGAGATAATTATTGATATATTTGGGAGTGGGTGGTACGCCTACCACAAGAGATAATTATTGATATATTTGGGAGCGGGTGGTACGCCTACCACAAGAGATAATTATTGATATATTTGGGAGCGGGTGGTACGCCTACCACAAGAGATAATTATTGATATATTTGGGAGCGGGTGGTACGCCTACCACAAGATATAATTATTGATATATTTGGGAGCGGGTGGTACGCCTACCACAAGATATAATTACCGTGATAGTTGGGAGCGGGTGGTACGCCTACCACGAGACTTGAAATGAGAGAGGAATTGAGACATGAAAGTAAGATTTCTTCTGTTGATTAGATTATTCTGGATATCGTGAGTTATTGACTGTTATTTCAGAGCAGAGTATTTCCTGATAAATGTATTGTATATATATATATATATCTATATTGCAACTGTACAGGATTAGGTGGGTGACTGGCCTTAGCCTTGTCACTAGTTCGCTAGGATAGGCCAGGCACTTACCAGCACTAGTTCGCTGGGATAGGCCAGGCACTTACCAGCACATGGGGTCGGTTGTGCTGATACTACACTCTGCGCTCTTTTTGCGCAGATACAGGTTACGGACAGCAGCAGTGGCAGTAGCGATTTGTGGATTTTTCGACTATTGAGACTACGAGGTAGCCTTGCAGGCGTCCGCAGGACCCGTTGTCTCTTCTATATATGTTTTTCATTCTGTTATCTCATGTAATCGAGATAAATAGCTTGTATTTTTTTTCAGACAATTATGTGTATTATTCTTAGAAGTTCGTGAGTATTGTGACACCAGTCTTGGGTAGTGTATCATGTTTGGGCTTTCTTTATCATATTTGACTAAGTCTTCCGCTAATTTTGATTATTCCGCTGTAATTTATATGTTTTTAATAAGAAATTGGTAATTAATGGAGAAGTAATTAATATTTGGCTTGCCTAGCTTCCATTTAGTAGGCGCCATCATGACCCCGATGGTGGGAAATCCGGGTCGTGACAGTGATATAGGATAGTAACATCATAGTCTTTCAGCAACTCTAACCATCTCCACTATCGTAGATTCAACTCCTTTTGCTTGAACAAGTACTGTAGGCTTTTGTGATCAGTGTATACCTCACACGTCACACCATATAGATAATGCCTCCAGATCTTCAAGGCATGCACCACTGCTACTAACTCAAGATCATGTACTGGATAATTCTTCTCATGTATTTTTAGCTGCCTCGAAGCATAAGCAATAACCTTACCATCCAGCATCAATACCGCTCCAAGCCCTGTACGAGATGCGTCACAATAAACTATATAAGGCCCTGCACCCGTAGGTAGTATCAACACCGGCGCGGTGGTCAAGGCTGTCTTGAGCTTCTGAAAGCTCGCCTCACACTCCTCTGACCACTGGAATTGGACACCCTTCTGGGTCAACCTGGTCATCGGGGCTACAATAGAAGAAAACCCCTCTACAAATCGACGGTAGTAACCTGCTAATCCCAAGAATCTCTGGATCTCAGTCACTGCAGCTGGTCGAGGCCAATTCTGGACTGCCTCAATCTTCTTTGGGTCCACTTTAATACCTTCCACTAATACAATGTGACCTAAAAATGCTACCGAACTCAACCAGAACTCACATTTCGAAAATTTGGCATATAGCTGATTATCCTTCAGAGTCTGAAGAACCACTCTGAGGTGCTGCTCGTGCTCTTCCCGGCTGCGGGAGTATACCAGGATGTCATCTATAAAGACTATCACGAACAGATCTAAGTAAGGCCCGAATACCCGATTCATCAATTCCATGAATGCTGCTGGGGCATTAGTCAACCCGAAGGACATGACCAAGAACTCATAATGCCCGTACCTAGTGCGAAAGGCTGTCTTAGGAATGTCAGCCGCCCTGATCTTCAGCTGATGGTAGCCGACCTCAAGTCTATTTTTGAGAACACCCTCGCTCCTCGGAGCTGGTCAAACAAATCATCAATCCTCGGCAGTGGATACTTATTCTTTATTGTCACTTTGTTCAATTGCCGGTAATCAATACACATCCGCATCGAGCCATCTTTCTTCTTCACAAACAAAACAGGTGCTCCCTAGGGAGAAACACTGGGCCTAATAAAGCCCTTCTCAAGAAGGTCTTGCAACTGATCTTTCAACTCTTTTAACTCCGGCGGGGCCATACGATAAGGTGGAATAAAGATGGGCTGAGTGCCCGGTGCCAGATCAATACAGAAATCAATATCCCTATCGGGTGGTATGCCCGGCAGGTCTGAAGGAAAAACCTCAGGAAACTCCCGTACGATAGGGACTGACTCAATGGAAGGAACCTCTGCGCTGGAATCACGAACATAAGCTAGATAAGCTAGACACCCCTTCTCGACCATGCGTCGAGCCTTAACATAGGAAATAACATAGCGTACTGAGTGGCTTGAGGTACCTTTCCACTCTAGTCGGGGTGATTTCGGCAGGGCCAAGGTCACAGTCCTAGCATGACAATCTAGAATAGCATGGTATGGGGACAACCAGTCCATCCCTAATATGACATCACCCTAAGTACATTTATGCTATTGTGGTTTGCCGGGAGAGTCGGTCCTGAAATTTGGAGTATTTTGAGACACTTAGTCCCTAAATGAGAGCTTTAAAGATAGAAAATGATCCGCGACCAGAACAGTGTTAAGACGATCTCGGAACAGAAATCTGATGGTTCCATTAGCTCCGTTGGGTGATTTCGGGGTTGCGAGCGCGTTCGGAATGTATTTTGGAGGTCCTTAGCTCAATTAGACTTGAAATGCCGAAGTTTGAAATTTTGGCGAATCCGAACGATAGGTGAGATTTTGATCCGGGGGTCGGAATGGAATTCCGACAATTTCTGTAGCTTTGTTATGTGATTTTGGATATGTCCGCAAATTTTCAGGTCATTCGGACGTCGTTTGGTCGGGTTTTTGATCGAATGTGCAATTCGGAAAGTTTTAAGAAATTTAGGCTTGAATTCGATGTGAATTATGGGTTTTGATGTTGTTAGATGTGTTTTTATGATTGGAACAAGTCCGTATCGTGTTTTAGAATATGTTGGTGGTTTTCGTTGGGGTCCCGGGGGCCTCGGGGTGTTTTCGGATGGTTAAACGGGAGAAAACATGAAAAAAATTGCAGGTTTGGGTTATGTTCTGTTGTTTTTGCTCCTGCGGAAATGGGAGCGCAGGAGCGAGTCCGCAGGAGCGGACAAGTGAACGCAGGAGCGGAAGTGATCGCCGAAGCGGATCCTGGTCCGCAGAGGCGGCATCGCTGATGCGGAAAGAGGATCGCATAAGCGGTCCGGAGTTGCGAAGGGGAGTTCCGCAGAAGCGGACTCTGAGGCGCGGACTCCGAGGCACGGAAGCGGAATGTTCCGTAGGAGCGGAAGAGATTTCGCAGAAGCGGCCTCGCGGAAGCGACCCTAGGCTCGCAGAAGTGAAATGGGCCAGCCAGGCCTGGAGTTCGCAGAAGCGACCACGTGGTCGCAGAAGCGGTTTCGCAGAGGCGGAAATGGTCCGCAGAAGCGAAAATCGCCGATGATTAATTGTATCAGAAGTTAAAAAATTTCAGAAACATTTCACATTTGGGGTCTCGGCTTAAGAGGCGATTTGGGCAACTTTTGAGGGAGATTCAATGGAAATCATCAGGTAATCATCTATGGACTCATCTTATGATTAGTATTGATAATATTATGCAATTATATCATGAAAATGGAGGAATTTGGGGTAATTTATGGAGGATTTAGCCCTGGGCCTAAAATTTAGGAAATCTTTTATTTGAATGGGCAAACGGAGTCCAATTTCGATAAATTTTATATGCACGGACTCGTATTGAGATAAGGAACCCGAATATAAAATTTTCGTGATTTTGCGATAAGCGTACCGAAAGTCGGGTTTTGGAAACTTGTGGGTTTTGGTGTGTTTTGAGTTATTTTGATTGGGTAATGCCCAATTGGCCTATTTTGATGTGATTCTATTAATTTTTATCAGATACTACACTTGTGGAGGCCGACATTCGCGGCAAGAGGGTTATTTCTTAGCGGTTTTGTACCGGAATTGAGGTAAGTGGCTTGTCTAACCTCGTGTGGGGGACTTTCACCCCTAGGATATTATGTGATACTTTAAATGCCTTGTACACGAGGTGACGGGCGTTTACATGCGCTGGTTGTTGAACACATACTTTACTTAAAATGCTCGATGAGTGATATTCCTATTTTTAGCTGTTAAATTCGATATTCCTACCCGGTAGCAGTTAGAAAAGCATGATTAGGTAGTATTCAACTGTCTAGTTACCTAATTGTCTTACTTGAGTTTTCTTGGTAATCGCTGGCGTTGTTTATCGGTGAAGTTATAGTTAAGCATATTATATTTCTCTCTGTGTATTCCTTTACTTGCTGTGTTTGTGGACTGCGGGTTCAATTCCCGGAGATCCCAGGGCTGTGGGTTCGATTCCCAGAGACCCGGAGTGATAATGATGTGGACTGCGGGTTCGATTCCCAGAGATCCTGAGATTTATTAAGATGTGGACTACGGGTTCGATTCCCGAGATCCTGAGTTATTGGTAGGGACTACGGGTTCGATTCCCGAGATCCTGAGTTATTGGTAGGGACTACGGGTTCGATTCCCGAGATCCTGAGTTATTTGTAGGGACTACGGGTTCGATTCCCGAGATCCTGAGTTATTGGTAGGGACTACGGGTTCGATTCCCGAGATCTGAGTTATTGGTAGGGACTAAGGGTTCGATTCCCGAGATCCTGAGTTATTTGTAGGGACTACGGGTTCGATTCCCGAGATCCCGAGTTATTGGTAGGGACTACGGGTTCGATTCCCGATATCCTGAGTTATTGGTAGGGACTGCGGGTTCGATTCCCGGAGATCCTGAGTTATTGATTATTTATTGAGACATGGGCTGCGGGTTCGATTCCCGGAGACATGGGCTGCGGGTTCGATTCCCGGAGACATGGGCTGCGGGTTCGATTCCCGGAGACCCAGAGGTATTGTCAATGGGACGGTGGGTCCGATTCCCACAAGTCCTGGACGTGTTTTATTGAGTTGGTTATTTGTTGTTAGCTTAATTGTAGACGGTTGCAGTAATCATTTTATTGTTGTTATTTCGGATTTATTATTATTTGAGCTGCTTATTATTGTTATTGTCTTTTTGTTATTGTTCTCTCAGTAGGGCCACGACCTTCCTCGTCACTACTCCATCGAGGTTAGGCTTGGCACTTACTGAGTACCGCCGTGGTGTACTCATGCTACTCTTTCTGCACACTTTTGTTGTGCAGATCCAGGTACATCGGGGCAAGCTCATATTAGGTGATTCAGCAGCATTTTGGGAGACCTCGAGGTATGATCTGCCACGTCCGCGGATCCGGAGGCCTTCCTTCTATTCTGATAGTATTAGTAGATGTTTTCTCTCATGTCTTTGTTAGATACTCTTCACACATAGAGCCACAGTTGTATACTCTCTTTTAGTCTGTGTTGCCCGTGGGATTCCGGGTCTTGGTAGTGTTTTATACGGTGTGTTGACGAGTGTATGTGCCAAGCGGCACGGATTACATTCCTATTTATATTGTTTTTCCGCTATTTCTTGTTTAAAGTTCATAGACTTGTATATTCCACAACGTGTTAGGCTTACCTAGTCGTAGGGACTAGGTGCCATCACGACATGTTCACGATTGGTGAACTAGGGTCATGACAAGTTGGTATCAAAGCTCTAGGTTCGTAGGAGTCACGGGACACAGACCGGTTACTTAGATTCTCGCTGATCGCTACAGAGACGTCTGTAATTATCTACGGGGGGCGATGTAACTGTTTAGGAAACTCTTCAATTCTTTGAATTCCTTATCGTGCGCCATTTATTCGGTTAGAGCCTATGTCATATGTTCTTTTGCATCCACTCGTGTATTGAAATTGCGCACTCGGTATCAAGTATGCGCCGACGGTTCGTGATGCTGCTGCAGAGGGATTTCAAGGGAGTCAAGAATTTACTCAACCATTGTTACCGCGTGTCATCCATATCGATAATGCAAGAGAATTGAGAGATCTTCAATTGTGCACATGGGGTGCACTAGATTCCGACATTCGATTGATAAGTACGGTCTTGAGAAGACTGACTTAACTACCAAATCGTCACAATAATGGTAAAAATCACAAGGTGGATATAGATCTAAAGATAGTTGGTGGTAATAAAGACTACATGGTTCACATGAGATATCTATTTAGCAAAGGATTGAGACAGCAGAGATACTGGGGGGAAATACGTTTAATTGTCTTAAGAAGGACATGTACCAAACGAATGTCTTTGGCTTGTCTTATGATGAAAACGTACGAATGTTAAAGGCTAATATCATGGATTAGCAAGATGTATCTTAAGGCTTCGTGTCAAGTGAAAGGATTTCACTATCAACGATCTAATTATAGGTCATGTGTCATATCAGATTTGGCCTGCGATGTATTTAGGTGTTATTCAAAAGTTCTTGAAAACTTGCGGATGGGCAAGAGTTGATGCTCGTATGGTATAATGTTGGGACTTTATATGTTCCTGTGTCCCTAATAAACTCTGCATTTTATTATCAGCAGGGAAATATTTGACAAAGGCTACATGGTGCTTCGTGGGCGTGTGAGAATCATAGTATGTTTTAAGATGTTGTTGGTAGAGAATGCTCGGTTCATGGAGCGAGAAGATGTTTGGTTGTATTGGGATGAGGTCATACCCTATGATGTTAGGGTGCTAATAGAGCACATGTGGTTATATTCGTTGGATCAAGTCAGTTGCAGTTGAATAATAGTAAATGACTCGAGAGAATGGTTCTAATGTGTTCGAGAGTCGTGTAATAGTGGCTTTGGGCTAAGTGGGAGAGTCCCACCACTTAAGATTGGGTTGCATGGTTAATTACCTGTGTGAATTTTGGATATTAGCGTATTAATGGAGTATTGCAGCTACGGAAAAAGACCATGAGTGGTAATTTAAGTATATGAATTGTTGAATGCATGTTATGGTTAGCCTTATTGGCTCATGTTCAAACTTGAGGGAAAAATTTATGATTTATGCCTCGTATAGGTGCAGGCTTCGCGGGAAGTGATTCCGCTGGGTGCTTTATCGAGAGGGTATTCATATGTTATAAAGAAATTCAGTAGAGTTGGTTGCGTACTGGGGCAAGTTAGAACCGGATGGTTCTCGATAGCGGTCCTAGTGAATTCAAGAGGTAAAGTGTGGTGCCTATAATTCTGAGTCTATAAGTAACAGTTGAGGCTCAAGCTTTTGAAGCAACTTATGAAGAAAGGCACAAAACGATCTATGATGTTTTGACTTGTGGTGTACTATTTGAGAGACATGAAATGGTCGTCGTTCTTGAGATAGCATGGCCTCATGATTTAAGGTCACTCGGGGTAAGTGCGGTTGGAATAAGTTAGGTATTGAAGGAAGATATTAACATTTCTAAGGCAACCAAGGATAACCTGGAAGGAAGTAGATTGATCAACCATAGTTGAGTTGGCGTATTGGTGTCAATGATCGATTCATGCAACGTGATCGAATTATGCATGTGATTTGTGGCGGTGCATTTGAGACTTGTCGGCCGCAGTGATTGATGTAATTCTGAAGTATTCTTCTGTTAAGGGCCTGTTATGAGTAGGCGGATCTCGGAAAGGGTTATGGTGGCTTGGACCACTACTTAGAGATTGGCATATTCAACGGTTATGAGAACTCACCGTGTGTTGCTATAGTTCTCCTAAAATAAGTTAAATGGAAGGTCTTATGTGATGAAGTATTAGCCTATCGTCAGTTCTAGAGCTATGATGGAAATTGTGTCTATCGTATATCGGCACGTGGGGTGCAGCGAGTAGTATGAAATTTGAAGTAAGGACCAAGGTCACAGTTTGGTCAATGAATGTGATATAAAGAGCTCGGATGAGCAGGGAAAGAGTGTCGGTGTTTTGAGTAAGATGGGTATTAGCATCGGTATCATTTGAGGTCGGTGTTCTATGAGAAAGGCTTTGCATCCCGGTTAGGGACTCCTGATCGCTTTTCAGGGTTAGTGCAGCCGGTGGGTTGATGTGCAAGCCCGTTTAATTATTCGGAAGATGGTGGGAGCTTGACCCACAAGAAGATTGTATAGGTGTGACTTGTAGTCACTTGATTGGTTAGAAATTTAAACCAAGAATGAGGATTTTGGTGATATCATCCATTTGAGAACTTATGTCTTGAGGGCACTCTGCTTATTGGGTTATAGACCTGTGAAATATTATTGACTTAGCTTGGCACGACCAGGATAGACTTAAGGTCGGTGGATAGATTTAAATGTGGAAGTGAGCCTTGCATCAGGCCATTTGTGCTTCTTCCAGCAATGCGCCCTTTATGGAGGGATAGTTGCGGTCTTATTTCGCGGTTAGTTAATTCAAGTAAAGATATATTGCGCCGTATGAGTGTGCGACGGCTTGGTAAGTTCCTTATGTGTTGAGGTTCCGCTCAGCGGTGATGTTATATGAGCATGATGGCTCTTGAGGCTCATATCTTATATCGCACCTCAGTTGTGCTTGAGTTCATAGCCTATAGCGCTATATGTTTTCATTGAGTTTGATATCATGCACCTTAGTGTGCTTATGATCGATATTCAGTATTTTGATGTGACGAGCTATTCAGCTCGACATATGACTCCTTGTGTGAGTCTATATTGTTGGGATCGGATGGCACGCCACCATGGTTATATTGTTGGGATCGGGTGGCACGCCGCCATGGTTATATTTTTGGGATCGGATGGCACGCCGCCATGGTTATATTGTTGGGATCGGGTGGCACGCCGCCATGGTTATATTTTTGGGATCGGGTGGCACGCCGCCATGGGTATACTCTTGGGATCGGGTTGCACGCCGCAACAGTGTGATGTTTATTTCAGTATCTATAATTGCTTGTATGTGTTCTGTTTCCTATTTTTCTGAGGAGGTCCATGATAGTGTGAGAGTTGAGTAGTTCTCTCTAGTGTTCGCCTTCCTTTTGTACCACGTACGAATTAATAGCCTACTAGCACATTGTATCATCTTGTGGGACTTTTGATTATGTCTGATGTGGCTTATCGCCTGAGCAGTTCGTACTGTGTGAGATGAGATTATGTGATTTGGGGTCAGTGCAGACTGATTATATGAAGTATATTATAGAGGAAAGGATCATCCTCTAGTTTAGGACAAGGTAATGGATCCTGTCAGGAGTATATATCCAATGAATTGTTGATTCAGTAGTTGGTTATGGATATCGGCACATCTCTTCCGTCGTGTCGGTATTGTAAAAGTTGGAACGAGACCTATGTAGATCGTGAGGTGCAATGGGAGCATCTGATTCGTTGAATTTTTGGCTAATTTGATCATAAAATATTATCGTGGTCCTGTAGATTTTGTGTTGTAAGGTAAGAATCCAGCAAGGTTATGCAGTCATGTTTGAGGACGGCGTTTGAGGAATATTGAGTGATCTCTTGATGAAAACAAGCCTGACACAAAATTTCGGATGTTGGAATTAAGCTCTAAGACTTAATTGTTTGAACAAGAGGGAATATCTTCAGATTATATCAGGCTAATGTGCCCAGCTGAGTCCTAGATTTATTGGCCCTTTTGAGATTTTGAGGCGTATTGGGGATTTTGCCTATGAGTTAGCCTTACCTCCTAGTCTAGCTGGAGTTCACCCCGTATTTCATGTCTTCGTGCTCCGGAGGTACCATGGTGACCCGTCGCATGCGTTGGATTTCACTTCTGTTCAGCTAGACAAGGATCTGTCTTATGTTGAGGAGCCAGTAGCCATTCTAGACAGGCAGGTCGGAAAGCTAAGGTCAAAGAACATCGCTTCGGTGAAGGTTCAGTGGCGGGGCCAGCCGGTCGAGGAGGCGACTTGGGAGACTGAGCAGGATATGCGCAGCCAGTACCCTCATCTTTTCACTACTCCAGGTATGTTTTCTATGCTCGTTCGAGGACAAACGAATCTTTTAAGGGTGGGAAGATGTAACGACCCGGCCGGTCGTTTTAGAAAATTACGCCCCAATCCCCAATTTAACTGTTTCCCTAAGTACATTTCTGCTATTGTGGTTTGCGGGGAGAGTCGGTCCTGAAATTTGGAGTATTTTGGGACACTTAGTCCCTAAATGAGAGCTTTAAAGATAGAAAATGATCCGCAATCGGAACAGTGTTAAGACGATCTCGGAACGGAAATCCGATGGTTCCATTAGCTCCGTTGGGTGATTTCGGGGTTGGGAGCGCGTTCGGAATGTATTTTGGAGGTCCTTAGCTCAATTAGGCTTGAAATGCCGAAGTTTGAAATTTTGGCGAATCCGAACGATAGGTGAGATTTTGATCCGGGGGTCGAAATGGAATTCCGACAATTTCTGTAGCTTTGTTATGTGATTTTGGATATGTCCGCAAATTTTCAAGTCATTCGGACGTCGTTTGGTCGGGTTTTTGATCGAATGTGCAATTCGGAAAGTTTTAAGAAATTTAGGCTTGAATTCGATGTGAATTATGGGTTTTGATATTGTTAGACGTGTTTTTATGATTGGAACAAGTCCGTATCGTGTTTTAGAATATGTTGGTGGTTTTCGTTGGGGTCCCGGGGGCCTCGGGGTGTTTTCGGATGGTTAAACGGGAGAAAACATGAAAAAGATTGCAGGTTTGGGTTCTGTTCTATTGTTTTCGCTCCTGCGGAAATGGGAGCGCAGGAGCGGACAAGTGAACGCAGGAGCGGAAGTGATCGCTGAAGCGGATCCTGGTCCGCAGAGGCAGCATCGCTGATGCGGAAAAAGGATCGCAGAAGCGGTCCAGGGTCGCAAAGGGGAGTTCCGCAGAAGCGGAATATTGACCACTTAAGCGAGTTCGCAGGAGCGGACTCCGAGGCGCGGAAGCGGAATGTTCCGCAGGAGCGGAAGAGATTTCGCAGAAGCGGCCTCGCGGAAGCGACCCTAGGCTCGCAGAAGCGAAATGGGCCAGCCAGGCCTAGAGTTCGCAGAAGCGACCACGTGGTCGCAGAAGCGGTTCCGCAGAGGCGGAAATGGTCCGCAGAAGCGAAAATCGCAGATGATTAATTGTATCAGAAGTTAGAAAATTTCAGAAACATTTCACATTTGGGGTCTCGGCTTAAGAGGCGATTTGGGCAATTTTTGAGGGAGATTCAATGGAAATCATCAGGTAATCATCTATGGACTCATCTTATGATTAGTATTGATAATATTATGCAATTATATCATGCAAATGGAGGAATTTGGGGCAATTTATGGAGGATTTAGCCCTAGGCCTAAAATTTAGGAAATCTTTGATTTGAATAGGCAAACGGAGTCCGATTTCGATAAATTTTATATGCACGGACTCGTATTGAGATAAGGAACCCGAATACATAATTTTCGTGATTTTTCGATAAGCGTACCGAAAGTCGGGTTTTGGCAACTTGTGGGTTTTGGTGTGTTTTGAGTTATTTTGATTGGGTAATGCCCAATTGGCCTATTTTGATGTGATTCTATTGATTTTTATCAGATGCTACACTTGTGGAGGCCGACATTCGCGGCAAGAGGGTTATTTCTTAGCGGTTTTGTACCGGAATTGAGGTAAGTGGCTTGTCTAACCTCGTGTGGGGGACTTTCACCCCTAGGATATTATGTGATACTTTAAATGCCTTGTACGCGAGGTGACGGGCGTGTACATGCGCTGGTTGTTGAACACATACTTTACTTAAAATGCTCGATGAGTGATATTCCTATTTTTAGCTGTTAAATTCGATATTCCTACCCGGTAGCAGTTAGAAAAGCATGATTAGGTAGTATTCAACTGTCTAGTTGCCTAATTGTCTTACTTGAGTTTTCTTGGTAATCGCTGGCGCTGTTTATCGGTGAAGTTATAGTTAATCATATTATATTTCTCTCTATGTATTCCTTTACTTGTGTGTTTGTGGACTGCGGGTTCAATTCCCGGAGATCCCAAGGCTGTGAGTTCGATTCCCAGAGACCCGGAGTGATAATGATAGGGACTACGGGTTCGATTCCCGAAATCCTGAGTTATTGGTAGGGACAACGGGTTCGATTCCCGAGATCCTGAGTTATTGGTAGGGACTACGAATTCGATTCCCGATTCTCGGAGACCCAGGGCTGTGGGTTCGATTCCCAGAGACCCGGCGTGATATTGGTAGGGACTACGGGTTCGATTCCCGAGATCCCGAGTTATTGGTAGGGACTACGAGTTCGATTCCCGAGATCCTGAGTTATTGGTAGGGACTATGGGTTCGATTCCCGAGATCCTGAGTTATTGGTAAGGACTGCAGGTTCGATTCCCGAGATCCTGAGTTATTGGTAGGGACTACGGGTTCGATTCCCGAGATCCTGAGTTATTGGTAGGGACTACGGGTTCGATTCCCAGAGATCCCGAGTTATTGATTATTTATTGAGACATGGGCTGCGGGTTCGATTCCCGGAGACCCAGAGGTACTGTCAATGGGACGGTGGGTCCTATTCCTACAAGTCCTGGACGTGTTTTATTGAGTTGGTTATTTGTTGTTAGCTTAATTGTAGACGGTTGCAGTAATCATTTTATCTTTGTTATTACGGGAGTTATTATCATTTAAACTGTTTATTATTATTATCATCACTATATTATTGTTTCTCAGTAGGGCCCTAACCTTCCTCGTCACTACTCCATCGAGGTTAGGCTTGGCACTTACTGAGTACCGCCGTGGTGTACTCATGCTACTCTTCTGCACACTTTTGTTGTGCAGATCCAGGTACGTCGGGGCAGGTTCATATTAGGTGATTCAGCAGCATTTTGGGAGACCTCAAGGTATGATCTGCCACGTCCGCGGATCCGGAGGCCTTCCTTCTATTCTGATAGTATTAGTAGATGTTTTCTCTCATGTCTTTGTTAGATACCTTCACACATAGAGCCACAGTTGTATTCTCTCTTTTAGTCTGTGTTGCCCGTGGGATTCCGGGTCTTGGTGGTGTTTTATACAGTGTGTTGACGAGTGTATGTGCCAAGCGGCACGGATTACATTCCTATTTATATTGTTTTTCCGCTATTTCTTGTTTAAAGTTCATAGACTTGTATATTCCACAACGTGTTAGGCTTACCTAGTCGTGGGGACTGGGTGCCATCACGACATGTTCACGATTGGTGAACTAGGGTCGTGACAAGTTGGTATCTAGAATAGCATGGTATGGGGACAACCAGTCCATCCCCAATATGACATCAAAATCCACCATATCCAAAAGCAACAGATCAATACGGGTCTCAAGACCCCCAAAGATAACTACGCACGAACGATGCACCCGGTCGACTACAATGGAGTCACCCACCGGTGTAGACACATAAACTGGAATATCCAGAGCATAGCTGGGCACGGCTAAATACGGTGCAAAGTAGGAAGACACATATGAATATGTAGATCCAGGGTCAAATAATACTGAAGCACCTCTGCCACACACAAGAATGGTACCTGTAATCACGGCATCTGATGCCTCTGCCTCTGGCCTGGCTGGTAAAGCATAGAATCGGGGATCTGCACCTCCCCTCTGAGCTGCGTCTCTAGGACGACCATCAACTGGCTGACCTCTACCTCTGGCCGGACGGTCTCCACCTCTACGGTCTCCACCTCCACCTCTATAATCTCTACCCCCGCCTCTGGTTGGCTGGGCAGGTTGAGGGTCAGTTGGGGCCTGAATCATAGGACGAGGGCCCCGCTGCTGAGAGTTGCCCGTTGCCCGAGGGCAGTACCTGACAAAATGACCTGGGTCACCACAACCGTAGCAACTCTTAGGCTGATGGGACTGTTGGCCCTGACGACCTGAATGGCCTCCACGAACACTCTGAAGAGGCTGAGCATTAATAGGAGGTTGATCCGAATACTACCCACGAAACCCACGATCACCTGGTCTACCCTGTGAAGCCTGAAGGGCGGAATGGAAAGGCCTGGAAGACTGGCCCCTGTCAAAAGATTCTCGGCCACCAGAAGAAGAACCACTAAACCTGCCTGAATGACGAGGCCTCTTGTCTGAAGAATAACCACCTCCCCGAGCAAGAGCCATCTCAACTCTACGTGCTCTATTAGCTGTCTCCTGAAATGATATATCACTCCCCGCTCCCATAGCCATCTGAAGTCTAATTGGCTGATTAAGCCCATCTATGAACCTGCGGACCCTCTCCCGCTCTGTGGGGAGTATCACCACTGCATGACGTGCCAAATTAAAACCTTGTCTCATACTGAGTGACAGTCATAGTGCCCTGCTGGAGGCGCTCAAACTGCCTCCGAAGTGCATCTCGCTGAGTACTAGGGAGAAACTTCTCCAGAAATAGCTCTGCAAACTGATCCCATGATAAAGTCGGGGACCCTGCTGGTCGAATCAAACAATAATCCCTCCACCAAGTCTTGGCAGATCCTGAAAGCCTGAATGTACAGAAGTCAACTCCATTGGACTCCACTATTCCTATAGTCTTGAGAATCTCATGGCAACTGAATAAGAAATCCTGAGGATCCTCTGATGTGGCACCGCTGAAGGTAGTGGTAAACAACTTGGAGAACCGATCAAGTCTCCATAAAGAATCAGAAGTCATGGCCGCTCCATCTCCGGCCTGAGCCGTGGTACCTGACTGAGTGGCCACAACTGGCTGAACCACTGGTGCCTGAGGCTGAGGAGCTACTGGCTCCGGAGTACGAGCAATAGGAGTCTGGGCCCCTCCTCCAGCCTGAGAAGCGGCTGGTGCAACTGATAATAAGCTCGCTCTGGCAATGCTGTCCATAAATCCCTCTATTCCGACCAAAGCCTCCCGAAGATTCGGGGTAAATAAAGCCTCTCCTGGGACCTGAGCTGGGCCCACTGGAGCTGCTGGGACTGGAACCTCCTCGTCAATCTCAATATGAGGCTCCACCTCTGGAGTAGCTGCCGGGGGCTGAGCTCTGCCCCTACCACGGCCTCTGATACGGCCTCGGCCCCTACCTCTCACGGGAGCTGCCTGGGGCTCGGGCTGCTGGTCAGCGGACGAAGAAGCGCGTGTCCTCACCATCTGCAAAAGGACAGAATAGAAGTTCAATCAGTATTGAGGAACAAATCGCACGACAAGAAGGAACAAATGAGATGTCTCCGTACCTACCTCTCAAACTCTACTAAGCTTGTTCGTGAGTGGTGAGACCTATGTAACCTAGAGCTCTGATACCAACTTGTCACGACCCGAGTTTTTCCCCAACATCGGGATCGTGATGGCGCCTACTCGTGGTAGCTAGGCAAGCCTCTTTATTCACACTATCCTATTTTTAACAATACTTCATACTCAATTTAACAACCAAAATCATAATCTTAATTAAACAATTGCGGAAGACTTTATAAAAATAGAAATAAGTAATTTCAAGGTAACCGATACTGAAATCCTCTATCCAAGACGTGGAGTCACCAACTCACGAACTACTATCTAATACTACACATAAAAGTCTGAAAGAAATATAACATAATCTGTTTGTCTCGGAATAAGGAGACTACAGCTAATGACATAAATAAAAGGAAGAGACGTCGGGCCTGCGGACGCCTGCAAGCTACCTCGGTCTCAAATATGATCAACTTCCACGCGAAAGATCTACTGCTGCTGCTCCTGATCGAAACCTGGACCTGTGCAAAAATGCACAAAAGTGCAGTATCAGCACAACCGACCCCATGTGCTGGTAAGTGCCTGACCTATCCCGGTGAAGTAGTGACAAGCCTAGGACCAGACACCCACATAAACCTGTGCAGTTCTATATATATGTATACCACAAAATAACGAGAATTAACCAAGTAATGACGCAATAAGGAATATCTCAAAAGAACTCAACAATTAACAACAGTTAATAAGTCCACAAGGAAAACAAAGTATAATGGAAAAACAGGTAATATCAAGTCAATGAAACAGCAAATAAAGTGCACGACATCACCCTTTGTGCTTTTACTCTCATCCTCACCAAATAGCAAATAAAGTGCACGGCATCACCCTTCGTGCTTTTACTCTCATCCTCACATCCATGGTACGGCATGATCCTTCGTACGTGGTTCAATAACAAGGCACGGCATGATCCTTCGTACATAATCAATAAAACATGGCACGGCATTAACCTTCGTGCATAATCAATAAATCAAGGCACGACATTAACCTTCGTGCATAATCAATAAATCAAGGCACGGCATCACCCTTCGTGCTTTATCACTCTTCCTCTCCCAAATAACAATCACAGTTAAGGGCAAAGAATGGAAACAACAAATCATGAACCGTCCCGGCAAGGGACACAATGATCATTTCAACAAAGTCCGTGCAACGGCAATCAATATCTCACTTCACAACAAGTCCCGACAAGGGAGAACAATAACAATTCTACAACCCGGCAAGGGTTTAACAATTTATCTTCAAATATGTCTCACAAAAAGTATTAACAACAACTCACAGTCATGATAGACGCCAGTGTATGGATGCTCGTCACCACAGCCCATACACCGCACTCGATCACATAGCACATAGCACATAATCCTATTCCCTCAAGCTAAGATAGAACAAACACTTACCTCGTATGTTTACGAACAATTCAATCCGTGGAAATTCCTTTTCATTTCAAATTTAGCTCAAATCCAATCGTATCTATACACAATTGATTTAATATCATCAATACTACTCAACAAACTAATTCATAAGGCCAATTACAACTTTTACAACATTCTGCCCGGAATAGTGAATATCGACCCCAGGCCCACATGGTCGGAACTCGGGGTTTGGACCAAAATCCGGTTACCCATCCCCCCACGAGTTCAAGTATATGATTTGTTTCAAAATCGGACCTCAATTCGAGGTCCAACTACCCAATTCATGAAAACCATATATTCTACCAAAAACAAGAAATTCTACCATGAAAACCTTTGATTTCTATTGAAAAACATGTTTAATGTTGTTAGGAATTGAAAGAATTAAGTAAAAAGTGACTTACAATTACTTTGAAGAAGAGGGAGTTCGTGAAAAATCGCCAAGGGAGGTTTTTGGGTTGTGAAATGTGAAAAATGGAGCTGGAAATCGTGATTTACAGGTCTCTATGTTCGCATTTGCGAGCATGGGTTCGCAATTGCGAACCCCGACCAATTTCTGGAGTTTGAAAAATAAGCTAAGGATGGGAAGTTCACATTTGCGAACTTTTGTTCGCATTTGCGAAGCCAAGGCAAATTCTGGGGAGTTCGCATTTGCGAACAAGGCTGGATCAAGGGCCTTCGCATTTGCGACATTTTAGTCGCATTTGCGAAGATAGGCCTTTTACTGAAGGCCTCGCATTTGCGAGGTATTGTTCGCATTTGCGAACCCCTTCACTCCCTTGCCATCTTCGCATTTGTGAATATTGGTTCGCATTTGCGAACCAAGGCCAGCCTGGGGACATCTCGCAATTGCAAGAAAGTCTTCGCAATTGCGAAGCCAACAGCTGGGTGAAAAACCAGCAGTGTTAAAATTCAGAAATTGATCCAACGGTCTATCAAATCTCTACCCGAGCCCCCCGGGCTCCAAACCAAACATGTACAAAACATCAAAAACACATTACGAACTTGTTCGTGCGATCACATCGCCAAAATCACCTCGTTTTCATCAAATCAAACCTCGAATTCATGATTTCCATACTTTTGGTTTTCAAAGCTTTCAAACTTGGAACTCAAGGTCCAAATCATATCAAACAACATCCGAATGTCACCAAACTTTGCAGAAAGCACATATATAATATTTAGGACTTGTACCGGGCGTCGGAACCAAAATACGAGCCCGATACCAAGGTCAATTAATTCATTTTCCTTTAATAATTACATCAAAAACAATTTCACAGAAAAATTCATAACTTGGGCTCTAGGCCTCAGAATTCGACTCCGGACGCATGTTTAAGTCCCATATTTTCCTACGGACCTTTCGGGACCATCCAATCTCGGGTCCGGGTCCGTTTACCAAAAATGTTGACCGAAGTCAATTATATCAACATTAATATCATTTTTCTCCAAATTTCTCATAGAATTCATATTTTCTCTATCACAAAATCTTTCCGGCTACATGCCCGGATCGTGCACGTAAATCGAGGCAACATAGAATGAGGTTTTCAAGGCCTCAGAAGCTCGAAATGATTAATAAAATAAGTGATGACCCTTTGGGTCGTCACATATTTTGGGACGTTCAGCCTTAGGCTTACCCCTTACAAGAGGTACAAGGGAGCTCCAGATCGAGCTTAACTCCGAGTTGGAGCTTGTGTTGCGAGAATAGTGGGTGTTTCATCTAATTCTTCGTCCTCAAAAGATAATATCATTTCCAAAATATCATTGTAAAGTTTCATGATCTAGCTATTCTCCGAAATTAATATTGTAACATACGGGTGGTTGAAAAAATAAAATTTCATCAACATGAGTCATTTAATCTATACTTTTTTAATTCTAGGAGAAGGGTGTCACGACCCCAATCCCGGTCGTGATGGCGCCCAACATAACTGCTAGGCAAGCCCGACTATTTACACTCTCATCCCGAGCATAAAGCTCAAATAAATTACCTAAATATTATTATCAACAATAAAGCTAAACTGAATAATCACCCAAAGATCTAGGGTCACGAGTTTAGAGCCTCTAAACATGATCGGATAATAATATCTAAACAAAGTACTCAAGTATGAATAATGTATAAATAAAGGTAAACTAGAATAAGAAGAGAAGCCAGGTCCTGCGAACGCGGGCAGCTACCTCAGCAACTCGGATAAACACTGATAAAAGTTGGAGTTCTCGTCTATCCCTCCTGTGTACCTGAATCTGCACACAAAGGTGCAGGGAGTAGGGGTGAGTACTAAGTACTCAGTGAATAATAAGTATATATTAATAGCTGAAAGCAAGAAATCCACAAAATACCACAGAGTAAAGCTAAACTACAGTCCGATTCCTCCTACGAACTAGAAACAACAGTACATCACAATTATCACAGATAATTCACAGACAAAGATGCAATGCAATGCACATAACCACTACGGCATGTAGCCCGATCCATTTAACGTCGACGGCTCTCACTGGGGGTGTGTACAGACTCCGGAGGGGCTCCTACAGCCCAAGCACAATAATACTACGGCGTGTAGTCCGATCCTCATATCATCTGTTGCGGCGTGCAGCCCGATCCACATATCATCTGCTGCGGCGTGCAGCCCGATCCATCCTCAGTCCAAAACATACATATAAGCCACACAACAGTTCAAATTATTTATTTCCAGGTTCCAGTTCATTAATTATGAGAATACTTTAATTTTATTTAATTTTTCCAAGAACGGGTGACTTAGCATTTCAACATGGTGATATCAAACCAGGACTGAGATCAGTGATTAAGCAAATAGAGCTATCACATATATAACTATCCCCTAGGGATACTACAGGTCGGCACAAGGCCCCAAACATGGCTTACAACCCACAATATATCAATCACAGTATGTGTTTCAACCACATATATCATATTATTTATATTCGGGATGGACTAAATCTAAATCCCAAGTCATAATCAATCCCATACCTGCCACGGGGTGCAAGCCACGCCCTACTAGCATCACAATATGCTAAGCCGGGGTTTCGAACCCTCGGGCTACCATATACACAAACTACTCACCTCTAACCGGTCGTGGACTCATTCGCGATACCTTTTCCTTTTGAATTTGCTGTCTCGTGCGTTGAATCTAGTCAAATCACAGCAATTATATCAAATACGGGTCAAAGAAACATAACCCAATTTAATTTACACGAAATACGCAATAATGCACCAAGTTGGTAAAACCCGAACCCCGGGCCTGCTTCTTGAAAAATTCCTAAATTCATACCAACGGATTCCCCGTCTCACCACGAGTCCGTACATATAAAATTTATCAAAATCGGAGTTCGAATGGTTTGTTTTCAAAACCTAAGCCTTAATTCTTCACAATTTCTACCCAAATTCATGAGTTTTGATGTTAATTCTACCATATAATCATGTTTTTGACTCAAGAAACTTACCTCCGATATTTCCCCAATTAAAACCTCTTACTTCTCGTCTAAATGCTCTCCAAGACGTTCAGTTTTTATGATAAAACTGGTTTAGTTCACGGAGGTTCTGATATTAAACGCTTCTGTCAGGCCTATATTTTACCATCTGCGATCGCAACACTCCGTCTGCGATCGCGATGCACAAAATTCCCCAGGCCCTCATTTTTCCTATGCGATCGCAGGACCCTGCATGCGATCGCAGAAACCGGTCACTCTTCTACGCGATCGCAGGGCCACTCACGCGATCGCAGTGAATTACATCCTTCTCCTACGCGATCGCAAAGAATGCTACGCGATCGCAATGCATAACTCCATAGGCCTATGCGATCGCAGGCCTATTCACGCGATCGCATAGAGGAACTTTTGGCCGCCCATTTCCTCTTCTACGCGATCGCAGCCCCAGGCTCGCGATCGCAGTGAAGAAATTCACTATCAGTTTCGGCTGCAGTTCCTGCTGCATTTTTTTAACTAAAAATCCCCGTTGGGCATCCGAAATCATCCCGAGACCCCCGGGACCTCGACCAAAAGCGCAACTACATCACATTACTTCATTCAAACTTACTCGTAACTTAAAAACACCATCGTAAACATCAAAATCACCATTTTCACACGGATTCAAGCCTAAGTTTCTTTAAAACTTCCGAAACTAACATTCGATCCAAAACCCGACCTAAACACCTCTAAATGACCTGAAAATTTGCAGACATATCCAAAATCACCTAACGGAACTACTGCAACTGTCGGAATTCCATTCCAACTCCCGGATCAAAATCACACCTGCCGTTTGGATTTCATCAAAATTCAACCTTAGCCAATTCAAGCCAAAAACTACACTGGACCTCCGAATTTGATTCTGATTGCTCTCCTAAGTCATAAATGATCCCCCGAAACTAGTCGAATCATCAGAATTCCATTCTGAGCTGTCTAACTCATCGGTCAACATTCGGTTGACTTTTCCAACCTATTCTTCTCATAAAGAGGTTTATGACCTCATTTCTATCTAAAATTTCCTCTGATTTGCTTCTAACTTTCCAAACACACATAAATTAGTATATTGAAGCATTAAATGAATAAAACGCGACGGTAACTCCCGTAACGACGGGTCGGGTCGTTACAAAGAGTTAGGATTAGGACTAGGATTAGGATTATTACTACCTTTACCTTTACTATTTTTTAAAACAAGCCAAATATATTTTTAGGTGCCATAATTTAAATACGAAATTAAATTTAAAAAGGTAACACAAAAACTAAACACATAAATGAAATATGAAAATAGAACACATTAAGTAAAACACAAAAATTAAGTATTAAAATGATACGCAAAAATTATATATTAAAATTAGGAGACGGAACTAGTGTACCGTGATTAAATATTAAAACTTGAAGAAATTGCCCAAAGTATTGCTTCAAATACTTGACAAATTAATCTGTAGCTTGAAGGTTGCTCCAAAATTTGCCAAAATACTTGAAAGTTAATACTTGATAGTGAGAAAATTGAGAGAATATTATAGATAAAATGTACGAGATTTGAGAGAGGATGATTGATTTTTGTAGGAAAATAAAGAAGGATGGGGGTATTTATAATAGAAAATAGAACCAAAGTGTAATTTAATAAACTAGGGGTTATATTAAAAGGTTGGGAGTTTGGGGTATTTGGGGGAGGGGGGGGAAGGAAGGGGTGGAGGCCATTTATAGCCACTTTTGGTCATTGGGAACGACTATTTTTGCATTGCTGCATGACGACTCGAATTCAAACAAAAAAAAGGACACGGGACAAGCGGGATTGGTCGGGACGGGATGGGATGAAACGGGATGGGACAAACGGGATGAAAAGGCCATCCCGCGTCCCCTTTAACATGGGTCCATCCCATTTAGAATAAAGTGGGTCGGGACGGGACGGGACAGTCTATCCTGTTAGACAGCCATACCTCTAAGTAATAAATTTGTTACTAAATTATTGAATAAGTAGTTATACATAGAATAATAGATTGGTCTATAGCTAATGACAGTTGTCTCTAGATTCTCAAAAATTATGAGTGACTATGAATTGAATTTCTCTAGGCCATTTTACCTAAGTTGAGTTTGTTTCATTACTATGTTTGGAAAGCCACCTAGGAATTTGATTTGGGTGTAATTGAGTATAATTACACAGTTTGACATGTTTGTTTGGCCAAGTAATTACTTGGTCAACATGAAATTAGGTGTAATTAAAGGGGTGTAATTACACTCTCCAATTTTCTAAGGGGAGGTGAGAATTGGTAGTAATTACTCTATGTAATTACAAGATTATTTTTTATTTGTTTCCTTTTTATTTTTATTTTAATTTATTTTCTTTATAACTTTTTCTTTCTTTTATTTTGGTTTTTCAAATTTTATTTTACTTTTAAATTCTTTAAAATATTTAAAATATATTTTTTTGTGCATTATTTTTTTATTTTTTTCTTTATTTCTTGTTATTTTATGTAATTGCTTATATTTTATTTTTATTTATTTTATTATTCTATTTTCTTGAAACTACACCTCCTAATATTATAAATAGTGAGTCATTTACAAACTTATCATATAATGAGTGATGTTATTAAAGTAAAATTTCATTGTCAAATGTGGTTATAAACTTGTTATATTGTCTAATCTAAAATTATAGTGGAACTTACTGTTATTATGTTGCAATTTGACATACGCTAAATAATTTTTTTTTTAAATTGTGTTATATTCATGGTTCTAATTTACTTGTTTTAGTAGTATTGTCTCACATCGTATATTGTTTATTTTTTAGTTAGAATTGATAGATCAGTTTTGTCAGATATTTGAATAATATTATGATATTATATTTATAAATATTAATTTATTTTATCAAATATGAATTTCATGATGTTCTTACAAAAAATATATATTTTTTTTTAATTTTTGTATGTATCTACACTAAATATTATTAATTTAAAATATATAGATAAATTACTTTTACAATATTAGTTATAAAATATATGATTACTTATTAATGTATATTCACAAAAAATATACATCTTAAATATCAAATATAATATTATTTATACTTATAAAAATTTATAGGCATGTATTTATTATATTAACTCATAAGTTTTGATAGTTATTTAATTTAAAATTTAATCTAACTGTATAATTACACTTGTGAAATCAAACAATAAATGTGTAATTATACTATAATTACATTGACAAACAAACATGTCGTAATTATATAACTGAGTAATTACTAGGCTGTGTAATTACTACCCTAGTAATTACTACAATTTCAATCATAGGGTGACTTTCCAAACGAACTCTAAGGGTTTGAAGTTTGTCTGTATCTGGGGTTTTCTAATTGTTTTGTGGATAACAATGCTAATGGCATTGATTGTTCAAAAAATAATAAAGATAATTTGAACTATGCATTGGCCTTTTGGTAAAAAAAAAGGAGAACTTTACATAACTATCACATTTAAGAAAATATATTATAAATGTTTAGCATCAATTCTGTTATTACAATTGTGGCAGGAAGATATTTATATTTATAGCACACAATTCTATTAAAATAGGATATTAATTACTAATCCCTTAAAATAAGCAAATTAAATGAAAGTGAAATCCTTTGTCCAAAATTGACGCTTTTTTGTTCTCTTTATTTATTATTTCTCCTTTTTTATCCTCTCTTCAACTTTCTTTCTTTACATTTTATTCCCTTCTAAATTTGTTCCATTCGTATCTTTTCTCTTTAATTGACTTTCTAAAGTTTTTCTTTGTCCTATTTCTTTCTTTTCATAAAATATAGCTCTTGATTTTGATATTAGTTCACAATAATATATACCAAAAGTTATAAATAAAAAATACATCTTGAATTAAGATATATAAATATACCAAAAGTATATATAAAAAATATTTCTTTCATAAGATTGCATCTAACATATAAAATATAGATAACAATACATCTTATATTAGAGATGATATATGTATACATAAAAATACATCTTCGATTAAGCACTTCACATATATAATATATAAAAATATACTCTAAAATACATCTTAAATAAATTGACACTAGACATTAAAATACACAAAATATATACATAAAAAATACATATTGGATTAAAGTGGCACTTGATATTGTTGGTAATAATTCTGGTATATTTCATACTTGATTAGCAATATATAGTTATATAAATGACAATATAATGGTATAATGTATATGAATCTGTGTATATTTCTTAGAAAATATTGTTGGTATATAATATAAAATGTATAGTTTGAAAAAATAATTTTTGAGTATAGAACTTATTTATTTATTTTAATAAATGTGAATATTGTGAGAATGATATATCAAAATCTCTCATTCCAATAATTACTCTTCACTCGTTCTCATAGAAGTCGTTCCTATTTTCTCCCTCATGGAGAAAGGAATATGGTTTTAGGGATAACTATTTGAGAGAGAATGGGAACAGATAAATTTAGGGTTAAAACTGGTTCCTAAATTTAAGGGTCATTAATTATTTTCTAAAAGTTGCTTGTACGTAAACAAAAATGAAGCATGCTATAATTGTTAATAAATTTGCTGTTTCTGGAATAACCTAAAATTAATGCCATTTATTTAAATAATTCTTGGTTAATGACCAACAGTGTAAAAATCTCAAAAAAGGAAGATATTTTTTTTAGCCAATAAAATGCTTGATAACTGCCCGATAATCGTTAATTCTATATCAATTGGTTCGTTATCTTATTAAATGATTAGCAGATCACCATATTTATAATTCTATAACTGATAATCTGAATTGTAATCGTAATTATCCGCGGGATAAGCACTAAGCTTATGTGCTAGTCAGGTTTTTCATAATTTGCTTTTCATTTTACATCGTGAATGTGAGACAGCTCAAATCTCACAATCATAGTGTCCAAATTTTCATTGATTGTACAGCTTTCTCGAAAGTTGAAACCAATTGTTCCAATTTTATTGATTGTCCCACAAAATACTCATCATTGCTTTGCTTAATCGACAGCCACGAATCAAGAATTCAAGAAAACTAATAGGAGACCATGTCATAAATTGACTTGTATTATCTTGAATTAAACATTGGGATAAATAAACTGAAACTAGGAGAGCTCTTAAAATTTGGTTGACAGATGTGCCGAGCCCACTTAATAAGGTAATCTTTAACGACATTCACACATTATGTCTTGTCATAGTCCCCAGATAGTACAATACTCTCTCCGGTCCAAAATAAATAATTTTTTTGCTTTTTTTTGTGAACCAAAATAAGTGATTTTTTCGGATTTCAAGAATGACTTAATGATGTTTTTCCTACATTGTCCTTGGAGTAAATAGTGTTGGAATATGTATTAGGAGTGTTTATGTGAGATAGTTGTTAGAAGCTTCCTCCAATTTGCTTATTGATGTAAGCAATGACATCAATAAATGGTAGGTGAGATGGGAATATTGCAAATTGATCCTTCTTGATAGGTGAGATTTGCACTTTTGGTCCCTATCTCAAAACTATAAATACCTCCTTCATCTCATTGTTTTAAACACACCAAAAATATTCAATAACTCAAGTATAAGAGTTAGAGAGAAAGAGAGAGTTTGTTTTTCTTTAGGAAGTTTTTCTAAAGGGAGAGTGGCAAAATAGTGAGTAAAATACTAGTCGGGTATTTTCGGGAAACACTTTTGTGTGCGCCACTATTTTGGGTAGAACTCGGGAAATTGTTGTACCTCCAAACTATTGGAGAAGTCTCTCTTTGTAAGCCTACTAAAAGTTTTAGTGGAAGTTGGTGGCGGGTTTGTGGACGTAGCCTAAACGTTTTAGGTGAACCACGTTAAATTCTTTGTGTCATTTATTTTCCGTTGATCATTTATTTTTCCGCTGTGAAGAAGTGTTTAGTGCCACCGGGTCCTAACAAGTGGTATCAGAGCTTTGGTTAGAATACTATTCATACGTACGGTACTATTCATACGTACGGGTACTATTCATCCATACGGACACTATTCATACCTACGGTTACTATTCACCGCCGGAAATATGGAGGCAAGGACAAGCAAGATGGTCAACCTAAACGGCACAAATTACCACTTATGGAGAAACAAGATGAAGGATCTCTTGTTCGTGACGAAGATGCACCTGCCGGTGTTCAGTGCTCAGAAACCTGAAGACAAGTCAGACGAGGACTGGGAATTTGAGCACAACCAAGTGTGCGGCTACATACGGCAATTTGTTGAAGACAATGTGTACAACCATATTTCTGGTGTGACACGTGCAAGGTCGTTATGGAACAAGCTCGAGGAGTTGTATGCCTCTAAAACAGGTAACAACAAATTATTTTACTTGACAAAATTAATGCAAGTAAAATATGTAGAAGGAACAACTGTGGCAGATCACCTTAATGAAATACAAGGGATTGTCGACCAGTTGTCGGGAATGGGCATAAAGTTCGATGACGAGGTACTTGCTCTTATGGTGCTCGCAACACTCCCAGAGTCATGGGAACCTTGAAGGTTTCAATCACCAATTCTGCACCCAACGGTGTGGTAAACATGGAGACAGTCAAGAGTGGCATTCTAAATGAAGAAATGAGACGCCGATCACGAGGATCATCTTCTTCATCAGAGGTGTTGGCTGTTACGACCAGGGGGAGAAGTCAAAACAAAGGCCAGAGTAACAGAGATAAGAGCAGAGGTAGATTCCAACAAATTTTCACATGTTGAGTGCCATTACTGCAAAAAGAAGGGCCATATCAAAAGATTTTGCCGACAGTTTCAGAATGACCAGAAGAAGAACAAATGCAAAAAGGAGAAACCCGAAGAAAGCGGTGATGATGAAGCGAACTCCTTTGGTGAGTTTAACATTGTCTACGATGACGACATTATCAATCTGACAACCCAAGAGACGACATGGGTGATTGATAGTGGAGCTACCATTCATGCAACGCCACGGAGAGAACTCTTCTCATCTTACACACCCGGAGACTTCGGTCGTGTAAAGATGGGAAATGCCAATTTCTCAACGGTTGTAGGCAAAGGAGATGTTTGCCTAGAGACCATGAATGGGATGAAGCTACTTTTAAGAGATGTCAGGCATGTTCCAGATATGCGCCTGAATCTGATCTCCGTAGGCAAGCTTGATGAGGAAGGTTATTGCAATACCTTTCATAATGGCCAATGGAAGCTCACGAAAGGCTCATTGGTGGTGGCGCGGGGCACGAAGCAGTCAAAGTTGTACGTGACCCAGGCAAGCATCTCCCAACAAGTTATAAATGTTGCGTAGAATGATAGCAATAAGAAGTTGTGGCATAGACGTCTTGGCCACATGAGTGAAAAGTCAATGGCGCGTTTGGTGAAGAAGAACGCCTTACCAGGTCTAAACCAGATCCAGTTGAAGAAGTGTATTGATTGTTTAGCTGGGAAACAAAACAGAGTTTCATTCAAAAGATTCCCTCCTTCCAGAAAGCAAGACGTGTTAGATCTGGTACACTCAGATGTATGCGGGCCTTTCAAGAAGTCCCTCGGTGGTGCCCGATATTTCGTGACCTTTATTGATGATCATTCACGAAAGACATGGGTATACACGCTGAAGACCAAGGATCAAGTGTTTCAAGTTTTCAAACAATTTCGGACCTTGGTGGAAAGAGAGACTGGTAAGAAGTTGAAGTGCATCCGGACAGACAATGGCGGTGAATACCAGGGTCAATTTGATGCTTATTGTAAAGAGCATGGTATTCGACATCGGTTCACACCTCCTAAAACTCCACAGTTGAATGGCTTGGCTGAGAGGATGAACAGAACCTTGATCGAGAGAACCGGATGTTTACTCTCTCATTCAAAGTTACCAAAGGCTTTCTGGGGTGAAGCACTAGTTACAGCAGCCTATGTGCTAAACCATTCACCCTGTGTCCCTCTTCAGTACGAGGCTCCAGAAAAGATTTGGTCAGGAAGAGATATCTCTTATGATCAATTGCGGGTATTTGGCTGCAAAGCCTATGTCCATGTTCCGAAGGATGAAAGGAGCAAACTTGATGTCGAGACAAGGGAGTGTGTATTCATCGGCTATGGTCAAGACATGCTTGGCTATAAGTTCTATGATCCGGTGCAGAAGAAGCTCGTTAGGAGTCGAGATGTTGTGTTCGTTGAGGACCAAACAATTGAAGACATTGACAAAGTAGAGAAGTCCACTGATGATTCTGCTAAGTTTGAGTTGCCTCCAACAATGGTGCCGAGACAAGTTGGAGACGATGTTCAGGATAATCAAGCTGAAGCCCCTGATCTTCCAAATGAAGATGAACCAGCAGATGCCGAAGGTAACGAGGATAATGGTGATGATGATGCAGACGAGGATGATCAACCTCAACCAGCAATCCTCAACAACCCTCCTTATCACACAAGATCTGGAAGAGTTGTGCAACAGTCTACCAGATATTCTCCACACGAGTATGTGTTACTCACTGACGGGGGAGAACCCAACAGTTTTGAAGAAGCTGTTGATGATGAACATAAGGAGAAGTGGATAGAAGCCATGCAAGACGAGATGAAATCCTTGCATGAGAACAAGACGTTTGAGCTGGTGAAGTTGCTGAAAGGCAAGAGAGCTTTGAAGAATAAATGGGTGTTCAAGATCAAGCATGATGAAAACAGTTCCTGTCCGAGATTCAAAGCAAGATTGGTCGTCAAAGATTTCAATCAAAGGAAAGGTATAGACTTTGATGAAATATTCTCACCGGTTGTGAAAATGACCTCAATACGCACGGTGCTGGGATTAGTAGCAAGCCTCAACCTGGAGGTTGAGCAGATGGATGTGAAAACCGCCTTCCTATACGGTGATTTGGAAGAGGAGATATACATGGAGCAACCGGACGGTTTCCAGCAAAAGGGGAAAGAGGACTGCGTTTGTAGATTGAGGAAAAGCCTCTATGGCTTAAAACGGGCACCAAGGCAGTGGTACAAGAAGTTCGAGTCGGTGATGGGGCAACACGGCTACAAGAAGACAACTTCAGACCATTGTGTGTTCGTTCAGAAGTTTTCTGACGATGATTTTATCATCCTATTGCACTATGTGGATGATATGTTGATTGTTGGCCGGAATGTTTCCAGAATTAATAGCTTGAAAGAGCAGCTAAGCAAGTTCTTCGCCATGAAAGACTTGGGGCCAGCAAAACGGATCCTTGGGATGAGGATTATGCGAGACCGAGAAGCCAAGAAGTTATGGTTGTCTCAGGAGAAGTACATCGAGAAGGTACTTCAACGGTTCAACATGGAGAAAACTAAAGCAGTTAGTTGTCCTCTTGCTAACCACTTTAGATTGAGCACCAAGCAAAGCCCGTCAACAGATGATGAGAGAAAAAAGATGGAGCGGATTCCATATGCTTCAGCAGTAGGAAGTTTGATGTATGCCATGGTTTGTACACGGCCAGATATTGCTCATGTTGTAGGAGTGGTAAGTAGATTTCTTTCTAATCCAGGAAAGGAACATTGGGATGCTGTTAAGTGGATTCTCAGGTATCTTCGAGGAACATCCAAACTATGCTTGTGTTTTGGAGAAGACAACCCTGTGTTGGTTGGCTATACTGATGCAGATATGGCCGGAGATGTTGATTCTAGAAAATCAACTTCAGGATACTTGATTAATTTTTCAGAGGGGAGCTGTGTCATGGCAATCAAAGTTGCAAAAATGTGTTGCACTATCAACTGCTGAAGCTGAATTCATTGCAGCAATGGAAGCTTGCAAAGAACTGCTGTGGATGAAGAAGTTCTTAACTGAACTTGGATTTTCGCAAGACGGTTATCAGCTATTTTGTGATAGTCAAAGTGCTATCCACCTTGCGAAGAATGCCTCATTCCATTCCAGATCCAAGCATATTGATGTTAGATATAATTGGATCGGGGATGTGTTAGAGAAGAAGATGTTGCGGCTAGAAAAGATCCATACAGATGAAAACGGATCAGACATGTTGACCAAAACTCTACCAAAGGGTAAATTTGAGTTCTGCAGAGAAGCTGCAGGGATAGGAGACTCTCCAAATAGTCGGAAGGGGAGAATTGTTAGAAGCTTCCTCCAATTTGATTATTGATGTAAGCAATGACATCAATAAATGGTAGGTGAGATGGGAATATTGCAAATTGATCCTTCTTGATAGGTGAGATTTGCACTTTTGGTCCCTATCTCAAAACTATAAATACCCCCCTCATCTCATTGTTTTATACACACCAAAAAATATTCAATAACTCAAGTATAAGAGTTAGAGAGAAAGAGAGAGTTTGTTTTTCTTTAGGAAGTTTTTCTAAAGGGAGAGTGGCAAAATAGTGAGTAAAATACTAGTCGGGTATTTTCGGGAAACACTTTTGTGTGCGCCACTATTTTGGGTAGAGCTCGGGAAATTGTTGTACCTCCAAACTATTGGAGAAGTCTCTCTTTGTAAGCCTACTAAAAGTTTTAGTGGAAGTTGGTGCCGGGTTTGTGGACGTAGCCTAAACGTTTTAGGTGAACCACGTTAAATTCTTTGTGTCATTTATTTTTCGTTGATCATTTATTTTTCCCGCTGTGAAGAAGTGTTTAGTGCCACCGGGTCCTAACAATAGTAAGGTTAAAATGGTCAATTCTATTGCTAATTAATGCTAAAAGGTGACTTTTTTAATATGTATGAAAACATCCAAAAAATCACATATTTTGGACCGGAGGGAGTATTGGATTTTGCCTTTTCGGCCAATACAGAGAAACACATGCATTTTATAGAAGAATTAACCAAATAGCCGTTCATCCAATCATCTAAACTTAAACTAGTCAGTAGAGGTATAATAAAGGTATATCTTATATATTATATATATATAATTAATATATATGACAAAAAAAAGTAAACAACGAATATGGCAGGCGAAGATCCCTTTTCTATAACTGCAGTTTTTGTACTAGTTTGTGTGCGCCTTGATTATTTTACCAAGTACATTTACCTACTAGGATAGATATCAAGTAATCTTGTCTATCAACGTGTAAACAATACATATCTCTACTGAAATTTGAATACTAATCACCCATAATTTTCATTTCATTTCATTGATCGTTGGGCCACGCTCGGGAAAAACCATGCATTTGCCTGGCCATGACATAAAATGAGAAGGTAAACATACTTGTCTTTCTACAAAATTATTGTTCAAAAACAATTTATGTTTCGTTATAGCCACAAAATGATCACTTGGTCAAATCAATATTTACGTGGTGTTATTTTGAATTAGACTTGTCACAAGACAATATTCCTTCTGGTCCTCCAGAATATTACTGAATTGTCTCTAACTAAGAACCAGCAATTCTCTGACCCTATACATTAATGGAATTTAAGAAGCCACCCACCAAACTCCTTCATTGTAATTCTTCTTCTAGCCACAAACTACATTCTCACATTTACTCCAAACTGTCCTTCCTATCAAAAGTCCATCTGATATCTAACATAAATAAGCTCAGAATGAGTGCGATCTTATTAAATGTACAAAATAAAAGGGCTGAATTCGGTACACAAATATATCCCCTGTTAACACAAGGTCTGGGGAAGGGTCTCATCTCGAGGGATGTGATGTAGGTAGTCTACCCTGATGCAAGCGCAAACGGATAAATTCTACGGCTCGAACTCATGATAATAGGTCACGAAGATAATTTTGCTATTGTTCCAACGCAAAGGCTGACCTAGGATTTGAAGGTTAGGGTGCACTTTTGGGTTTAACCAAAATCTGCTTTGTATAATAGGTACACACACTAGTTAATACATCACTATTTTCTAATGACATATACATGCATACATAGAATTTTTGCCTAACTTTACGGTTGCTGGTGACCCCTTTCGATATAGCATAGGTTCGCTTCTGGCTCCAAGGGTCCCCTTCATCTTAATATGTGTGTGTATATATATGTATATATATATATATAATTTTTTTTTTTTTTTTGCATACTTATATATAGTTCAAGCAGAAAGCAATAGGTTCAGTTGACTCACGAAAATGCGCCCTGCCTCCGCTTCTGCCTCCTAGAATACTCATATTCCTTCTTATAATCATAGACTTCCTTTGCAGTAAAAGGAAACTCATGAAAATGCAGAAATTGATTCAGCTTGATCAGCTGGAGAACAATGGAGATGAATCTGATGAGACTCGCCAACTTCATGATCAACGTATAGTTGTCCCGACTATGCTCAATCCAATAGCTGATGGCTTTGAGAAGAAAGAACAGTCATGGTATGATAACTCTAATATCATAAGCAATTGCAGATTAATTTACTTAAATATTTAGAACTATATATGAGCTGCTGTTATATGCAGGTTTGCTACTTCTCAACTTCCAAGTGATTTATCAATTCAAGTTGAAGATATCACCTTCTATGTTCACAAGGTAAGTAAAGGACAGTAGGATATTCTAAAAAATCTAATACAAGAACTATTTATCTAAATTTCTATGCATGAAGAAAGTCTTGGCGTAACTGGTAAATTTGTTGCCATATGAGCAGCAGGTCACATGTTCGAGTCGTGGAAATAGCCTCTTACGGAAATGCAGGGTAAGGTTGCGTACAATAGACCCGTATGCAGGGGCGGAGCCACCTTCGCTTAAGCGGTGTCATCCAACACCGCCTCGCCGGAAAATTTTGCTAAATATATATATATTTGATTAGTATGCAAAATTAATATAACTAGATAAATTGAAATTACTTTGCTGATGGAATAGCATCACCCAGCTCACATGGTTAAACGCTTAAATTACTTGTGAATGGTCGCAGTTTCGAACCTGAATAGTTATAGTTGAGTTTTTTTTTTGAAGTTTTGAACGTTGTTGGCCGTTGGGTCTAGGTGTTTAACAAAAGTAAAGTACTAACTATTGATTTCAATATCTTCAATTTGCAATTTTGGGGATTTTGTGTGTTGCTTGCTACTATTTCTTTTAAAAGTTGTCTTTATTTGCGAAATAAAAAACAAGTGAAGTGTTTTTTAGTGATTATGTTTGTTTTTTATATACAAAAAAAAAGTATTAAATAGTATTTTCAATTGGGGTATTATAAGTCCATTCAAAAGAGTAAATAAACATTCTTTATAGTAATGTACTTTATTAATATTATATGAACTATATTTTTTTGGTATACAGATCATTATATTATACTTGTTTACCTATTTCTTTGAATACCGATGCTGCTTACAAAAAATTTTGCGTACGCTTCTGCCCGTGTGTACGGACCTTCCCCGAACCCCGTGTATAACGGTAGCTTATGCCTTTTTTGTATGCAAGAAAATACAGAATAGTAAAGCCTCTGATTTACTTCTTTCTTTTTCTTATCCAAACAATCACTCGTTTTTCTTCTGCTATTGGAATAATTCTTCTCTCTATTTCTAATTATGTACTACTTCTTTTTTGCTTCTTTCTTATGCTCTCTTAGCACAGTTACTAAAGCAATTAACTGTGAAACTTAATGTTGTAATTAAATTAATTCTTTCTATAATTTAATGAAAATGGAAAAAAAAAATTGTGTCTGAAGTAGTGATATTATCATTATTGTATAATAGATGTTGAAATTAGTAGAGTTAATTGCAATTTTATGTTATAACTACATAGTTTATGTACTTTCGGCACGTTTTACTTTTTGTTGCCTTATTGCTTTTTTGCGCTTTTGGGTTTTACAGTAACGTAATACCATATACTCCGTATGTTCAAATTTATATGCCACTCTTTGCTTTTCAGTTAGATCGAAAAAGAATGACACATTTCTAAACATTGATCAATTAACGAGAAGTTAACTCAAGTTTATTTACTCACAGTATCCGCTGGTTGCAAGGTGTGCTTACCTGAGAGAAATGGAATTTCAGCCTCAAAATTCACACTTAGGTTATGACCTGAAGCTCGAAAATTTTCCAGGCGGATCAGAAAATTTCGAGATCATTCTAAAGTTCTGTTACGGCGTAGCAATAAGCTTGAACCCTGAAAATGTAGCAGCATTAAGATGTGGATCAGAATTCCTAGAAATGACAGAAGCAATGGAAGAAGGAAACCTGATATCAAAAACAGAAGCATTCTTCACATTTGTAGTCCTTTCGTCCTGGAACGATTCCATCACCGTCCTTAAAACATGCGAAATGCTATCTCCATGGCCAGAAAACCTACAGATTGTGAGAAGATGTTGTGACTCAATTGGTTGGAAAATCTTCAGAAAAAACTCAACAGAGGAAATACCGAAGGAAGAAACCTGGTGGTTCGACGATGTTGCCACTCTTTGTATTAACTTCTTCTTGAGAATTATTACAGCAGTAAGAGTAAAAGGAATCAAACCTGAAATCATTGGTTCATGTATCATGCATTACGGAGAGAAATGGTTGCCAAATATGAACAATGAAACGAAAGGAACGGATAGATATGGTAGTAGAAGAAACAAGTCGCAATGGAGTATCACAAGTGGGAGAATACAAGAAACAAGCATTGGACAGAATAATAAAGAACAAAGAACAATAATAGAGAACTTGATTAGTATACTACCTCCTCAAAAGGAAGCTGTTTCTTGCAAGTTTCTTCTACGACTGTTAAAGATGGCGATGCTATATGCTGCATCGCCAGCTCTGATTTCAGAGCTTGAGAAAAGAATCGGCATGGTGCTCGAAAACGCCAGTCCGAATGACCTTTTGATCCCTACTTATGCAGCAAGTGAACAAACAATAAAGTGAGTTTCCATCATCTCTCAAGTTTCAACTTTCAGTTTTCATCTAAATGCAATATAATATATACATATATTATAAGTATATTTATGTATATTATATGTATATTTGCAAACCTGATGCACTAAGCTTCCGCTATGCGCGGGGTCAAAGGAAGGGTCGGACTAAAAGGGTCTATTGTACGCAATCTTGCCCTGCATTTAAATAAGAGGTTGTTTCCACCGCTCGAACTCGTGATCTTCTGGTCACATGGCAACAACTTTACCAATTACGCCAAGGCTCCCCTTCATGTATATACATGTATATTATTTATACTTAATATACAAAATATATACATCTGCCGGCTATTATTTTTAGGGCAGTCCAAAAATGTAATTATCCCCAAAAAACATGACAGTCTGCTCAGTCTTAACCATTTCCTTCAATACAGTTCAACTGAAGAACAGACTATACACAATATAGATGTGGTGCAAAGGATATTGGATTATTTCTTGCTATATGAACAGCAAAAACTGCAGCAACAAGAAATGAAGTCGTCGACAACAGTGAATATCAGTAAACTGGTTGACAGCTACCTAGCAGAAATTGCAAGAGATCACAATGTATCTATCACAAAGTTCCAAGTCTTAGCTGAATCTCTACCTCGACATGTTCGGGCGTGTCATGATGGACTCTACAGAGCCATCCATACATACCTTAAGGTTATTTTAATTTCTGTAATCAAAAACATCTAGCACTTGATTTTTACAATCAAAGAAATACAATGCAGCTTTAATATCTTCTACAGACTCATCCTTTACTATCAGAACATGATCGCCGGAGGCTATGCAAGATCATGGATAGCGAAAAATTGTCACTTGACGCATGTATGCATGCAGCTCAAAATGAAAGATTGCCTCTGAGAATCGTTATCCAGGTAAAATAACCATTTGATTGAAGCAACTTATGGTATACAATAACGTAGTTGAACTTTCATCTTATAAAAATGTATCCAGCACTGCAATCTTAGCAAGCATTATGCTGGCCTCAAACTTAGGTAGATTACACTTCAGTTTCCAACTTAGCGTCGAGTATATATGAAGATGCTAAAAAGGTTAAAATATATACGTGAGCTGCCAGATTAGCAAAATTGGATGAGAAATCAATGGATATAATAGAGCTAAACCAATCGTAGAAATGTAAACAAAAAATCACAAACATCTTACAAATGACAATCTGAATACTCATGCCCTTTGTATATTGTCATACTAAATTGATATACATCACACAAATTGCTATTATCTTAATTTTCAAGACACAAACTTCTCTACAGCCAAGGAGTGTACATGTTGAAGTAAAAGGTTTTTATTTAAATTACACTAAAAACTACAGAAAGATTAGTGAAAGCATTCAACAAACCTATAGCATGGATTCTAAAACCATGAAAAAAGAGGTTTTGTTCTGTCACCTAAGCTTGTGAATGAACATAGAAGAAAAAAAGGCAGCCTGTTGCACAAAGCATCCCGCGTTCACGCAGGATCCAGGGAAGGGACGCATCCCAGGGTGTGGTATAAGCAGCTTACCCTAATGCATCAACGGCTGATTTCACGGCTCGAACCCGTGACCTATATGTCAAACGGAGACAACTTGACCGTTGCTTTAAGCTCCCCTCCTGAATGAACATAGAAGAAGAAATACTAAGTACCACCTAAACATGCTGATACAATTCTGAATTTATAAGAGAATATTGCAGGTTTTGCTCTCGGAGCAAGTGAAGATGAGGGCTGCAGTACAAGGGAAAGATATTATAGCAAGTGATGATAATAACTTAGACAAGGAAAATAATTGGTTATCTACAAAGAAGGAGGTCAAGTCCCTTAAAGAAGAACTAGAAAAAGTGAAGATACAAATGACAGATCTTCAGAGGGACTACTCTGAACTGCAACAAGAATATGAAAAGGTAAATAACAAGCCTAGAATTCCATGGACATCTGGATGGAGGAAGATAAAAAAGTCTGCTCTTTTTAATAGAAAAATGGTCGAGGAAGAAACTCAAGAAGGCGAAAATAGAGTTAAACCAGGTCGCAGAGCCAGCATCAGTCGAAGGCAGTCCATATCTTAAGTCCCACAATTATAGTTCTTATTTATCTGGTAGGTACGAACACCCCTTGGAGTAGGCTGCCTACATCACACCCATAGGGGTGCGCCCCTTTCCTGAACCTTACGTGAAACACAGGATACTTTGTGCATCGAGCTGCCCATTTTTTTTAATGTATCCGGTAGATGAACAAACTGATAAAATTACTGAGTTTTATTTAGACAGAAGGCTAGTTTGAATAGATGGAGATTGGATACAGCTTGTAATCAATCTTGCTTGTAAAAAAACTTGTAATCTTGGTTATCTATAGTGATTGTGAATTAGTCTTTTAAATAGTATGTTTTACAATTACATACTATAGCCCCATCATTTCTGTTTACAAAATAATGTACTAGACTTTCTCTTTTCTTGTAAAGTATAGCTTTCAATCATCACAATTGCAGTATAAATCAAATCAATCAATGAATTACACCTCAATTACTAGTTGGGGTCGGCTATAGATGTTGTATGAGGACTTCGAACCCATGCATCCTAGCCGTACTCTTACCCAAAGACGCTTAACTTCAAATAGTTGATATGATTCAGTGCGTTAGTGTTGGTTTCGTCTAAATTAGTATTTTACTGGATGTGAATCTACTCTAATTTCTAATTGACCAGCTTGGAATAGGTTATGTTTTGCAGTCATAATTCCATTTAATTTTGATAAACTTCTTCTTGCTTCAACATTATAGAGAGAAAATGCTAATCCTTGATACATCTTCCATTAAAATATATTTCTCATTTGCACATACAAAAATAATTTCAGCTACTACTAGCCAAGGTCTCTACGAAGGGGTTCAAAAAATATTTTTTGTATCTAGTGGGAATTGAACCTACAACCTTATAAAGTTTTGAACCTTCTTGACCACTAAACTACGCTTTTGGGTTACATTAAAGGAGTTCAAAATTTAATATATAAAGGTAAAAATCATATATCACCTTATATATAAAGTATAATTTCTGGGCGAATGGAGTTCGGGTGAAATCCCTTCCACCCTCTAAATCCGCCCATGCATACAAGCCATCCATGTAAGAGAAAAAAACTCATGTAGATCAAGCTCTCAAGCTACAAAAATCAGCATAACTAGCATAGAACACCAGAACACTTGTATAAGTACACATAAATGGTATATACCAAGATACATAGGATTTGAAGTTTATAGGTTCTAAATTAACGCGGAACCCATAGCGTTTCTTAGTTATTAGGTTCACAATTAAATATTTATATATATTTAATAGATTTTAGAATATAAATACAATATCTAAGCAAAAGTTACCGAATTCAGCCGAACAACTACCTAGTAGGCTTGCTCCGCCATCAAACAACCCCACAAAAGGAGCTCCTATTAGCATAGGACCTCATATTGCTGATGGGAACTTAGACGCGCTGAAGCACCAAAACTATACATGTCCTCTTGTATGAAACAAGTGCATCTTTATTTGGATTGCATGTTCATATTCTTGTTCTCCTCTTCCAATTTCCCTATTTGGAAAACATCCAGCAATTTATAATGTGTTTGGTACAATGAAAATGTCCTTTTTGCAAAATAAGTAATGCCTCTGAACAGGGGTTTTTGGACTCAAAATACGTTTCTACTGCCTAAAAAAAACATACCATGCATTTCTGCCATTAAAGTATAGAAAAAGATACCTTGCATTTCTGCCATTAAAAGTATAGCGCAATATAATATTGCGTTATACCTGTATGTGAACCCACCAATTAGTCTTCTATGGTTAATTGAAATAATAGTAATCCAAATATATATAGAGCGGTGTAATACCGCGTTGTACCTATTTGTGGGCCTGTCAATAAGTCTTGTGCGGATAACTAACATAATAATAATTCAAATGGGTATAGCGCGGTGTACTACCACGCTATACATCAAAAAATTCAACCCCTCGAGCTAGGCATTGCCTTGTTTAAGGCGTTAGAATTTTATGAAAATTCATTCAAAAAATATTCTAACTTCCGTTCAAACTTTACTTCTTGTTATAAAGCATTTTTTATAATGTTTGAAGAGCCAAAAATAAGGGTTTTATTATATTTGGGGGAGGAGGGGGAGGGGTGAGGTTGTGGAGAATAACTCTGTAAGGTATAATTTATCTACATAATGTTATGTTAAATTGCCGCTTACAAAGGAGTACGATAAATTGGTATCGTTGTTACGTTAAAAAATAAGTGTAAGGAAACGTTCGGTAAACCTTAAAGTAACTGGTAGATATCTGTATTCTGTAACTCCGTAGGGGATTGCTTGTTATTCTGAGTTTAACATCGAAGATGATGAAACGCTTAGAGATTTTTTGCGGATTCCGGATGAATACAGGAAATTTATTATGATAAAATTGTTGGAAATGTACGTCAAGGTTGAAGACGTTCGCAATAATGAGATTGTGCAAAGCAGGGATAACCCCAATCACCCGGTGGTTATTCTAGAGCAATTTTAGCCCATCAAGTTCCGACTGAAAGAGCTTGGCCGGATGCTTATCTCCACGGGTGAACGAGGAGCGGGTAAATAATTTCTCTCATAACTTACATAATCCACAAGACACTAGTAAAATTCAATTTTTTTTCTGTTACGATGTTTATTTTTTGTTGAATTGAATTTGTATTAACACTCATATTTTCCGCAGGGGTACCGTCCAGATATGAATTTTACAAGTTATGACCACACGCCTAGTTGGAATATGCATAGTTCTGGCGTGTTAGACCAAGGTGGTCCATCTGGGAATCATCACCAACAAGAAAATATCTGTCATGAAATATCAGTACAGTACGACTTGTAGGTTAATTGATATAGCTGTATGTAAAGTATTTTTCGATATGAGTAGCTTATCATTTTGCTCTTTTTATGCGGTGAAAACAAGAAACTTGATGGCCCTGGCTTGACTCAGTTGCCTATAGATAACGTATTTACTCGCGATTTGGCATATGCGCCGAGTCCGAAAGATAATAGTGATTATGACAATAGTGCCGATGAGTCTGGAGATGACACACCCTTCCCTGACGAGGGTGATGAGGAGGAGGAAGTGAATGTCAAACCTAAGCTAAAGAGGGAGCATGCTTATCTACCTCCCATTAGATCAAGAGTGTACGAGTCGCACGAGCCATTTCACGAGCGGAATATTTTCTACCTTGATAATTTTTCAAGTATGCCGGATATGGATGCCCTCACAAGGGATGCTGACTAATTTTGGTCAGCAATGTAGGGTGAGTCTAGACCAACAGTTCTGGCAAAGGGCATGTATTTTCCCGATAAAGCTCGCTTAACTAGGGCTGTAAAAATGTATAGCGTAAGAGAGTGCCATAAGATTATGGTATGGGAGTCAACTCCGGAGGTATACAAGGTCAAATGTCATAGACACTTTATGGGTTGTAACTGGATGTTGCGTGCGATCAGAAGGAAACATGGTTGCGGAAAATGGGTAAGTATATTAGCACCCACATATGTGAAATGAACACATTCAATCAGAATCATTCCAACTTGGATGTAGACTTGATTTCTCTTGTCTTGATTCCACTTGGAAGTGTCCATTAGGTACAATATCAAGAAGTGTATTACATTCGTCTACCAGAAATATGGGTGTACTATAACCAAAAAAAAGGAATATCTCAGGCACAAACGTGCATTTAAAATTATTTATGGTGACCGAAATAATTCATTTTCACTTAGGTACATGGACACACTGAAATACTTTAACCCCGGGACTGTTGTCTAATAAAAGCATGAGCAGAGTCCAGGAATACCGGAATACATTTTTAACTATGTGTTTTGGTCATTTGATCCAGCAATTGATGATTTTGTGCATTGACGTCCGGTAATTTCCATAGACGGTACTCATGTCTATGGAAAGTATGATAGTAACCTTTTGATCGTAGTTGCAGTATATGCCAATGGACAAATATTTCCACTAGCTTTTGCCATTTGTGCCAATGAAAGCGAAGAGACATGGACACTTTTTTGAACCACTTGAAGCAGCACATTGTCAAATAACGTTCAGTTATTTGTCTAGTATCTGATCGGCATGGTGATATTTTAAGTTCTATATGGCATTTTCCTAAATGGCAAGACCCTATGCATACCATTGTTACTGTGTGAGGAACCTGAAGGCCAATTTCCAGAATAAATATCCCAACAAGGCCTTGCATGATTTAATGTGGATGGTTGAAACTAAGCACCATCAGTGCAAATTCAGGAGGCGCATGGAAGCGATCTGGTAGTTAGACGAAAGAGCCTATAATTGGCTAATGGGACATGAGCTTCACAAATGGATATTCCATATTGATGGTGGTAAATGATGGGGATCCCTGACTACAAATGTGTCGGAGTCATTCAACGGCTTATTGAAGTTTGCACGTGGATTGCATGTCACCGCCATGGTCCGGATGACATGCAAACAGATTGCGGAGCGGTTTGCCTAGTATCCATCATTTACGGCTAGAACTACTGGGTATCTAATCTCATTCGCGCCCCTATTTTGTCTCTGTCACGACCCCAAATCCGGTCATGATGGCGCCCAGCACATTGCTAAGCCATCCTGACCAATCCATATCAACCACGGAGCTAGAAGCTCTCTTTAACCCATTTAAACAAATTAATTCAAGAAATAACAGCGATACATGTAACGAAAACGGGGAACCAAGTCCCATAATACATCAACTCCCATAGACCAAGGGTCAAGAGTCATGAGCCTCTACTGAACATGAGTGTATAAGGGTTTACAAAATACCAAGTGCGGAAAGAAATGTCAATACAAAATCCAAAGACAGTAGGAAGGGATGTCGGGTCCTGCGGACTCTGCAGCTACCTCGAATATCCACAAACGTCGCCTCGCACAGCTACTGGATCACTGCTGAGAGGTACCTGGATCTGCACACAAGGTGCGGGGAGTAAAATGAGTACTGCCAGACTCAGTGGTAATAAACAAGGGTAAGACAGCGCAGATAAGAAATCCGCAATAAAGCACTATGTAAAGCTATAATCGGCTACCCTGTCATAGAATCAATCTTCACTGTACCTGTTCCAACAAATACCAATAAATAGCATAACAACTAGCGGATGTAGCTAAATGCAATGCAATGCATGATATGACCGCTACGGCGTGTGGCCGACTCCGATTTTGGGTACCCGTGCTCGTTGTGGGGGTTCGGACTCGGAGGGGCTCCTACAGGCCCAAGCACGTCTCATAGAGATATTCTCCGGCGTGCGGTCCGATCCAACATATATCCTGGTGCGGCACGCGGCCGATCCACTACTAGTCGGCTAATATGCGGATACTGACCTCGCGAGCTCAAAGATAGTTTTTGAAAACTCTTTTATCATTTTTCGGTTGGAAAACAGTAATGTCAAGTTCCGGAGATTGGAATTGGCATAATAACAAAAATAGCTGCGGACTAGTAGTAAACTAGCATGTCTATATGATAAGACAATGATAACGATCCTCGCGGGATCAAATAAGCGGCTCACGGCCCACATGTATACTCGACCGCCCGAAGGGGGTTCGACGGCTCGAAGTGGCCATTAACACAATATATATATATATGCGACCATCCGAGAAGGAGGTTCGACGGCTCGAAAATAGCCAATAATACATAATACAGTATCAACAAGTCGGACTATGTCATAGTCCCCAATCACAATCGACCCCGCACTCGCAAGAGAGTACGTGTCTCGCCGCTATAGAGCGTCACAAAGTGGTATACCGGGGTTTCGAACCCGCTGGTCATCACCCGCATATATTACTCACCTCAATACGGCGCGACGACTACTCCGCAATGCCCTTGCCACGAGAATCAAGCTCCGCACGCGTAGAATCCGATCAAATACAGTAAAAATACAACAATTTAGGCCAATGGGACGACACCCGATCAATACAACTCAATTTACATCAAAATTCCCAAAGTTGTCAAAACCCGAGCCCCGGGCCCACATTCCGAAAATTTACGAAATTCACATTTCTGGAACCCTCGACTCAATACGAGTCTAAGCATATCAATTTTACCAAATTCGGACTCCATTTGCCCATTCAAAACCTTGATTTTCTAAAGTCCAAGACTAGGGCTAAATCCTCCATAAATTACCCCAAATTCCTCCATTCTCATGATATAATTGCGTAATATTATCAATACTAATCATAATATGAGTTCATAGTTGATTACCTGATGATTTCCCTTGATTTTCTCCTCAAAATCACCCAAAATCGCCCTTAAGCCGAGACCCCCAAATGTTAAAATGTTTCTGAAATTTTCTAACTTCTGATACACTTACTTACAGCGATTTTCGCTTCTGCGGAAGAATTTCCGCTCTTACGCGTCCGCTTCTGCGGAGATTCGATCGCACCTGCGGATATTTCCGCTTCTGCGACTAGGCGTCCGCCTCTGCGGACTCGCCTAAGCGGCTTCCCTTCCGCTTCTGCGATGGCCGCTTCTGCGGCTCCCTTTACGCTCCCGCGATTCCGCTTCAGCGGAAAATGCTCCGCTTCTGCGGTGCCCAGCGCTTCTGCGCTCCTGGTCCGCTTCAGCGCACCCGCTCCTGCGCCCATAATTCCGCAGGAGCGGAAACAACAGAAGCAGTGCACAAGTTCTGCAATTTTCCATATTTTTCCCCCGATTAACCATCCGAAAACACCCCGAGGGCCCCGGGACCTCATTCAAACACACCAACACATCCTAATTCCTTATTCGAACTTATTCCAATCATAAAAACACCATCCTAAACATCAAAATCACCAATTAACCACGGATTCAAGCCTAAATTCCTTAAAACATTCCAAATTACACATTCAATCAAAAACCCGACCAAACGACGTCCGAATGACCTGAAATTTTGCGGCACATCCAAAATCACCTAACGGAGCTACTGCAACTGTCGGAACTCCATTCCGACTCCGGATCAAAATCTCACCTACCGTTCGGATTTCGCCAAAATTCAACCTTAGCCAATTCAAGCCTATTTCTACACCGGGCCTCCAAATTCAATTCCGATCGCTCCCCTAAGTCACAAATCACCTCTCGGAACTATCCGAATCATCGGAATCCGATTCCGAGCCCTCTAACCAAATAGTCAACTCCGGGTTGACTTTCCTTATTCAAGTCTCCTTCAAAAAGGCTATATGCCTCATTTTCAATCCAAATCACTCCTAAATCACCCGATAGACCCTAACACTGATATAAAAGCATAAAACATGCAATTGCAACATGACGGAGTGGTAAATTCCCGTAACGACGGGTCGGGTCGTTACATTCTCCCTAACTTAAACAAACGCTCGTCCTCGAGCGTACCAGAGTGGTACTAGAAGCAACTCAATAGCTGAATGACCTTACCAAGCATATATTCGGGCGATCATACGTCACCCTATCTCACGCAAGTCCGAAAACACCATATAGTCAAAATTTCACGGCCCATCTGAACCATAAATCACATTGTACTTTCTGAAATCATATACCAATTGCTAGTCCCATTCCTGTACTCAGGATACACTAGAATCCACTGCAATAAGCCATACTCACCACTCCGGGTGAGATCATATGATGTATCAAACAACCCAATCACTCGAGACGATAGTCTCTAATCACAACAATTGGCCACAATCACCAAATACTAGCTGAAAACCTCTTTCATTAGATAGAGTCTTATTCCAACACCTCCATATCCTGCCCACGGCAGCTGAAGCACGTGATATACCGAACCCATCTCTCGGGTTAACCATTCGTGAATTTATTTCCCTTTTTAAAACTCATACCACGATAGGTTTCGGAGCCAAACCTCGGTTTCTACCTTTCTAACAAGCTAAGACCCAATATGCTCGTATTCAATAATGACTCCAACGGCCATTTCGATTATAACACATCGCACTGGTGATAAGACACCTCAACACCGGCCTAAGCCACGACGAGCACAACACAGGCTCCAATAAAAACGTCTGAACATACTCAAATCATGACAACTGACTCAAACAAAAGAGTTGTAATACAATTCCTCTGTACCATCATAACATAGAACTGAGATCGCATCTCGCATTATAGAAATAGAGTATCCGAATCCTCCTCGAGAGGTCATAACATCACGTGGCCTTGCCACGATTCGTGATTCTATCCCAACGTTATTACTCATGAAGCACCTCAAGCCACTAAGCTCAAAACGATCAGCAACACACATATTTAGGTCTGAACCCAAGCAATCAACCTCACCCACGGTGAAACAATTAACGTATGCTATCAAATCCTGAAAGAACACAACCGATGTGCCATTCACCAAGCGATACTCAATACGGACTTTTCCTCAGAAGTCAGGAAGTATTGTATACCAGGTAGCAGATAACTAACTATATTTTCACAATATTTCGTTGCGGCGTGCAACCCGCTCCAATGACATACCCGTGGCGGCGTGCCACCCGATCCAGATACCATACACTGTGGCGGCGTGCCACCCGATCCAAGTAACCCTCGTCAAATGAATACGCGTCGAGTCAAGTTGCTCATCATAATAAACATATATCGCCTCGAGTTTGGCCACATGAAACGCATCTGACAACGTTTCTCAATACTGGAACTGAATCAATGGTAGATACCTCTACACTGACATCCGCCGCTAAGGTCCAACTAACAAAGCAATGCCTACCAGCCGTCCGTCGGTCCTGGGTACAACTGCTCTGTTGGAGCATACTCTGATGCTCTCTGCTACGCAATTTGTGCCATTTTCCGACATAGTCCATATCACATTAGTCTAGACAATCTGACCCATGACAACCAGTCAGCAATCAAAGTATCATAATCCGAATTCATTTTATCAAGTCAAGAGAGAGCCTCTAAGGCTTCCGATTTCCAATAATCACAAAACGGTGTCGATGCACACGATATACAACCACTGCATAGGCGGATTAACGAGAATTTCAAGTCTCCTACACATATATAACATATGAATCACTATGCTTGATTCCGTATTTCACCGTACATATACATAACGCACATCAAGCGTCCATTCATACCACGACAACCATTCAGAAATTTCATTATGCCATCAACGACTCAATTATTTTAGTCGATCCAACAAGAGAATACCACTCTACCATGGATATTATCAGTTTACATTACCTTGTCCCTTTGCACCATATACCCTGCCAAATTACTAGAATAGCAGTACCATTTTCTTAAATCACCAGCAGCTGTTCGCGCTGCTCAATAATTTTATTGACTTTCCATATATTATGAACTGATCTCAAAACCTAGAATATACCATTATCAACTTTCCATAACACATCGTGTATACCATATCACACTAAGACAACATGAAAATTCATATCCCTTTCCTCCGCCTCAACATTGGCGCACTCAACTAGTCAAGGACTTTCGGGATCCCATATAGAAGAAAACTCATTACACATTCCACGACTTCGCATATCGATAGGAATATACTCATCTTCAAACCATGATAAAACACATCACAAACTATTTCTTCCCATTCATTGCATAAGTTAAACTGCCAGGACTGAGTCCTTATACCCATATTATACTCATATCGGGTTACACGACCGCCAACACTCAAAAGCTTTATTGCACAATATCTGCAAGACTCCTTACTTCAACCACATACCAGGAATTAGTCGTATTCTTTATCATACCGCTTCGGTTTATTAACAAGTCATTCCATTTACCCGGTTTCCTTTCTGATTCATCTTTGATTTAATATTAGCCACTACTGTAGCACCATAACACATGAACTCATTCCACACGAGACTCGTACATAAGACCACACGGTCTGAGACATATAGGCCACTGAATGCTCTCTCAATATTTCCAGAAGGATCACATCCTACAATACTTTATTTTGAAGAACCTCTTGCGATTTGAATTCGTTATCATTACCTTCCAATACGGATTACATAGAATCCCTTCATTCACATAATATAACACAAGTACCGATCTCTTCTAACGAAACCACCATCTTTAGCCACATGCACAATCTTAAGGCACCTGACTGTTACAAGCAAAATCTGAACACTACAAAACCATTCTCGGGCATCATTCACCCTTATTCAGCTGTAATTCAACTGTCTTATTGAACAGAACCACTCGTGCCTTATTAGAATTTTGACACTGCAGATCATGATTACATACAGATACTATTAGCTATCACTCTTTTCTATACACCAAGCATTCCTTACCAACCTCGGTTCAAAATACCCTAGTATTTCTTCACATCTACGAAGCACCATAACCTTTATCAGAATTTTCCCAACATACTTAGAGACAGAATCAACATAGCACACAATAGTGCAATCGGTTAATCAATAGCAACCTCCCCAACTTAGCTCGAAGCCATTCATCAAAGCACTTTCAACCACTCATATCAGTATTACTCAAGTGATGCCGAAATGTTAGTATGATATTAAACTCAAGTCATTTACAAGCTTCGGCGGAGATTCGAATCATCAGAAATATTAACTCTTTTGCAATTCTTGCATTCATTCACACACAACAGTTACGCCCTCTCTTTAGGTGACAAAATCTTTTCTAAGTCCCGAATTTTCCAAAAATTTCGGCAGAGTTTCCTTTGTAAATTGGCCTATCCACCTGCCAGAGAATCACCAAACCATCCTAGCTATACTTCCACAACTCAACAAGATATCACAATGTATTTCAACAACATTAAATATCAATACTACACGAATTATATCATCACAATTTATACTTGAACCTGCGATGTATCTGCTCGAATCATAACACATATCAATACCTTTCAATTACACATGAGAATCAACCCACCTACCTCGCCTCAATTTAGAATTTCAGCACAATACATTCCACCAGGATACACATAGCAAAATCACTTTAGTCTTCCCGAGTTTAAACTTGTTCCACTACAAATAAGGCATTTTACCTTCCAATTACGAGATATGATAAATATTCACCACGCCCATAGCTCGGGGCTACACAACAGTTTAGATAAGAGTCGAACAATTAACAACTCATCCATTAGTAAGGCTTTCCTAATATTCTACAGATCGGCACAAGGCCCCAAACATGGCTACTAGACCAAATATACAGATATAAACCCAGTCTCAATCATTATACACCATAAACTATCAATCGGGAAGGATCAAGTCCAAATCCCCGATCACAATACCACCACGCGTGTCACATGATGCGTGTTCCATCTCAGCATAGCACTGTATAGTGCAAATACAGGGTTTCAAACCCTTAGTACATCATTTATTACCACCACTCACAAAATCAGCACCTCAATGCTCAAGTCATAAACAAGGTCCAGCCTCAAGTCATCCTGACTGGCCCAACATGAACTCACCGAGATTATATCTCGCCCCTCGTTCGGGGAAATCACAAGCCATAAGGCAATTACATTACTGAGCGCTCGATGCGTACACAGACGTGTGGAAGGAATTTCAAAAATTATATCTCAAGCTGAATCAAGTGCGCACGATAAGAATTCCAAGAAATGTGAAGTGTTTCCTAAAGGTTCGCGGCCTCCCGAGGATAAGTACAGGCGTCCCCGTACCGATCCACAAGACTCTACTAACCGGCTCAAGACTCATGAGTCCTAGTAAACCTAGGCTCTGATACCAACTTGTCACGACCCCAAATCCGGTCGTGATGGCGCCCAGCACATTGCTAAGCCAGCCTAACCAATCAATATCAACAACGGAGCTAGAAGCTCTCTTTAACCCATTTAAGCAAATTAATTCACGAAATAACAACAATACATGTAACGAAAACGGAAAACCAAGTCCCATAATACATCAACTCCCATAGACCAAGGGTCAAGAGTCATGAGCCTCTACCGAACATGAGTGTATAAGGGTTTACAAAATACCAAGTGCGGAAAGAAATGTCAATACAAAATCCAAAGACAGTAGGAAGGGATGTCGGGTCCTGCGGACTCCTGCAGCTACCTCGAATATCCACAAACGTCGCCTCGCACAGCTACTGGATCACTGCTGAGAGGTACCTGGATATGCACACAAGGTGCAGGGAGTAAAATGAGTACTGCCAGACTCAGTGGTAATAAACAAGGGTAAGACAGCGCGGATAAGAAATCCGCAATAAAGCACTATGTAAAGCTATAATCAGCTACCCTGTCATAGAATCAATCTTCACTGTACCTGTACCAACAAATACCAATAAATAGCATAACAGCTAGCAGATGTAGCTAAATGCAATGCAATGCATGATATGACCGCTACGGCGTGTAGCCCGACTCCGATTTTGGGTACCCGTGCTCACTGTGGGGGTTCAGACTCCGGAGGGGCTCCTACAGCCCAAGCACATCTCATAGAGATATTCCTGCGGCGTGCAGTCCGATCCAACATATATCCTGCTGCGGCGCGCAGCCCGATCCACTACTAGTCAGCTAATATGCAGATACAGCCTCGCAGGCTCAAAGATAGTTTTTGAAAACTCTTTTATCATTTTTCAGTTGGAAAACAGTAATGTCAAGTTCCAGAGATTGGAATTGGCATAATAACAAAAATAGTTGCGGACTAGTAGTAAACTAGCATGTCTATATGATAAGACAATGATAACGATCCTCGCGGGATCAAATAACTGGCTCACGGCCCACATGTATACTCAACCGCCCAAGAAGGGGGTTCAACGGCTCAAGAGTGGCCATTATCACAATATATAATATGCAACCATCCGAGAAGGAGGTTCGACGGCTCAAGAATAGCCTAATATCATAATACGGTATCAACAAGTCGGACTATGTCATAGTCCCCAATCACAATCGACCCCGCACTCACAAGAGAGTACGTGTCTCGCCGCTATACAGCGTCACAAAGTGGTATACCGGGGTTTCGAACCCGCTGGTCATCACCCACGTATATTACTCACCTCAATACGGCGCGACGACTACTCCGCAATGCCCTTGCCACGAGAATCAAGCTCCGCACGCGTAGAATCCTGATCAAATACAGTAAAAATACAACAATTTAGGCCAATGGGACGACACCCAATCAATACAACTCAATTTACATCAAAATTCCCAAAGTTGTCAAAACCCGAGCCCCGGGCCCACATTCCGAAAATTTACGAAATTCACATTTCTGGAACCCTCGACTCAATACGAGTCTAAGCATATCAATTTTACCAAATTCGGACTCCATTTGCCCATTCAAAACCTTGATTTTCTAAAGTCCAAGACTAGGGCTAAATCCTCCATAAATTACCCCAAATTCCTCCATTCTCATGATATAATTGCGTAATATTATCAATACTAATCATAATATGAGTTCATAGTTGATTACCTGATGATTTCCCTTGATTTTCTCCTCAAAATCGCCCAAAATCGCCCTTAAGCCGAGACCCCAAAATGTTAAAATGTTTCTGAAATTTTTCTAACTTCTGATACACTTACTTACAGCGATTTTCGCTTCTGCGGAAGAATTTCCGCTCCTACGCGTCCGCTTCTGCGGAGATTCGATCGCACCTGCGGATATTTCCGCTTCTGCGACTAGGCGTCCGCCCCTGCGGACTCGCCTAAGCGGCTTCCCTTCCGCTTCTGCGATCCCTCACCCCACAGCCCTTGGCCGCTTCTGCGGCTCACTTTTACGCTCCAGCGGTTCCGCTTCAGCGGACAATGTTCCGCTTCTGCGGTCCTCAGCGCTTCTGCGCTCCCCGTCCGCTTCAGCGCACCCGCTCCTGCGCCCAAAATTCCGCAGGAGCGGAAACAACAGAAGCAGTGCACAAGTTCTGCAATTTTCCATATTTTTTCCCCGATTAACCATCCGAAAACACCCCGAGGCCCCGGGACCTCATTCAAACACACCAACACATCCTAATTCCTTATTCGAACTTATTCCAATCATAAAAACACCATCCTAAACATCAAAATCACCAATTAACCACGGATTCAAGCCTAAATTCCTTAAAACATTCCAAATTACACATTCAATCAAAAACCCGACCAAACGACGTCCGAATGACCTGAAATTTTGCAGGCACATCCAAAATCACCTGACGGAGCTACTGCAACTACTGTCGGAATTCCATTCCGACTCCCGGATCAAAATCTCACCTACCGTTCGGATTTCGCCAAAATTCAACCTTAGCCAATTCAAGCCTATTTCTACACCGGGTCTCCAAATTCAATTCCGATCGCTCCCCTAAGTCACAATTCACCTCCCGGAACTATCCGAATCATCAGAATCCGATTCCGAGCCCTCTAACCAAATAGTCAACTCCGGGTTGACTTTCCTTATTCAAGTCTCCTTCAAAAAGGCTATATGCCTCATTTTCAATCCAAATCACTCCTAAATCACCCGATAGACCCTAACACTGATATAAAAGCATAAAACATGCAATTGCAACATGACGGAGTGGTAAATTTCCGTAACGACGGGTCGGGTCGTTACAGTCTCTCAGTGTCAGGGTCGGCCCAGCAGAGTCCGCATTAGCTCTCCCTGAAAAAGAGAAGTTTGAAAGGCATAGAGCTGCATCAGAACTGATGGACATGGATGTTCAATTTATGCCTATACCGATGAGAAGATTTGATAAATATAGGAGGCGAGCACATTGGCATTCATATTTATAGTATGATAACGACCAGGATATTTTTGAAGTTTGCATCGCTATCCCCGAATACCGGAGGAATAATCTACAAATCGTGAATGAAGCTAGCAAGTTGTGTTCATGTGGAAAATGGACTATCTACACATGTCATGCGCACATGCCATGAAGTGCTATCAACAAGTTATTTTAGGGACAACTAACTATGTTGATAGGCAATACAGTGTTGCTGCATACGTAAACACATATAATGGCCAGTTGCAACCATTGGGTGCAGAGCATTATTGGCTGTCGGAACCATTTAAAATAATGTGTAATAAGAACTATTTGTGTAAGCTCAAAGTGCAAAAGAGAATGCGTATACGGAACCAAATGGATGTTGGTAATACCATTTATGCGCGTAAATGTGGAATATGCTCGCAAACAAAACACGGCTGTCATAAATGTCCTTCAACTAGACTGGGTGGCGGTGGTAATCCAGATCATGGTGCAAGTTCGCCTAATGTACTGAACTATCAAGGATACACCTAATGTTTTATTTTCATAATTTTTTTGTAATTGGTATCTGTACTTGTTTATGATACAATATTTATCAAATAAAATTATGTTCCACAGTCTTGTTACATCTTATTTTTTAAACATGACCTTTTGAATTGGGATGACGATATGATAGTTCCAACATTCAACTTATTGGTATTAGTAAAGAATACCAATATGAATATTGAAATTTCATAACATGATATTTGAAGAGAAAAAAGTACAACAACCATAACCAAAGCAACATACATGAAAATAAAAGATAATAAAAGGATAAATCAAGACAAAGTTGTTTTGTTTCAGAAAAAGTTAATATGTATAGCGCGGTTAAATACTACATTTTGTATGTTTGTCTTGTCGGTTTGAAAAAGTGACAGACTGCAAAAAACCTATTTTGTTTCAGAAGAAGTCAATATGTATAGCGCGGTTAAATACTACATTTTGTGTGTTCTCTTGTCGGTCTGAAAGGTTAATCGACTGCGAAAAAACTGTTTCATTTCAGAAAAAGTCAATATGTATAGCGCGGTTAAATACTACATTTTATATGTTGTCTTGTCGGCCTGAAAAGCTGACCGACTGCGGAAAAGTTATTTCGTTTCATAAAATCAATATGTATAGCGCGGTTAAATATTACGTTTTGTGTGTTGTCTTGCCAACAAATAACGGGCACACTCTAGTTATTTTATGCGCTTAACAATAACAATAACAAATATTTCCATAAAAGCAAGGTTTTTTACGCTTTAACAAATGTCTGAACCCATTAATGTGTCAAAGTGTGAATGAGGAAACAAATGCATGATGCAAGACTATTGGGATGATGGTGAAGCTGTACGCCACTACTGGGCGTGTATGAACAAGTTCTATATGGTTCCGACGAACCTGTTTGCAATTTTGATGTATGGATTGATGAACCTTGTCACCAGAAATACTGCAAAGAGAAGTTGCATCATCTTCATTATTTGTGTTTGAAATAATGGGAATATGAACGACAATACAAACGAGAAGTTGCAGACTGAAGGAGAAACTCAAAGAGGTGGAAGAAGAAAAAAATAAGTTGGAAGAAAATTTAAATAGTTGGAGCAAAGAATACTAGCAGTGGTGACTAAATAATGACATGTACGTGTTGAGCATTGTAGTGTATCTTTATGTTTCCATTGTCATGTGTTTTTATTTGTTGTACTGAATTTAAGTTATGTTAAGTTTCTATATTTGTGTTTGTGTTGTACTGTTAAAATAAAGAAGAAAAGGGGTAATATAAATATAATGCCCATATTACATAAGCATAAAACTCATTGTTATTATTTACACAGTGTACATAAAATACAAAAATAAAAATAAAATCAATGAGTCCCACGACCTTTGTGCTTCAATGTGGCCGATGGCCTAAGGCGTATCCTCTCTCGTCCGGATACACTATCAGGATCATCCTTATCATGTCATTTTTTATATGAGGATGCACTGCACCATGATCGTCGGTTGGCTAACAGGGTTGGTAGAAGGGGTCGTCGGTCCATCAGCAACCTACAAAATAATAAGTAAGCTTAATATTTGAAAATGTATATTAGTAATGTACGTGTTAAGTCAAAAATATTTTCTTACCATAATGTCGTCGGGCTCCTGAATATAAGCATCTGTGGTGTCCTCAACATCGCACAAAGTGGCCTCCGTGACGGGATATGATGAAGCTTTAATAAGAAAACTAAAAATTAAACTATGGCAAATCATTGAGAAAAAAAATTTAAAATTTAATAGTAATACAAACATATTTGCGCCTATGATAGATCCGTCACACCCGACGATGATGGGCCAAAACTCAACCTACGCCTACCATCCACGTCTTGGGTCGTCCACTCCTCAGTTGTGGTCGATGTGCCTGAAAAACTGGTCCCAACCTCCGGTGAAGATCGTGTATCAACAATGGATCTGATGGGGTCACCTGTGATGCTGGCAGCGCCAGCTGAAAGCTGTATGACGCATGCTGTTGGGATACTCGTCTGGATGAGGAATGTCACTCGGCAGATCATTTCCAACCTCCTCATTAGGTGACTCAACAGGTGCCTCAACTTTCCCTTGTTGGGGACCACCTCATCGCCAGCCCCCACGACCCCGTAGGGCACCCCTGCCACGTGGGACAGCCCTGCCTTGTGGGATAACCCTGCCTCATCCTTGTCACCTCGGGCGTGCGACAGGCCTACCTCGATAGTGGTGCTATGGATCCACATAATCAACATTGTGATCTAGGCGCTCGCCCTCTCTGGCTCACTGTAGTGTCCATAGAGCCAACTTTATCACCTGCCGGCCATACTCATCGACCGCAGGATCGCCGTCATGTTGTTGCATCTGCAGTCACAACTAGTAGAATACATGATTAACAATAGTCTGCACAATATTTAAAATATTAATTACAAAAGGCTATATCAAAATGATAAGTAAGAATATTAAATAACATACCAGTGCCTCATGCCTCCCGGCATATGGTCTGTACCGACCGCCAGCTTGATAAATGGGGTTCCCTATGAAAAGTCGGGTAACACAACGGTACCAGGAAGTATACATCTGAATAATCGCCGCCTGGATCTGTGAAGGTAGGGGCGGAATCAGGTTCTCTCGCCAGTCCCAAGTATGGACTTGTGCCTCTAGCCTTGCTATGAATGAGTCATTCGTCCTCGAATGATCATCCCGCTGAAAATGTGTAGAATCTCATGTAAGCCCCATCAGTATAGTCTGGGGACGGCCAAACTGGAAAAGTACCAACTATTTGGCATGATGCTCCACAATATCGAGGCACATTTACGTGACGGAAGTGCTCCAAATCAGTCGTGCGATCGAGCAATAATCAGCCATGCCACCTATCAAGTCGTCATTGTATGGCGTCCAGATGAACTATCAACTAATAATATAAAAGTGAGTATGTGCAACACATGTGAACTTATAACAAGTAAGTTTAGGTATACATTTACCTGTGCTCCCTCCAGCATATCCAACATATCCCTGACAATGGGGAGATTATGATGAGCATCAATGACTCGGTAGTTCCACGCCGGAGAACCCACCTCCTAGCTAGAAGGAGAGACGGAGGTACTAAATGCAGAGGTAATGGTGGTAGAGGTGGTTACAACTGTAAGAATAGCTCCCAAGGCCAAACCTAACATATAAGGTTGACGTAAAGTTTAAGATAAATTTTGACTAGATAGAATTGGAAGTAATGAAGAGAGTATTCGAATATGTTGTCACCTGTAGAAATGGCATAAAACCACATACATCGCTCTGGGTGCCCATGCTAGCCCGACACATATTCATGTATAGGTAAGAGAGAACAACAGCACCCCAAGTGTACTGGGATAAAGCATCTAGTTGTTGAAGTTGATGTAGAAATCGCAAATTCACTAGATTTCCCAAAGTGTTCCGGAACAAGACACCCCAAAAAATAAGGAGCAACACCAACCTTGTGTACTGGTGAATATGTAATCATCTGTCTCGCTGGTGATGTCGGGGTGCAATATCTCCAAATTCTGTCTAATAGATGTCAAAGCCATGCGACTGGCCCTTGAATGTGCAGTGTCATCATGTGGCTGAAACCAGTGGACTGCTACAGCAAGTCCAAATACTGGGCACACGAAATAGATCTCATGCCCTGAGGCAGTGCAACAGGCAGTCCATCAGCAGGCAGCTCATACAAAACCTCAACATCATGTAGCGTGATGGTGTCCTTGCCAATAGGTAGGTGGAAAGTGTATGTCTCCGATCGCCACCGATCTATCAAGTCCATGATCAGATACCAACCGAGTTGTAGCCGCCGAATCTCAAAAATCCTATAGAAGTTGGTATCCTTTAGGCATTGGACTACGCTGGGATGGAAATATCTGCCCCCCCCCCCATAAAGTCCCACAAGTCGTCTACTCTCCTGGCGCGGAAAGTCTGGTCCAGTATCTCTCACTTCCATACGTAGGCGGACATGTGATCGCCTTGTAATAGTAATAGCTCATCAGAGAAAGGTCCAGGATGCACATGCGACACTTCCATGCCATCTACTATAAATTAAACAATATTAATTGTGTGTTTGTTTTGTAAATAATTAAGATTTAACTATTTAATTGGACAAAGTATATATCTATGGATTCGAGGCTCGATATTGAGGTCCAGTAGCACAAAGTTATCCTGAATTCTTATGTGTGTTAATTTCAATTTTTTTTATTTAATTGTGTATTTGTTTTGTAAATAATTAATATTTAATTATTTAATTTCACAGAGTGTATATCTATAAGTTCCATGCTCGATATTTGAGGCTCAGTAGTACCAAGCTATCATGAATTCTTATGTGTGTCAATTTCAGTTTTTTTCATAATTTTGTGTGTTTGTTTTGAAAATAAAATAATTAATTTTTAATTGGACAATATATATATATATATATCTATGGGTTCCATAGGCCCAATAATCAAGCTTTCCTGAATTCTTATGTGTCTCAATTTCAATTGTTTCATAATTTTGTGTGTTTGTTTTGAAAATTAAATAATTAATTTTTAATTGGACAGCGTATATATGTATGGATTCCAGGTTCGATATTTGAGGCCCAGTAGCACCAAATTTTCTTGAATTCTTATGTGTGTCAATTTTAATTTTTTTTTAGAATTTAGTGTGTTTGTTTTGTATTGTAAATAATTAATATTTAATTATTTAATTGGACAGAGAATATACTTATGGGTTCCAGGCTCGATATTTGAGGCCTAGTAGCACCAAGCTATCCTGAATTCTATGTGTGTCAATTTTAATATTTTTCATTTAATTGTGTGGTTGTTTTGTAAATTAAATAATTAATTTATGTAAATTATAATTGGACAGAGCTTGTGTTTGATCTATCAATATAGTAGATGCTTAAACTATAGAGATTCTACACTAAAAAGCTCTACATTTTACTATGCTAAAAGGCTCTATAGTTTACTACGCTAAAAGGCTCTATATTTTTCTACGCTAAAGGACACTAATCATTAAGCAAATAAATAATCTAAACTAAATAAAAACGACAAATATATTTTGATAACATAACATTCATGAAATTACATATAAAACAATAAAAGAAATTTATGAATATTTTTATTAACAAAAAAATTATTTCTCAACTGTTAAATATTTTTTTTAAAACACTAATATTTTAATCTGGATAAAAATAACATACTAGTTTAATTGCAAACAAAACTTCAAAATAACATGAAAACACATTCAAGACAACTAATATGCATTATTATACAAATTTCGACATAAACTAAATCGGAATACCTCGATTTATGTTTTTAGAAAACTCGAAAATTTAAAATTTTGAGCCCGAAACGAGGAAACTACAACAATAGAAGGCATGGGTTGGATGTGGGGCCTACAGTCTTATCTTTTGTGTGGCGGGTGAGGTCCACTCAATTTGTTTTTGGAAAAAAAGAGGGGGACACCGCTATTTTTTTTTTTAAATGGGGCTCGCTTCTGTTTTTGTCGTGGGAAGAAGAAGGACGTGTTTTTTAATAAGTATAGCGCGGTATTATACCGCGGCATATTAACTCTGTATTCTATCACGTTATACTTTAATGACAGAAACACCGTTAAAGTATAGCGCGGGATAATACCGCATTATATATAGAAAAGTATCTTTTTTTAGGCAGTAAAAACGTATTTTGAGTCCAAAAAGTTGGCATTTAGGTTTCGACTCGGGGTGGACGTACCTTGTTTCAAGCAGTGTCATCCGATACCACTTGGTCGGAAATGTTTACTAAATAGTATTCCCTCCGGTCCAAAATAAATAATTTATTGGCATTTATCTCGTGGTCTAAAATAAGTAATTTTTTCTGATTTTAAGAATGAACTAATTATTTTTTTCCTACATTGTTCTTGAAGTAAGTAGTGTTAGAATATGTGTTAGGAGTGTTTATGCGAGATAGTAAAGATTAATATGGTCAATTTCATTATTAATTAATTATAAAAGGTGAATTTCTTAATCTATATGAAAACATCCAAAAAATTACTTATTTTAAACCGGAGGGAGTATATGAATATCTAACTGATATGCAAAGCTGAGATAAATAAAACAAGCGATATTGCTTTAACGTAAAAGCTCCTAGCTCACTTGGTCGGGCGTTGCAATTTAGTTATGGAGAACAGGAGGAATTGGAGAACAGGAGGAGTTTGATTCCTTGAAGCTGTGGGGGTTGTCAGTCTTAGAAATTCCACTCCCCCCCCCCCCTCCAATCATATATTGTATGCTAAAAAGATAAAAATCGAGATATTGATCCCTTCACCATTTACCAATAGATCACTAATTGCCTATGATATTAGGGCCATAATGAATAATTTTTAAGTGAATATGGATCAAAAAAGTATTCAGTATTAATTCTAATGAGAATGTATTACATTAAAAAAATGAAATTTGTCGAGTAAAATTGTAATAATATACTTAATTATATTTTATTTATATATCACAGATGGTATTTTTATTTTTTTATATGATGTCATTATAACTGTTACGGGCGCCTTCCTTAGATTTCTTGGAATGTGACGTAAGGCTAAGCAACTGATGTTAGTGCCGTACGAAAAAATAAATGTCAAGAGCAATTGAGAGAACATAAATGAGAATTGAGAATGATAGAAAGCTTGATTGCATTAACGAAAGCTACTACAGAAAAGCAACACGGTGTCGAGGGGGAGAGACACCAGTACAGAGAATTGTTTGCTTGCTAGAAAGTTTGATTGCTTGATCCACCTAATAATACTTTTAAAAAATAAATGAAAGCTACAAGACTAGACTTGACTAAACTAGAGAAACATAATGAAAGTACATGAAATAAAAATACTCTATATTTACAATGAAAAGGATTTAATTTTCTACAAGGCAGAAACAAGTCTGTTATCAGCAACATTGTCTTTGGCATCACGGTGCACGCGCGACGTTGTCTGCACGCGATGCTATTGGAATTTACATGCGGCTGGGCGCCGGTGAGAGATATCAGTGGGGTGACAGAGGCACATGGACGCTTGTCACTTGGTGTAGCCAAGACCACGGGGTCGTCCGTGGTGCTAGGCGTTGGGAAGCTTGCTAGGACGCCGCAGGGGCACGCCCAAAGGGTCATAGGGCATGATTGGAAAGCCGCCCGTGACATAGCATTTGATTTATTGGATAACATCTTTAAATGTCGATACTGCTTACACAGAATCCTGCGTAAGCCCCTGCCTCTGAAAATTAATTATGAAAACATTATTTATTAAAAGTTGATCATAATATCAGCAAATTATAGTAGTAGCATTTTGATGGGTTTTTAAGTCTTTAAAAATGATATTGATGTTTAAATTTTGATTGCATTAATGAAAACTATTACAGAAAAATAATATGGTGTCGAGGGGGAGAGACAGCAGCACAGAGAATTGTTTGATTGCTTGATCACCCCTAATAATGCTTAAAAAAATAAAGTAAAGCTACAAGACTAGACTTGACTAAGCTAGAGAAACATAATGGAAGTACATGATATAAAAATACTCTATATTTACAATGAAAAGGACTTAGTTTTCTACAAGGCAGAAACAAGTCCGTTATCAGCAACATTATCTTTAGCATCACGGTTTGCGGCGCTATTGGAATCTGTCTGTGGCTGGGCGCTAGCGATGGATATTAGTGGGGCAACAGAGCACATGCGAGCTTGTCACTTGGTGCAGCCAAGACCACGGAGCCCTATGTGACGCTAGGCGTTAGGAGGCTTGCTAGGACACCACAGAGCACGCGCAAGGGGTCATGGGGCATGGCTGGAAAGCCGCCCATGACATAACATTTGATTCATTTGATCACATCTTTAAATATCGATACCGCTTACACAAAATCCTACGTAAGCCCCTGCCTCTGAAAAAGAATTATGAAAAAATTATTAATAAAAGTTGATCATAATATTAGCAAATTATAGTAGTAGCATTTTGATGGTTTTTTTTAAGTTTTTAAAAATGATAATGATGTTTAAATGTTGGTTGAAGCGAGTAGTAAGAGTCCGTTTTTTTTTTCTTCACTCCGTATTTGTTACCATTTTTGGGGTTCATTAATCCGAATTCGTGCGATAAGTTAACTTTCGAACTTTGAAGTAAAGCACTTATATTCCAAAAAGACCTCTAATTAAAAATAAAAGAATACTTAACACACCACAATCCACGACAACCGTTGCTGAGCAAAATGATTTTGCTCAAATAGCGAAACATGTCATTTTTTCGTGTTAAGGAGCATCTTTTCTTTGTGTCATTGTGCCCCACATTTCTCCATTTTAACCATGCCCCAAGTTTCCGTTATTGTGAATCCCATATTCCCTCAACTCCTTTTATCAGTCGCGGTTATTAAAAATAGTTATTTTAAATTATTTATTATTTTAGAAGTTAAAAGCAAAATTGAGTACGCATTTTTTTCCTTGTTTACCCTTGGTAATAATTATACACCTCATTTATGTGTAAAATGTGTAAAGTTTTTTCCTTGTTTACCCTTGGTCCGTTATCAGTATTTCTTAAATACTTTACACATTAAATGACACATAAATTGAGAAAATATTCAGTGAAAATATTAAGACAAGAAAATGTAAAGTAATCAAAGTTCCATCCTCAAAGGATATGTACAAGAGAATCATGACAAAAAATATGAGAGGAAGGGAGTAGAAAATAAGGATAACTATTCCGACATAACATTTTGCATTATTGCTTGTAACATTCGGTTTTGGGTATAAAATCTCTATATCTGATATAGGATATAAAAGTTCACATAACTCACACCAGCTAAACTTATACATGAGAACTTATATATTATTTCAGACGAGATAAGATGTAAATATTAGCAAGATTAAACTACTATTCCTCCTTCGACATCACACGCATATGAGCCTACCAAATTCAACTTCCAGAATAAATAAGATGGGGCAGGGGAGTTGGAGTTTGAGACTAAGGAAGTTGGGAGTGATAAGTATTCCACACAGCTTTTTTACTCATTAGGTCTTTAAACTCCTCATCTCTTATCCAACACAGCAAATATAATATGCAGAAAAGAAAAAGGAAGCATAAAGAAGAACAATATGGTAGAAAAGCATCTTTCTTTTTACACCCGAATTCGAGCTCAAAGTGCACCTCAACTTGTGGCTTAAAACTATTAAGCTGGTAAGCAAAACACCATTTATCTTTCTCAGAAAGGCCATTTGCACATAAAGGAGTATCCAGCCAAAGATTCATCCAATTCCTTCTATCCAACACTGAATCATGCCGAAGGTATTCATATACATCAAATATAGACACTTTTCTAGTAAAGCAACAGACTTTACTGGATGTCTCGGTTCTGAGGTAGAGTTGAACTCCTCAAATAGTACCTGTCAACTCTCTTTTCCTGTTAGATAAGTAAAAGCAATTGTCCATTTTGCCAAATGTTGGCAAATATACTTTGATTCATAACATGTCATGTTCAAGATTCACACTTGCTTCTTCTTAACACGGTATGGATATTTTTGGTATATGCTTATGCTAATCATAACCAATGGAAGCGCCACAAGGCAGTATGGCGAAGGAGGTTTTCCATCAAAGATAAATTGGAGCAGAGCAGTGACAAGAAGCGCAGACACAATGATAAATCCCTGCGTGCAATTTAAGACAAGCGGAAAGAAATAGCGTTGTCAAGAGAAGTATGGTTAATGGAACAGTTACAAGAGTTACAGCACGATATAATCTTTAAGGGAAGCACAAAATTAATAGATCCTCATCTTATTATACTTTTATCTTAACCAAAAGCCGAGAAAGGTATATGGCCTCATCTCATTACAGGCCAGACAATTTTTTTAAATAAAAACATAGACCATATGATTAACTGTTTCGTTCCACCAAGAACTATCAAGAGAACATGTTACGAGGTAGAAAATAGAAAATATTTTAGGACTCTATTTTAAGCGGCATAGCAATGTACCAGAGCTACAAATGCTTCAAATAAATCAAGGGGAAAGGAACAAAAAATGAAAAAATTATAACAGAGAATATCAAGAATGTTTTTACAAGCCTATTCAATTTCTGCACAGCTTTAGCATAAGAAGTTAAGTGGCACTTACCTTCCTTACACCACCAGCGTATGAAGTGACAAGACCCACAAGAATTCCACCAACTGCATTTAAAACAACGGGGATCTGGAACAGAAGAAATTGAAGTATCACATAAAAATCATGAGCTTCACCTAAATAGATCTGATTCCTTTCCCAAAATGAACAAAGGAATAGAAAATGAATCCAGGTCATTTGATTTTGATAAACAAAATTAAATAAATGACTAACTCATGGGACAATTTCATTCCTCAACAACAAAAGCAAATTGATTAAGATATCGCCAAATAGAAACTAAAGTTTTTTCTCAAAAAACTTAATATTCAAGGCGGTTCCTGTTTCTGGATGTTTCACGTATTTACACTACCAATTTAACCAGCACCCATGACATACATGATAGAAAAAGAATTGTATATTGACGAAACTGATTTACCAAAGTTAAGGCAGTCCACCCGTAGAAGAATCCGTGCTGTTGAATAGCTTCTCCATCTGGAGACTTGGTAGTACTACTTATCAAACAAAGACTCCCAATAATGGACATCTCAACAGTCATCAGGTAAGGTGAGTGTTTCTTAACCTGTAATAGACAAGAAGCATATCAAAACAGAGGAAATGCAAAAGACCCATTCATAAATTAATAGTGTTCACTTGCCTGAGATGCCCATTGACACAAGGCAGAAGCCAGACCAGAGAGCACAGATGCAACCAAAACTGGTACAATTCCATAGAATACGATCTCATCGGGGTTACTACTACTACTTGAAGCTTTGCTGGAGCCTTCACCAACACTTAATAGAACAGCTGCGAGGATTAACAAGAAAAGAGCCCCAATTTGTTGAATGGATTGCTTCTGCCTGAAAAAGGATAAAGGATTTTGGGGGGGCAATCAAGGCTCTCAGGACTCACCTAATACACAACTAGTGTAACTAACAAGAGAGTTCATCTCAAAATTGTTTAAGAAATCAAAAGAAAAAAAGAGTTGGTCTACACAGAGACCTCAGAATGCCATAAAATTATTAATTTAAATGACAAATATTGCAGCTAACAGCTAAGTTGAGCAGACGACGCAGAAGAAAAGTTTCTATGAGAAAAAGAGAATGATGTAAAAAACAGTTTTTGTTGAAAACATAGAATACTTAATAGATCTGTTTGACATCCATGACGAAATAATAAAATACTACCATATTAAGTATGTACGATCTGAGACACTAACAGCCTACGCACTCGCACTGTTGCCAAATGTAACCAAAAGGTACATTGTTCAATAATCTTTTCTAAGCAAGGACAAAGACAAAGTAGGTAACAATCAATAAAGAAAAACTTTCAAAAACATTTTGGATCAACATGCTAACTTGCAGAGTCACCCGGCAAATCCTACCTCAATAATATGTAAGTAAACAAGGCTGTGAAGAACAGTTTTGTCTGGTTCAAGATTGAAAAGGTCAGTGAATCAAGATTTTTATATGAGATCTGCAATAAGCTGTTTTGTAGTGCATAGATAGCAGCAGGCAGTCCAGATGCAGTCAAAGAGCCAAATAAGGTCCACTCCCTGTACATTTTCTTCAAACTGCCTTCTTTTGTCATGAGAAAAAGAGCACAAATAACCTGCAAAGTAAAAGGAATGTATGCAAGTAAACATGTGGAACCATGGAGTGGAAAAAAATGCAGAGAAGAAAGTACAGAAATTTACCTTGACTACTTCACATGTCAAAACAGACGTAGTAACTATCACTTCACGCCTGTAGGAAGAACAGAACATGAAACATTGACGTCATAATATAAAAATCTTAACAAGGAATACAGGAGCATTTATCACCAAACACTTTATATGAAAGAATAAGCATAATATTTCCTATACCAAGATAGTAAAAAGTAGCAAAATAGACATACTACTAAAAAGCATCTTTGAGACAATGAGGAAACAAGGAAAAAGGTGGAAACTAGTCAATCCATAGGTGCTTGTCTTGATTTGATACTCCCTCCGTTTCAGATTATGTGAACCTATTTCCTTTTTAGTCCGTGTAAAAAAGGATGACCCCTTTCATATTTAAAAACAATTTACCTTTATGCAATGATTTATAGCCACACAAAATATTTTTGCCTTATTACACCACAAATTCAAAAGTCGTTCTCTTTTTTCTTAAACTCCGTGCCCGGTCAAATAGGTTCACATAAATTGACACAGACGGAGTATTATTTTTGCACGCAGTTTTGCTCGTCAAACCGTTCAGTTTTATGTGGATCATCCCTAACTGGACCTCTAGCTAAGGAGCTCCCTCCATTGGAGCTTTCGGGATGATTCATGCGTGGTTAGGGGTGGATCTACTAAGGCCCGTGGGGGTGGTACACCACCCGCAAGCTTTGGTCGAATCCTTAACTATATATATATGCATATCCGCAAAGTTGTATAAATATATTGAGTGCCATCCAGAGTACCAAAAGATGAAAAGGTGTCAGTGGCAAACATCTGACAAATTCTCCTTGGAGGCGAGGGATCGAACTGTTGAGACAACACATTTTAACCTTTTTAGCTTGTTGCATCACTTTACGTTTTGGATCATCAAATATTATACTAATATATTATATATTATGTTCTCCTTATTCTTTTTCTTTAATTATTATTGATTATATCTTTCTTTATTAGTAAATTTTGACTTTTTTTTGTCTCTTACTTATATTTGTTTTTTTCCACTCAAATTTTAAAAGATATTTCCTTTCCTCTCAAAATCCTCGCTCCCTATTCCCATCAGAATCCCAAACTAAAAGTCAAAAACCCTTGACCATTGTCCAACTCCTACCCCTTCGCTAGGGCCACTGCCAATCTTCACTTCCATGCTGCCAGTGTCGCTGCTTCGTCCGTCCATCTCGACATATCTATCATCCTCTTGTATTATTGTAACGGTGAAGAGAGCAATCTCACCCATGAAGCATATAAAGAATGAAGAGCGGAATAGCATGGGTAATCAAGATTTAAATGATTATTTTAGTTTGTTACATATAGCAGGATATATTTCCATACGTAAGTAATGATGCCATTATAGATCATTTTCAGAATATGAAAACTCGTCGAGGATAATTTTAAATGGACGATGTGTATTTTTTATATTAGTAATATTATTGGAAGTTTTATGCTTTATGTCGATTAGTTATAGTTATCATATTTTTTTTTTCGTTTGATCAATATGTCCATATACATAAAAAAGATGAATAACTCGAACCAAAGCTCATGTTGATCAAATCGATTAGCTTAGCACCCGGAATCTCCAAATCCCGGATCCGTCTTTGCATGGTCCCACATGCCTCACAAACCTCTCGATTATGTTATGGATTTTTCATTATTCTAGAGTACTTGGACTTGCCCTAAGACAATTGTTTAGCTAGTAATATAAATAGGAGTAACATAGGTTTTTTACCCAGTTTTGGATTAATGTTTATGTAAGGCTCCATGAAGACATTTTGGGTTCTCGAAGAACTCCTTGAATTAACATTGAAGGTAGATACCTTCTTAATCTACTCTCATATCTTCGGTATCTTTGGGACATTAGTTAGGTAATTAGGATGTAACTAGTGTGTTAGCGGAAACGTAAAAGAAAGAACACAAGATTTAACGTGGTTCGGATCAAAATAATCCTACGTCCACCAGAGAACAATTGCCTTTCTATTATTTACAAAGAAAGGGAGATTTCCCAATTACACTTAAGAGAATTTCTCTCTTAACTCTCTACTCACAACAATATATTGTATTGTTTTTGGGATGGTTTCTACAAATGAAAGAGTGCATCTATTTATAGGGGTAAGGACCTCCTCTTGATGTCATTGGTGACATCAAACTACCTCCTCTTGATGTCATTGGTGACATCAAACTACCTCCTCTTGATGTCATGGGTGACATCAAAGGAGGAAGCTTCCTCCTAGCATTCATGCCAACTCTTTCCACCAACTCTTCCAATTGCATGCCATTGTTGACTAAATCTAAACCAACATTTTCAGCATGCCATTGTTGACTAAAACATAAACCAACATTTTCAATCTCCACCTTGGTTTGCGCTTCGAGTGTGCGTGTGAACAACTCTGGCCAAAACTTCTAAGCTTACTGGGCAATCCCGTTGTAAGAAACAAGAAGAATCAAACCATGGTTGAACATACCACTTCCACCTAACAACCGTTCTCTTCGGAGTTGCATCAGTTGATGCACACCCCCGCCAAGTCTTTGCAGTGTGCAAACTTAGCGAGCGGGACTATCTTGGTCAACATATCTGCAGCATTATCGTCTGTGATAACCTTCACGACCTTGATAGTTCTCTCTTCAACAACATCTCGAAGGAAATGAAATCTGACATCAATGTGTTTAGTGCGCTCATGAAATCTTTGATTTTTCATTAGATGAATAGCACTCTGACTATCACATCTAAGAGTTGATTCCAGCTGAACCAAACTCAATTCCGCCACTAAACCTTTTAACCAGGTAGCTTCCTTCACCGCCTCCGCTGCTGCCATGTATTCTGCTTCTGTCGTAGACAAAGCGACAATCGACTGCAGAGTCGACTTCCAACTAACGGCACTGCCAACGAGGGTAAAGATGTATCCAGTTGTGGACCTTCTTCGGTCAAGATCTCCTGCATAGTCAGAATCCACATAACCAAGAATTGAAATACCTCCACCACTTTTTCGAAAAGTCAGACCAACACTAGAAGCTCCTTTGAGATATCTCAATATCCACTTGACAGCTTCCCAATGCCTCTTTCCTGGGCTGGACATGTATCTACTTACCACACTTACAGATTGAGCAATATCTGGACGTGTGCATACCATAGCATACATAATGCTACCAACCGCATTGGCATAAGGAATCTTTGACATATGCTCCACCTCATCCTCGGACTGAGGCATTAGTAACTCTGAAAGTTTAAAATGAGGAGCTAATGGTGTACTTACAGGCTTGCACGTCTGCATATTGAATCTCTCAAGAATCCTTTCAATATACCTCTTCTGAGAAAGATGTACAACACCGTCTTCTCTTGAAATCTCCATACCAAGGATTTTCTTTGCAGCTCCTAAATCCTTCATGTCAAATTTCTTACTCAATAGTTTCTTCAAAGCATTTATCTCTGTAATGTTGTTAGCAGCAATAAGCATATCATCAACATACAACAATAAATAAATCATTGAGTTACCAGACATCTTCTTGTGATACACACAGCTATCAAATGCACTCTTTGAGAATTCATGTGTAGTCATGAATGCATCAAACCTTTTGTACCACTGTCTAGGGGATTGCTTCAAACCATACAAAGACTTCTTTAGTTGGCATACATGATTTTCTTTTCCTTCAGCTAGGAAACCTTCAGGCCGATCCATATAGATTGTCTCTTCTAGATCACCGTGTAAGAAAGCAGTTTTGACATCAAGCTGTTAAAGCTCCAAGTCAAATTGTGCAACCAATGCTAGTAGAACGCGAATTGAGCTATGCTTCACGACCTGGAGAGAAAATTTCATTGTAGTCAATTCCCTCCTTCTGACCGAAACCTTTTGCAACCAATCTCGCCTTAAACCTAGCATCTTCCACTTCAAGAATTCCCTTTTTCTTTCTGTAGATCCACTTGCATCCAACTGTCCTCTTCCCCTTTTGTCTTTTCACTAAGACCCATGTCTGATTCTTGTGAAGAGACTCCATCTCTTCCGTCATGGCTAACCGCCATTGTGCAGCATCCTTGCAATAAGTTGCTTCAATATACGTGGAGGGTTCCAGATCCTTAATCTCTTCTTGTGCAGCTACGAACGCGTATGCAATCAAGTTTGCTTGATTTATTAGACGTTCCGGTTCTCGTGTCTGCCTCTTCTCCCTCCCCTTCGCAATTGTGTATGGTTCATTGACAGCAAGTTCTTCAAGATCTACATCTTCCGACTCATCTTTAACCCGAGTCTCTTGATCCTTTTCCTTGGCAAGCACCACCGGAGGCTCCACCTGCTCGTTGTTCTTGTTTCTTGAAAACTCCACGGAAACTTTACGGGGATCAAGTATAGAGGATTCATCAAAGGTGACATCTCTACTAACTATAAATTTGAGTAAAGATAAACACCAAAGTTTGTACCCTTTTACTCCATCTACATACCCTACGAATATGGCCTTCTTAGCCCTTGGTTCAAGCTTTCCTTCATTAACGTGATAATAAGCTGGACACCCAAATACTCGTAAGTATGAATAGTTAGAGGGTTCACCTGACCATACCTCATTCGGAGTCTTAAAGTCAATCGCCGATGCTGGAGATTGATTGACAATATGAGCAGCAGTGTGAACTGCTTCAGCCCAAAATACTTTGGACATTTTGGCTTGTATGAGCATACAACGAGCCTTTTCAAGAAGAGTTATGTTCATTCTCTCGGCAACTCCATTCTGCTGTGGGGTATGCCTGACAGTCATATGTCTTGAGATCCCATGAACCTTGCATAATTCATTAAACTCTTCATTGCAAAACTCCAAGCCATTGTCTGTGCGAAAATACTTGATTTTCCGCTTCATTTGATTTTCAACCAAAACCTTCCACTCTTTAAATGCTTCAAAAGCATCACTTTTTGCCTTCAAAAAATACACCCAAACTTTTCGTGAGAAATCATCAATAAAAGTGAGAAGATACCTATTTCCGCCCTTCGATGGAAGTTTAGAGGACCCCATAAATCTGAATGGATGTAGTCTAGTACTCCTCTTGTCTTGTGTTTGCTAGTGCTGAAGCTCACCTTCTTCTGCTTCCCTAGAACTCAGTGCTCACAAAAGTCAAGTGTGTTGATCTTCTCACCTTCCAAAAGGTTACGATTGCTCAGCATCTCCAGTCCAGGTGCGCTCATATGACCCAGTCTCACGTGCCATAATCTTGCCTTGTCATCATTAGATAACTGCACTGTAGATGCATTTGCAGAGCCAACAATGGTGCTTCCGGCCAATGTGTAAAGGCCGTTCTCCAGCTTGCCTTTCAACATGACTAAAGAACCTTTAGTCACCTTCATAGTTCTTGCTTCGCTCATGTACCTGTTGCCTTGTCATCATTAGATAACTGCACTGTAAATGCATTTGCAGAGCCAACAATGGTGCTTCCGGCCAATGTGTAAAAGTTGTTCTCCAGCTTGCCTTTCAGTATGACTAAACAAGTTGCATTATTGCCCATTACTACGGTTCCTCCACTTTTCTCATACCTGCTAAACCAGTCTTTTCGGGACGTCATATGCTGAGTACAAGCAGAGTCTAACACCCATTTATTTCCATAACTACTATTATTACACGATGTTGTTAGTACATAACCATTATTAAAATCATGTACTTATTCAACTGTAGATGCACTCGCCTTTTCCTTGGACTTTGACATTGGGCAATCTCGTTCAAAGTGCCCCTTCTTGCCACAACCCCAACACTCTGTATTCTTCTTGTTCACACGAGACTTTGATCCGTACTTTGATTTGCTCTTTCCTTATTGGCTAGTCCGACCTCTCACAAAGAGCCCACTTGCCTGGTCATCTCTGTCTCCTTCGACGTGTCTCCGCACATCACTAGAGTTAAGTGCTTGCCGCACTTGCTCAAGCGTGATAGGCCCCTTGCTATACATTATTGAATTCTCAATATCACGATATCCTGAAGTCAATGAAAATAGCAAAGCACATGCAAGCGTCTCCTCCTCCCTTTTAATTCCTGCAATCTGTAAGTCCATGACAAGTTTATTGAACGCATCTAAATGATCTTGTAACGAAGTACCTGACCCCATCTTAAATGTGTGAAGACGCCGTTGTAACACCATCCTTGTTGTCACTGATCGGTCTTGGTATAGCCCTTCTAGCTTTTCCCATAACTGTTTGGCCGTCTCTTCGGTACCCGTACTCACTTCACAAAGCACGTTAGGTGCAAGGGATAGTTGGATTGCACTCAATGCATCCCCTTCAATCTTCTCCATGTCGGGAGCCGATATATCCTTAGGATACTTTCCGTCAATAGCATGGATTGAACCTTCCCTCCGTAGTAACGCCATCATCTGGATCTTCCAGATGTTGAAGTTGTTGCGTCCATTGAATCTATCAATTTCAAACTTCATGGAACTCATCTTTGCTTGTTCTTCCTCCTTGGATCGTTATAGAATCCTGTCGCTTTGATACCAATTGTTAGCGGAAACGTAAAAGAAAGAACACAAGATTTAACGTGGTTCGGATCAAAATAATCCTACGTCCACCAGAGAACAATTGCCTTACTATTATTTACAAAGGAAGGGGAGATTTCCCAATTACACTTAAGAGAATTTCTCTCTTAACTCTCTACTCACAACAATATATTGTATTGTTTTTGGGATGGTTTCTACAAATGAAAGAGTGCATCTATTTATAGGGGTAAGGACCTCCTCTTGATGTCATTGGTGACATCAAACTACCTCCTCTTGATGTCATGGGTGACATCAAAGGAGAAGCTTCCTCCTAGCATTCATGCCAACTCTTTCCACCAACTCTTCCAATTGCATGCCATTGTTGACTAAATCTAAACCAACATTTTCAGCATGCCATTGTTGACTAAAACATAAACCAACATTTTCATAGTATTATATACTAATTGTGTCTAAGACCATCAATTTGGTTTCTAGATCTTAATTTCTTTCTTTTCTATTATAATGGTGGTATTTGGGCCAGCTTGTGTGCACCTCTACTAACTCCATCGGATATTGCTATCTCAGTACAATTACTAGGTAACTCTGCCTGCCAAAGTTTGGCAGTTGGGAAGAAATCACCTAATGCTTTTTGTCTCCGATGAGATTTGAACGTGAGACCTCATGTTTCTCCTCCCACTTCATTAATCACTAGGCCGCACCCTTAGGAGTCTTATTTTTTTATCTCTTCTTCGTCCATTTTTATTTTCTATGGGATTGCGCTTATTTGCTAATTCTTTCATTGTTACCATTGTCGTTGCCCGTTGTATAACCTATACATCTAGAGAATCTCTCCCTATCCTTCAAAGTTCCATTCCACTGATTTTCAAAGGCTTAGCCCTTTTCCCAAGGTACCATCCTTTATCTCACTCTATATATATTAGAAATATCCTTCTCCAAAATGTATTCTTCTCGTGACATGATGGATTGAAAACGATATTTCCTGGTCCCATTTCCACATAGATAATGTTATCTTCTGCCACTGTTAAATGGGAAACTCTTTGTGGTACTTACAGTCATACGAATCAAATACAAGATTGGTGGGTCCATTAAAGAGTGTTCTAGATAAAGAAATTGGAAGATGTCCTCCAACGGACCTCTCTTTGCAACCAGCAATTCTTAGACTTTTATAAACCTTGTAACTAAACTTATACTGTTTGCTATATACACATACTAAACATCAATAAGAACAGTTTGGATAATAAGATTCCGCGACTATCCTATTTGAAATTTTGAATGGTGATGACCATCCAATAAACCCGAATACAAGATGCTAGCATAATATGAGGACGAGCCCCGACGAAAGGTTAGCATTACTCCTTTCGCGACTTGGTTATGTGTTCGATATACTGTAGTGTGTGCATGTGCATTCCCCCCCTTCCATTCATTAGCCAGGAGTCCAAAAGAACTTCATGCACGGTAAGCCCTTATTGACAATTGCATTATACCTTTCTCTGAAAACTTTCAATCCTTTCCTTATAGGAGTGAATAATTTTGCCAAGGATGCAAAACAAACACCAATTCTATATTTTAAATCGAGAACACACCCTCACCACTTACATCCATGCCTTCAAATCGCAAAAATTAAGTAAAATTAATCCGGTGTAGGTGATGTTCCCCTTTTTATGAATGTTTAACAACAATACTAACAACAACACCATAACTTTATCCCAAAATTTTCATATGTTTCCTTAAGTTCACAAACATATAATGCTTACAGTCAAGGCGGATGTACCATATAAGATACGGGTAGCTTTCGCCGAGACCCAATATATGTGTTACGAAATTTATGTAGAAATATTAAATTTCAAACCTAATAACACAAATGGTGGCATTCCGAACACAAAAAGTTCAAATCATGGATCCGCCTCCTGTCATAATCAAGCACAACTATATCATAGATAAATAAGTTACACCTCACACACTTCACATTTGACTTTAACTACACATTAACATGTTCAAATAACTGAACTGCATTCTACACAAAAACCACTAAAAACAAAATAAAATTAAAGTGAAAGGGGAGTAATTTGAACCTGACAAAGCGCTTGGAGATGAGGGGCTGAGCACCGTACTGTAGGGTGAGAAGCAGGGAATAAAACCACACTTTACCGCCGGTTTTTACCGTCGTCGGGTTCTCGGAGTTTGCTTTCGGAGCTGTAACAGCCATAACGGGTCGACCCAAAATGTGGACACGAATAGAGCTGTTTCTATTCGGATCCTTCAATAACTGCCGTTATCCAAAAGCCAATAAGAAATGGTGGAGACTTTTGTGTAAAGCTTTCTATTGCTGGTTGGCTATGGCGTAACTAAGTCAGTATACGACGTCGTTTTGTGAAGATGACTGAAATTTGACCGCGCTTTTGGTTGAGTCTTCTAGAATAGTAAGAGACTTTTGTTTGCGGAAACTTATAAGGAATCTCAATTAATGGGTATTATCAATTTAGCGCATGCCAAAAATTATTTATATTTTATCCGGTAAAATATAATATACGATATATATTTATATATTTTATATATATATAAAGTATATAAATTTTATACATTTATTTAGCTATTATTTTTACAACAGTTATGCAGTATCATTTATCCTTTATTTAACTAGTGTTAGAACTTGTATAATATAACAGAATATTAATCTTATAAAATTATGATCTAATATATCATATTTGTTTAATAAATATTTTGTTATCTTATTATTTTAATATAGTATAATGAAATATTACAAATTTATACAAAATAAGGATACACATCATATAATAACCAAATAAATTATTCTCTAATTTTTTAGAAAAGTGTTACGAAACTTAGTTCAAAGTAATAATATAAAATAAAAGAATAGACAAGAATATAGGGAGCAAGAGAGAAGAGATCCTTATTTCTTCTATGTATTCAAGTTTGTACAATATCATTTCTCATCCTCTATTTATAGTATTACATAAAAGTATACAAAAGGAGGCAATAAATATGACATTAAACATTTGAGATCATGCAGTAAGATCATGGGGAGGTTATGGTGATATGGGAGTTACAACCATAACTCCATAAGTATTGGAGTAGTGGAAGTTTTGAAGATAATGGAGATAATGGAGAAGAGTAGTGGGTATTACTCCTTTAGGAGTTATGGACATACACCACTAGATAATTAGTTATAACACTCCTCCTTGGATGTTCATAGATAATATGCCTCATTAAAACCTTACTAAGAAAAAAATCTTGTGGAAAAAAAAACATTAGTAAAGGAAAAAGAGTATACATATCTTGTAATACGCATGGTTTGTTGCCTCATTAAAAACCTTGTTAGAAAAACCCAGTGGGGTTAAACCTCAGCTAAGAAAAAAAGAGTGTAGCGTGTATCTTACTCCCACTAATGAAAACATCACTTTACTTTTCGGAAATGAAGCATTCCAATCCCGTATACCAGCTTCTCAAATGCTGGGGCTGGTAATGATATTTGAACAGATCCACCAAATTATCGATCAAATAAATTTGTTGAATGTCTATATCACCAATTTGTCGAAGATCGTGTATGAAAAGAACTTCGATAAAATATTCTTTATTTGTTGCCTTTAATATATCCTTATTCCAAGTGAGATAAGCAAACAACATTATCTTCAGTCAAATTGGAATCTTCTCTTTAAAGAAAAGTCACAAGTCACTTGTGTGTTGAATCACTTGCTTTATGAGTTGCTTATCTTGGCATGACCCGAATAAGTATCGACAATTAACTACCCTGTAAAATAATAATATGGCATTACCCTCACATAAATAGATTGTTTCAAGAACGAATTTCAAATGCCTGCATTTTCATAATCAACAAACCTTGAATATAATAATTAGAATAAACAAATCTATATCAAAGATTCCTTTTGCAATATAACACTAATCATATTTCAATATCTCTATATAGCTTTTATACTTTCAGTTGTTGGAACTATCCGTCCAACTTCATATTTCAGATGAAGTCAATTTTCATTACATATTTCTCATTTGACCAATTATTTACCTGTCCAAATTTCATAACGGATTTGAGCTCAAGATCCTCGTTAATAAAAGCACCACATTATATCAACAACATAGTCGACGGTCATTTTACGTTGGTTTCATCATCAGTCAATAAAGACATAACTTATCGAGATCTCATTATTTTCGGGTACCTGAGTTTCTCTCATGAGGTGTTATGAAGTGTTATGTCATGATGCTCTTATAAAGTACTTGCCCCCTTATTATGACCATCTTGAACATTTGATCCTCTCCTTCATCAAGGAGTTTTATAGTTGGAACTAGTTAGTCTACTACGCTTCATGCATGCCATAAACTTTGTCCATCATGGACATAAAGGATAAAATCGACCGCAGAAAGATCAAGAAGGAGTCGGGCTGATGAGTTACTCATAAACGACTTAGAAAAGAAAACCCTCGAGCATCGAAAAGACCTAGAGAAAGCGGAAGCCGCTCTAGCCACAATTCGGACTAGATGGAGGAGGGAAACACTCCAACGAACGCTTCATCTACAACAAATAAAAAGAGATTATGAGGGGATCATCACTGACCTAAGGGAAACATATATCACTCTCAAGGAGCGGATGTTCAAACAAGCCTGGGACGCCAGGATAGATAGAGAGCATTGCTATAACTCGATGGCACGGATGGAAAATCAAGCGGATAAGCTCCTGGACCAAATCACTAGCAACACTCGGATATTGGGGACAAAAAATCAACAGATAGAGCAACTGCTTTGGAAAAAGGATAGGATCAGGGGTAGAATCGAGGAAATTGGGCAATACATCACCATGAGATGCCTAAAATGCGAACAAATGCCCCGTGCTACCCTCTTTGCCTCGGTTATGGGATATTTCCACCAAATCAAGGCAGAGTTGAGAAGTCTGCAAAGGAATCTTGCACCAAAATCTGCAGAAAGGCCGAACAACGCCTCACGGACACAGAAGTTAAAAGCTCTGGAGCATTCTTAGTGAAGTTTGTATTTTCTTTTAGAGTCTGTTGTCCGTTTAAAGTTTGTATTTCCCTTTGTGCATCAAAATCTCTAGTTTTCACTTTTACATATGTCTTAGCTTTGATAGTAGAATATTTTTGGCAAAGGAATGAGATATCTTTTAATTTTTTTCGATACCCGAACTGCGCTTAGTATGATTCATACGGGGACATGATACGTAGGCAATCCACATAAGATTCGACTTACCACTAAAAGAAGTAATAAAAAGGGATAAAGCCTAAGCCGGAATGACACATTGCAACCGATTCCATACATGTAGAAATCCACTTAACTGTGTAAGTGTATCACACCCCAACGTAAGATTACTTATCTGTTATATATTGTGAACTAACCGTTTGTTGGCTGTGAATTCCAGGTTTTATAGAAAGGTGTTTGGTTTTGTGGTAGTCTGGCCTCACATTCATACTTCACGAGGTCAAAGGGAAACGTCCAAACATCCATCGCAATATCGAGAAGAAGTGCTCACACTTACTTCACGAGGTCTAAAGGAAGCATAGAAATGTCTTCGAAAATCACTCTACCAACGATCCCTCTTTCAGAAGAGAGTTCAATCATGATCATCCCAATGTCCGAATCAGCCACAGCTAAGGAGAACAAAATCCTACGGCTCCGCATATTGGAAATGTGGGATGTCTGGAATAGTGGAAAAGAAATTCCAAGCATAATCCCTGGATTCCCCGAACTATTTCCTAGAACAGGTGGAACCTCCAATGTCCCTATCAGTTACCCAACTACTCCATTTGGGTATCCTACCATGCCATCTCATGCTTCCAGATCACCTTCTGAGTCACACCCCTAGGTGTCGACCACCGGTGCAACCTCAAACATATTCACCGCACCACCTTGCCCAGCTGCGATACAACCCACTTTGTATCGATATTAACTGTGACTCATCCTCGTTCACTTTCCAGGCACCATCTTTCCCATTGAACCTACTCGGTGTACTACCAATACATACCCTCAACATCCTCAATACAAGTTTGTACCTGGACAAAACAAAAACCCTAGGGCGTCCGAACAGGACGAGATGGCCAAAAGGATGAGAAGCCTCGAGCAAAGTTTGAAGAACATGCAGGGTTTGAGCTGACAGAAGAGTGTCTCATACACCGATATGTGTATGTTCCCACATGTCCGTTTACCATCAGGTTTTAAAACACCTAAGTTCGAGAAGTAGGAGGGGCATGGTGACCCCATCGCTCATTTAAAGAGGTATTGCAACCAGTTGCGAGGAGCCGGCACCAGGGAAGAGTTACTAATGGCATACTTCGGAGAAAGCCTAATCGATATCGCTTCGGAATGGTTCATACCAGGACATCTCCCACTGGCACATATGGGATGACCTTGGTCAAGATTTTATTCGGCAGTTCCAATACAACATTGACATCGTGCCAGATATGAATTCTCTAGCAAATCACAAGAAGAAGTCCTCGGAGAATTTTAGGGAATACACCATTAAATGGCACGAACAAGCTTCGTGGGCAAAACCTCCCATGGATGAAATAGAAATGGTCACTATCTTCTTACAGGCCCAGGAGCCTGATTATTTCCAAAACATGATGTCAGCCATGGGAAAGCCTTCTGCAGAGGCGATCAAAATCGGGGAAATGGTAGAGAACGGTCTGAAAACAGGAAGGATTTTGAGTTAGGCAGCCATAAGAGCAACCTCCCAAGCCATTCAAGGTGGGTCTGGAGGGATAGCAAGGGGGAAGAAGAAAGAAGAAACATCTATGACGGTATCGGGGGTGAGGGAATATCGTAACCCCAGGCCCCATTTTTCAGAAAGAGCCCCGCAATACTATTACCCTCATCAAGATGCGGCCTACCAGCCCCAGCCATACATGGTTATGAATGCTCAACCCTATGGCCGACCACAGCAGCAGATCAATCGGAACCAAGCTCCACCTCTCAGAAATCAGCCTCGTTACAGAAACCATTACAATCCCCAACCACCCCAAAATAACTTCCATCCCCAGGAACCTCCCAGGAGACAAACCTTCACCCCCATCGGTGAACCATATTCTGATGCTCCCTAAAATTGTCTAAATGGGTCTCCTACAACCCATACCCCTAAACATGCACAACCCGAAATCACCGTCATATCAACGGGGCATCAGATGCGCCTATCATTCAGGGGCAGAAGGGCATGATACTAATAATTGTTGGACTCTGAAAAGAGTAGTTGAGGATTTGATAGAATAGAGAAAGATAGTGGTAAAGGACGAGGAGGTCCCAAACATGACCAATAATCCTTTGCCCACTCACAATAATGGGCCACTGATCGGGATGATCTATGAGGACAAGAAGTTTGATCCCGCCCTGAAGACCATAGTTGCCATTGTTGACACAGAGAGAAAGCCTACAACAACCCCGAGGCAAGAAAAAAGGGAAAAGAAGATTAAAACTGACAAGCCAGAATTCGAGAAGAAAATTGAAACAAAATCAAGGATGGCGCTCCCTAAAAATGGGGTCCTTTATATCCCGAGAGGATACCAAGAAAATCCATTAGTCACGAGTACTCCGAAGAGATTTGAAGTGAACAAAGGAATACCGAGGTATGTGCCAAAAGGGGCCTATGTGGTTTAGGGGACGATTAAACCGCCTCGGCTGAATGAGCCAGTGGTTATCGGACGCGTACCACAGAAGCCTATGACAGATCCTTCTGTGGCACGCGTCCGATAACCAAACATGAAAATGCTCTATAAGACTCACATGGTCAAGCCAGGGGAAGTGACTAGCACCGCTGAGGTGCTTTATATGGGACCATGTGCCAAGCTGCAAAATTGGAAAGCTACGCCATTTCCAACCAGGAGGGAATCTCGGTAGATTTGTCCTGCCACTTTTTCGGTATCTCGAGTTATCCAAGGTGTAACTCGGATGTTTTCTTTAGTTTTTGGTCTTTAAATTTTGAAATGTAAACCATGTTATCTTCAAATTCCGAGAAATGAAATCAAATTTCATTGTTCACTTTCCTTTAATCTTTTTGATTTTGCTATTTTTCTTTTTTCTCTCTTTCAGTTCTAATAATGCGGATTTAAATAACATGACATGCTTGTGGACTTCATGCCCAGATCCAAACACGTTGTCTAACTGTGAAATAATGAACCAAGAATCCCGAATATGATGAAGAAGAGGCTTTTAGGGAAATAAATTGAGAATTGGAAAACTTTGAGAATAAACCTAAGACGAATCTGAATTACACAGAACCGATTAATTTGGGAACTTCCGAAGATGTCTGAGAGACCAAAATAAGCATTCACACTGATGAGAAAATACGAGGTGCAATAATTCAATTTTTTTTGAATTTAAAGATGTGTTTGCTTGGTCATACGATAACATGTCAGGATTGGGTATTGATCTAGTGGTGCATAAATTGCCAACCCACTATGATTGTCCCCCACTTCAACAGAAGCAGAGGAAATTCAAGAGTGATATCAGTGATAAAATCAAAGAAGAGATCACAAAACAGTTAAAAACAAGGGTAATCCGGGTGGTCCAGTATACTATGTGGCTGGATAATATAGTTCCGGTATCGAAGAAAGATGGGAAAACTCGGGTGTGTGTGGATTACCGAGATTTGAATAGGACAAGTCCCAAAGATAACTCCCTTTGTCCAACATCCACATCTTTGTTAATAACTGTGCCAAACATGAGATACAACCCTTCGTGGACTGTTACGTGGGATATAACCAGGTGTTGATGGTTGAGCAAGATGCCGAGAAAACCGCTTTCACTACACCTTGGAGTACATATTGTTATAGGGTCATGTCATTTGGTTTGAAGAATGGTGGGGCAACCTACATGAGGGCCATGATTTCCATTTTCCATGGTATGATGCACCAGAAGATTGAGGTATATGTGGACGATGTAATCATCAAGTCCAGAACCCAGGATGATCATGTTCAAGATTTGAGGAAATTATTTGAACGGTTGTGCAGGTATGATTTGAAGTTGAATCCGGCTAAATGTGCCTTCGGGGTCCCATCTGGTAAACTTTTGGGCTTTATAGTTAGCAGAAGAGGTATCGAGTTAGACCCAACAAAAATAAAGTGTATCAAGGATTTGCCTCCTCCAAGAACCAAGAAAGATGTTATGAGTCTCTTGGGCAGATTAAACTACAGCAGCCTTTTCATCGCTCAATTGACGTCCATATGTGAGCCCATATTCAAATTGCTAAGGAAAGATGTCGCGATCAAATGGATAGTTGATTTTCAAGAGGCATTCGACAAGATCAAAGAATATCTGTCGAATCCTCCGATTTTGGTACCGCCAGAATAAGGGAGACCTCTGTTTTTATATTTGACAGTCTTAGAAAACTCTTTTGGTTGTATCCTCGGGCAACATGATGCAACGGGGAAGAAAGAGCAGGTGATCTACTACTTGAGCAAGAAGTTCACTAGTTATGAAGTCAAGTACACTTTGTTGGAAAGAACGTGATGTGCTTTGACATCGGTCGCTCAAAAGTTGAGACACTATCTCCAGGATCACACCACTCATCCCATTACCAGGTTGGATCCTTTGAAGTACATATTCCAAAAACCAATGCCCACCGGAAGATTGGCAAAATGGCAAATTCTGCTTACTGAATTCGACATAGTCTATGTCACCCGCACGACAATGAAAGCCCAACCATTGGCGGATCACTTGGCCGAAAACCTGATTGATGAGGACTACCAACCATTGAATATCTACTTTCCAGATGAAGAGGTAAATACAATATTAGTAGTCCCTGAAGACGCCTATGCTTGGAAAATGTTCTTCGATGGAGCAGTAAACGCCAAAGGCGTAGGGATTGGGGCAATTTTGATCTCCCCTACAGGTCAACACTACCCATCTATGGCTAGGCTCCGTTTCTTTTGCACAAACAATACAGCTGAGTATGAGGCCTGCATCATGGGCATGAATATGGCAGTTGACCAAGATGTCAAAGACTTACTAATCATGGGAGATTCTGACTTGATTATTAGACAAGCCCAAGGTAAATATGAGACCCGAGACGCCAAGATCATTCCTTACCAACAACACATGGAGGATCTCAGCAAGCAATTTACATCAATAGAGTTCAGGTACGTCCCGCAGTGTCATAATGAACTAGCTGATGCACTTGCCACATTATCTTCGATGCTACCGTATCCAGGCAACGCCCACATCAATCCTTTGGAAATCCAAATCAGGGAAAGACACGGTTACTGCAATATGATCGAGGCAGGACTAACTATCCAGCCATGGTACCACGATATCAAAAGGTTTCTGAAAACACAAGAGTACCCCGAACATGCTACCGGAGATCAGAAGAGAACCATCAGGAGACATGCAAGTGGTTTCTTTTTGAGCGGCAAAGTTTTGTACAAGAAAACCCCAGATCTCAACCTGTTGAGATGTGTAGACGCCGAAGAAGCCGGGAGAATCATGCAAAAAGTACACGCAGGAGTGTGTGGGCCTCATATGAACGGGTATGTTTTGGACAAGAAAATCTTGCGAGATGGTTATTATTGGATAACTATGGAAAAAGATTGTTTCGGTTTTGTCTAGAAATGCCATCAGTGTCAGGTGCACGGAGATCTGATTCATGCACCTCCAATAGAGCTACATCCTATGTCGGCACCTTGGCCTTTTTTCGCTTGGGGCATGGACGTCATTGGTCCGATTGAGCCAAAGGCATCTAATGGGCACAGATTCATATTGGTTGCCATTGATTATTTCACAAAATGGTTCGAGACTATCACTCTCAAAGCTGTCACTAAGAAAGCTGTAATGGACTTTGTACACTCAAATCTTATATGTCGTTTTGGTATTCCTGCCACTATCATCATAGATAATGTGGCAAACCTGAATAGTCATCTGATGGGAGATGTATGCGAACAATTCAAAATAACGCATAGGAACTCCACTCCTTACCGGCCCAAAGCCAACGGCACCGTTGAAGCAGCGAACAAGAACATCAAGAAGATTTCGAGAAAAACAATTCAAAGTTCCAAGCAATGGCATGAAAAGTTGCCTTTCGCCTTACTGGGATATTGCACTACAGTGCGCACGTCGGTAGGAGCCACCCCATACTTGTTAGTTTATGGAACCGAAGTTGTGATACCGGCAAAGGTGGAAATTCCTTCGCTCCGAATCATTGTTGAAGCAGAGATTGAAGATAGCGAGTGGGTTAAGACTCATTTGAAGCAACTGACTTTAATTGATGAAAAACGTATGGCTGCAGCCTGTCACGGGCAGTTATACCAACAAAGAATGGCCCGTTCTTACAACAAGAAAGTACAACCCAGGAATTTTGAAGTCGGGCAATTGGTATTGAGGCGCATTCTTCCCTATCACCAGGAAGCAAAAAGAAAATTCGCTCTTAATTAGAAAGGTCCATACATCATCAGGAAAATGTTACCGAGAGAAGCGTTATATCTAGGTGATATTGAAGGAAATGATCCTGAAACGGCCGTAAACATAGACGCAGTCAAAATGTACTATGTTTAAGTTTTACTTCAGTGATTGTTTCATCGCAATTGAGATGATGAAGGCTTTTGTTCCCGCTATCCTTTTGCTTTGTGCCGGTTACCTTTCTTTGGCTACCCTCGTTGGAATCCGAAAGCACCAATCAACAAAAAACGAATATATTATTATACCCAAAGAAAACCTACGTTCTGACTTGATTCCGAAAGGATACGTAGGCAACCTCTCCCTGAGGTTCAGTCAACTCAAAACATAAAACCCAATTTCCCAAAAAAAAACTAAAACTGGGGTAGATGACATGACGGTTCAAGTCCTTCAGGTCAATTGGGAAAAGCAGGGAAGTGAAAATCGTCGTGATGGTATCTGATACAGCCTGAATTAAGAGAAATAAAATGAGAGAGTCTTATCGTTGAAAATCTTCGGGCACCATAAGGCGATGGCAAGTAGAGAAACCGAAAATGAGAGAGTCCACTTAGTGAAAACTCGCAAAAATCACTATCGGGCGACGGCAAGAAGATAAATGAGATAGGTCGATTGGCGAAAACCCGCAAATGGCGCTGTCGGCCGAAAAGAAGACATCTCATCACTAAAAGAGTCCTGGCAAGGTTCCCTGGTTTTGAAACGTGGATCAAAAGGGTTCACGAGAAGTTGGAAAGTTTGTGGGTCGAGCATCCAGTCCAAGAAGCATGTCATGTTCATTGAAGCCAGCATGTACACCCCAGATAAGTCATTCTTTTTCCCCGGAAGGGACACGTCTCTTTAGACACATCCATTTGTTATTGTATATTTCTTCTTTGAATCTCTTTCGATTTAATTCTTATTCCAGAATCAGTGCAACAAAAAATGTCAGGACTGGTCTCGCAAGGCTCCGCCTGGTTAAATTTGAAGAAAAGGCCCAGCCACAGCAAGTGCGTCAGTCCAATCCCGACTGACCATAATGGTTGATACTTCAAAGCAAAAACATTTGAAAAGAAATAAAATCAAAGGCAAAGGTCTCAAGAGCTGAACAAAGTAAAAAGGTCAGAGCCCACACGGGCGAGCCATAATAAAGTTTGGAGAGTTGAACCCGGTTGGTTTGAAAAGAGATTCACCCACAAGGCTAACAAGTAGCAAGTTCTCAACGAAAAAGAGGCTAGGATCAAGCAATTAGGATGATCAAGGCCACAAAACCAATCACCATTTTAAACTAATAAATTTTCTTTGTTAAAGACAGGTTCTATTCACAGCAACCATGTAAGAAGCGGGTGCAACCCAAAAAAGAATGAAATGCGCAAGCGTTGAAACAACTTTGCAGCGGAAAAGTGACCAAAAGGGAAGATTCCCAAAATTATTTCATGCATTTTTGCTAATTGAAAAGAATAAAATAAGAGAAGAAGAAAAAAGGGGAAAAGAAGAAGAAGAAAATAAGTGAAAACGAAAATCCCAAAAGAAAAACAAATCATAGTAGCAAGGAACCTTTTCTTCCGAGTCTCGGCATAACCCGATGACCTTAACGGCATAACCCGTGGATCTCCCTGGCATCACCGAAGGAGCCTTTTCTTTCAATATCTCGGCATAACCCGATGACCTTAACGGCATAACCCGTTGAATCCCGGTCTAACCCGTGGATCACCCTGGCATAACCCAAGGAGCCTTTTCTTCCCAAGTCTAGGAATAACCCGATGACCTTAATGACATAACCCGTTAAATCCTGACATAACCCGCAGATCTCTCTGGCATAACCCAAGGAGCCCATTCTTTCCAAGTCTCGGCATAACCCGATGACCTTAATGGCACAACCCATTAAATCTTGGCATAACCCGTTGATCTCTCTAGCATAACCTAAGGAGCCTTTTCTTTCCAAGTCTCGGCATAAACCGATGATCTTAACGGCATAACCCATTGAATCCCGTCATGACTCACGGATCTCCCTGGCATAACCCAAGGAGCCTTTTTGGCATAACCCGTGACCTTAACGGCATAACTCGTTGAATCCCGGCATAACCCGTGGATCTCCTTGGCATAACCCAAGGAGCCTTTTCTTTCCAAATCTCGGCATAACCCAATGACCTTAACGACATAACCCGCTAAATCTCGGCATAACCCATGGATCTCCCTAGCATAACCCATGGAGTCTTTTCTTTCCGAGTATTGGCATAACCTGATGACCTTAACGGCATAACCCGTGGATCTCCCTAGCATGACCTAAGGAGCCTTTTCTTCCCAAGTCTCGGCATAACCCAATGACCTTAACGGCATAACCTGTTAAATAACGGCATAACTTGACGAATCCTGGCATAACCCGGCCAATTCCCCAACACAACCTCAATCCATTCACCAGGATACACAATCTTGATGCGACTGCTTAGATGCATATCAGAACTAACTCACGAAATTTTTCTAGTGCAAACTAGGGCAGAAAATTTCATTCGTTCGTTTGTCTTGGATGTCTTAAGGCAGGTTGATCCCAAAACACGAGACGCAAGGTGACCAATGCAACAAGTTTCTCTCCAGAATGAGAAGAAAAGAACAAAAGAAATGAGTTCAAACGTAGGGGCGAATGGAAGGGCGAACTGCTCAAAATCTTACGGAAGCCAATCCAATGTTGCAGAAAGAAACAAATACTTACAACATGTGGACATCAAGATTCAGATCGAAGTCACCGGCAAAATCAGCTAAGACTCAAGATCAAGTTTCAAAAGGATTATAGATATGAATCTTGTAACTCATAATTGATAGACATATTTAGCTTAGCTTCAATTTCCCTTTTTGGTGTAATAAGGACGTAAGTAAGCAGTAACAATAACAGCAGCAACAGTAACAGCAAGGTCACAGCTCCACGGTAGTCCCAGCTACCAAAACTTCATGAACTACACTGATTTTTGTTTAGCCCAAGATATGTAGGAGGCCTCCCGAAGCAAATGCTTGGTCAAACTCTTTAAAAAATGCTTCATGACGGCTCGAACGGGCAAAAATCGCTCGTATCCACTCATTTATCTTTGCGCGAAAACTCTTCGTGTTTCCGGTCAAAGAGGGGCAGCTGTAAGCACGTGATTTTGCCCTATATGAGAATTACTCCCAAAAATTCAAAATAAAATATTTTTTGTGTTGTGTGTGATTTTGGTGGATTTGTGTGTTATTTTTTTTATTGTTTGCATTTTTTCTTGTGCGTATTATTTGTTGAATTAATATAAAAATATAAAAAAATATATTGTGTACATTTAAGAATTAATTATGTATCTTTAGAAATTAATTAACCATAATTTGGTTAAAAGAAAATTACAAAAAATGTGCATTTCATGTCTTATTTGTATTTTAATGGTCAAGAGTGATAATTAATATTTATGTGATTTTATCTATTTAATTTTGTAAAGGTTATCTAGGATTTTTGAATAATTAAAATAAGAAAAGAAAAGGGCTAAAATATGAAACAAACCAGCCTTGGGGCCAATTTACTAAACTAAAATGAGGCCCAATCGAACGGATGACCCAGTCCAAACCACTCCACATCAGAGAGGCCCAAACGACGTCATTTCGACCATAATTGATCCGGGCCGTTGATCTCAAATTGATCAACGGACGAAATTAATCCAACCCTACCCGCCTGACCCGTCATTTTGACCTAGTCCCTCAAATTAACCAAACGACGTCGTTGCCCCTTAATAGTGAGATCCTAGCCATCGATCTCACTTGATCCTACGGCTCACAATAATTCGCCCATTTTAATATACCAAAGGCCAAAAATAAAATAAAAACCGATTAACCCTAACTCCATTTTGAAGCTTCAGAAGATCCCGCCGCCCTCCACCACCAGAAATTGCCTCACGGCGGTTCTGGTGGCCCAAACTACCCCACCTTTACACCATAGCACCTCCAAAACCCCCCGTTCCAACCATGAGCCTGTCCCCCTTTGAATCGAGCTAGAACTATTCGAATCTCGACTTCCAGGTATGAACCCTAGCCGCCGCCACAAGATCCCGGTGGCGGCGCCGTCTCCCTTTAACCCCAAAACTCATACCAAATACCCACCTGACCTTCCTCATTCGTAAACCACCGTTGTTTCTGTTCGAATATCGTTGAGACCGCTCGAATCCCAAATTAAATCAAAACTTGGAACTGCCCGAGTTAAAAGGGGAGTTTTGAGGTTCTTAATCGACTTTAGCCGAGTGTTTTTAGTCGAAAACGCTCGATTAAAGTCTGTTTTGGATCTCAAAGGTCAAAGTTGAAATTTCAATGGGAACAGATTGAAGTCTGGGTTGCGATGATGAGGTATTTTACTTCTTTTTATTTTCTATTTTGTCGATGTTCACCTGTTAAAATTCTTGGTGTTGCATCATCTTTACCTTGATTTCAAACTCTTCTATTTTCTAAATTTCTTGGTCCAGTTTTGCTTCTGTAAATTGAATAATGGTATAAGTAGTTTCGTTGATTAATTCGCCTTGATTATAGCCCTGCAATTTGGTTTAACCGTTGTTTGCCGCCTCGATTTATCCCTGTTAATTCTATTTAGTTGTTCGTTTGCTTCCTCGATTCACTTCATTCTCATGTAATTTTAGGTCCCCTACTATCCGTAGCTATTTGTTGGTTCACTGTGTTTTGTTCAGTATGTTTACAACCTTCAGGTTTCTTGCATGCATTTTGTAATAACTTGTTCTTTGTATCTATACCAATTGTAGCTTAATATGGTGTCATTCTGACTGTTGTGATGCCATGGATCTAATTCCATACCAAAAATGCATACTGTTAGTGTTAATATGATATTGATCTGTGATTTTGATTAAACTGTTATTCTTCTATTAGTTTTAATATGATTTTGATTTGAATTTTAGTTCATTTGTTTTGATTAAAATTTAGTTTTTAGTCCCTTAATTGATTAGGAGAATTGATTGTAGTTGGTAGTATATAGTAAGGAATCCTAGGGTAAATTCAGTATTTTCAAGGGTAATTCAGGGATTAACTAAAATTTGAACAACTAGCAATTAAATTAATATGCTGCTAATGAACACAATGATATAGGAGGGTGGCCACTAGGTAATATGTAAAGTACTAGTGGGTTAGTCAAAAGAGGAATATTCTTTAGTGGGATTGAATAATTAGTAGACAATTCATAGTGGAAGACTATTTTTTTTTATAAAAAAGAGCTTTGACTACTCATTAGGACCTAATAATCGGAAGAAAGGAAAGCTGATTGAAATATGAGAGTAGGATAAACATAAACTTCTGCCAAACGAAAAGAAGACACAATTTTTTGGGCAGTTAAAAAATCAAACAGTTTTCTTACATTGGAAATCAGTAAGAGTTTAAAAGAAAACATTGCTCCCTTACCTTTGGGGCTTGGTTTTGAATCTTCATTTCTTTAGTCCACAAGCCAAATTGAACCTTCATAAGCTTCCTTCCTTTTAAGATTCGAACATATTGTGTTCTTGAGCTAGCAATCCCGTCCCTGTAACATTGTTACATTGTTTTAGAATCAGAAGCAGTTTAAGTTTTTCTCTGTTTTGTTTCACATTCGAGTGTTCAAGGCACTTGAAGGTTTCTGTTTGAGTTGCTTAATTTATGTTCATTTGGGTTTTTGGAGTTGCTGTTTGGTTTTCTTAAATCTTCTACTGGTTTGAGCTATTCTTGGGTTTTGAATCTGCTACTACGCCGTTTGTTGTTTGTTGCCGTTGCTTGCTGTGAGCTATTTACTAATCCTTCCTCCTCAATTTTTATTTTCGAATTCTAGGTATGCATTCGAAATGTAACTGATGTAAATTGTTTGAACTGAGAGATCGAGTTTTGAAATGAAGTGCTATCCCGGAAATCGTAGTTAAAATATATATTAGTTCTTTTTTATTCATGTCTACCTAGCCTTTTTTAGCATGTTTAAATTGGAATAAATCTTGCCGTGTTTGGATTGTTATTTAAACTAGGAATGTTTTAAACTACAATGGAATTTGTATTATTAATTCAGAACATTGGAAGCATGACTGTTTCGATTAGCTGTTTGTTTCGAACGCATAGAACTTTATATTGTTATAAAGTTGTAGTAGTTTATTCATGTGTTTGAAAATGATCTCCAACGATTAATTGTAGATTTGACTTTGCTTTGAATTACTCTTATGTGTTGAAACAGTGCACAAATTTGGGTGCAAGTATGAATTTATTTTGAGCACCGTTAAGCTCTTGTTATAGTAGGATTGGTTGCTGGAATTTTGAGCTTGAATAGTGTTAAAGGCAACTTAACTGTTATGGAAGTAATTGAAATGGGTCACAGAGATTTTGGGTTGAATCGGTGATAGCATTAGTGAACGAGTGGACTAGAAATCACCCCACATAGATTCTTTGTATTTGTGAATCTTACTGTATATTGAAAAGTGTTAACGTGATTTGTGCAAAATTTTGTATGATTTGTGCCCTTTGAATTCTTGTATAAAATACAATGCTGTGAAAGTTTGGATCGATAACTTTAGACCTTTGAAAGTTCTATCCTATTTAGATAGGAAATGTGATGAACAAAGGCTTAATTAAGTAAAGTGGCAAGTTATGCTTTTCCAATTATGTAGTAACAAGTTAGCTAAATCGGAATCATTTCGTACAACATTGCTTCGCATAAATTAATTGAAAACAACTTCAATGGATATTTCACATGAACGGAGGCGTCGTTTAAAAGTTGATAGTTTTTTTTACTCGACGTAGACTAAAAATGAATGACCCGAGCACATGTTTGACCTGCACACTTGTTAGGGGCCTGGGTCCAGATCGAGATTAGGCCCGATTTATTCAAATATTTAAATGTACAGTTTCTAAGTTAATGAAAGCGTCTAGAATTGGTTAAAAGCACATAATTTATAATATGTATTAAAATCAGATATTTTAGCCATTTACAATAGTTTAAGAGACTGTGCTAGAACCATGGGATCCGGGGGTGCCTAACACCTTCACTCGGGTCAACAAAATTCCTTACTTAGAACTTTTTGTTCAAAGACTTCATTTGAAAAGTCAAAATTTTTTCGATTCGGGATTTAAATAAATCGGTGACTTGAGACACCATAATTTATTCCAAGTGGCGGCTCTGAAATAAACAAAATAATCCCATTTTCGAATATTGTCAATTTAAATGGAAAAACTCCCTTATACATTTACCCTCCGGGGTGGGTGCGTAAAAAGGAGGTGTGACAATAATCAGTGACGTGTTTTATTATTTTTCACACCAATTTGATGGTACACATTGCCTTCATATTTTGAAGGACTATTTTAAGAACCCTTATTGTTCTCATTTTACAATTACCATAATGATGGCTATTATTATTTTATCTTTGGCATGCCACGTTTATTGGTCAACCACTTATTTCATTTAGACTTATTATGCACCGCTATCACATTCTCTTCAAGAATGGAGCAAATCAAGTGGACATTTCATGTCTTTTCATGAAAGATACATTATTTTTCTTTCATTATATAATCAATGGTGCATTCAGGGGCGGATGCACTTTGGCTTAAGCGGTGTCACCCGACACAACTTCGTTCAAAAAGTTTACTAAATATATTATTAATATGCAAAAGTAACATTTGTAGATAATAAATGAAAGCTTGAACTTAATTTTGTGTCAACTCATGTGGTTAAGTGCATCTTTTGCTTCTCTTAGGTCGTGAGTACAATCCCCACCCGTAAAACACGTTTTTTATTTTAAGATTTTTTTTGTTTTTTTGTACCCTATCTATATTACTCTTATATTAACTTCTAGAATGCTAGTCCATTGTTAGTTGTCATGTTTTTTTTTTGTGTGTCAAGGTTGTTTAAGAACAATTTGTAAAATCATGTGAATGATCATGTTTTGAGTAACTATTTGATGCTTTTATAGAAAAAAAGAGGTATTTGAAAATAATTTTTAATGAGGATACTAAATAGAATTAAAATATGACGAATTCAGCTTAAAAAAAACAATGATATACACCCCAATTTGACCTCCATTTTACATTTTACCATTGGAAGGTTCTGCTAATTTCTCAAGCACACTTTTCTCGGCCTTTCATCCTTAAGGAAAATGTAAAGAAACCACAAATTTATAATTTAAACAAATTACCCCAGTTAGTGAAACCTTTATTTTCTTCTAGCAATAGAATTATAAGGATAGTGCACAATATATGCCTATACGAAATTACGGAGGTTACAAAAATGATAGCATATTTTGTTAGAGTATGAGAACATATTTAGGTAGATCTTCGTGCTGATAACGTGTTACGAAAATTAACTCAAACAAAAAAATAGACAAGAATGGAGGGAGCAAGAGAGAAGAGATTCTTATTTCTTCCATGTATTCAAATGTGTACAATATTACTTCTCATCCTCTATTTATAGTATTACATAGAAATATACAAAATGATGCCATAAACATGATATTAAACATTTGAGATCATGCAGTAAGATCATGGGAAAGTTATGGAGGTATGAGAGTTAAAACCATAACTCCATAAGTATTGAAGTAGTGGGAGTTACGGAGAAGAGTAGTTAGTATTACTCCTTTAAGAGTTATGCACATCCACCACTAGATAACTAGTTATAACAAAAAGGAATTTGTGGTTCAATGGAACTTGTCTTTGATAGTACGTTATTTATTAACTACCAGAAGCCAACAACAAGGACTCTGTGGCCCAATGGATAAGGCGCTGGTCTACGAAACCAGAGATTCTGGGTTCGATCCCCAGCAGAGTCGTTTTTTTGTTTCTTTAAACTCCATTAGCTGTTTTCTTTTTGCCCTTTATCACCACTTCTTAGGGGAATTTTTAAATGGTAAAACATTCCTAAAATAAAAAGGAAATAAAATCTTCTTGAAAATGTAGCTAACATTGTGTATGAAAAGTGTAATAAACGGAATTTCGATTACCAAAAAATAAAAAAACAAAAAAAACGAAATACCTGAAAATTCTTTAAGCAATTGTGAAACCAATAAGGGTAAAAGGTTTCTGAAACCCCAAAAATTTTGAGAAGAAGAGGCGTGTGGGATATTTAAAAAAAGAAAACAAAAAAGAATTAATGAGATATTTTATTAAACAGTAAGTCGCCTCTTGTCATCTATTTTTTGCTATATTTCATTTCATAGAAAATAAATGGATATAAACTCGAAACTTCCATAATCCATAGCCACACTTTTATTTTGGTTTCCCACCCGGTGTCCGGTACCCACATTGGAACCCAACTATATCCGGATTTTCGCCGCGTAGGACCCCCTTGCGGGGGGAAGCGCTCCCTACCAAGGATTTTTCCATACCCAGGGCTCGAACTCGAGACCTCTGATTAAGGGAAGTGCAGTCTCATCCACTGTACCACATCTTTTGGTGGTCATACCACACTTATCTTTAACCTCACTTTTCATAAATGGGTTAATTTCACGTGCGCTCGTTCTATTTTTTTACTGTAATGGTTAAATCACGAAGTTATTTGCATAAGCAAATCATTAAATTTTACCCATTGCAATTATAAAGTCACTAAATTATGTATGTTGTGTCACATTAAAGTTACTAAATTCTACTCATTCTAATGACAAGATCTACCCATCAAAGATGACTTAAGTAATGGATATAATTTATGATTTTAATCAGTATTTAATGTGACGAAATATAATTTTATATCTTTTAAGTATTATAGTGGTAAATTTCAGTGACATTACTATGACAAAAAAATAATATTGTATCTTTAGTGTTATAGCAGATAAACTTTAATTATACTCGAAATTAATCCTCCATTTTATTTTATCACAATCATACCTTTTTAATTAGAAAACAAATCTAGTAGTATCATATATGTGTATATATTGAGTGGATAAAGTCACTTTACAACAACAATAATATAACAAATCTAATATTTTTTCACAAGTTGGATCACTGAGTTTTTTATCCACCACGTCTAGTTGTTCTCAAAGAATAATAACTATAGCAACTCTAGTTTTCATCCAAAATTGATTTCTAAATTGACAAATTCTCCTAGAACTGTTAACAAAATCTCTACGAGAAATATAATTTACTAATCCTTAAGTAAAATCAGTAGAACTTAAGGGTTCATGACGAGAGAAGATAAATAACACTCGTCAATATATTTTTTAATGTTCTTAATTATATTGTCTGAATAATATTTCCTTTTATATCGGATTTAATTTCAACGGTCCTGATCAATAATAATACATACACAAGGATGAATTAACAGATCACAAATCAAGTAGGAAGAAACATATATTCTCAACATTGATTGAGAGAAGAAGAAGAAGAAGAAAAAATGGCAAGTCTAATAATTCCAGAATTTGTTCCTTCTGCAGCTGAGGATTCTCAGCAACTCAGAAAAGCTTTTGTAGGTATCTCTCTTTTTACCAACTTGATTAATTAATTAATTCAGATCTGTATTCATAAGCAATTGCATTTTGATTAATTGTTAATCCAAATATATAATGTGGATGATCTTGGAAGATTTATCCATTTTACACCTCCATTTTTGCTAGTTAATCACAGTAAAACCTGATCACTTTTTTAATTTTAATTTCTATTTTCTAGATTGCTTTTCTAGTTGAACAGAATTATATCTTAATCCTGAACCATTTTAAGTTCGCCATATTATCCATTCCTCTCAATTCAGACCTGGACTTGTTCTAACTAATACGACAACAACAACAACAATATACGTATAATTTCGCATAGTGGGGTCTGCTAGAAAATGCAACAAAATGTATATATAGTAGCTGCATTCTATTTAAGTTTATGAGGCACATAAGGGTTATTCATTTAGAAAAATATCCATTATTATCTTAGACAAAAATGGGGATTTTAAGACTTGGGTATAAATTGACACCAGCAACTATCCAATACAGGTAATATTAGTAGTAATTTTTATTGATTCTTATTGCAGAAATGCAACCTACAATAGGCCCATATTCCACGGCCTCTTACAGAAATGCAGGGTAAGGCTGTCTACAATAGATCCTTGTGGTCCGGCCCTCCTTCTCTAGATCCCGCGTATAGCGGAAACTTAGTGCAAAACTCTCCTTTATAGTACTAGCATATAAGTACTGGAGTAATACTTATAGTACTAGTTATAGTTGAATGACATCCTAATCTTAAAAGAGCAATTTGTTATTTTCTCTTCAGTCCTGTCATTAGCTAGATTAGGACATTGTTGGTTTAAAGGAAAGAGATTGAACCAATTGAATTGAATATTTGTAGGATTGGGAACAGATGAAGCGAAAATTATTGAGATCTTGGGTCATAGAAATGCAGCTCAGCGAAAGTTAATTCGAGAAACTTATGAAGCAACTTATGAAAAGGATCTTCTCAAGGACTTGGATGGTGAAATATCAGGTCACTTTCAGGTTGGTTTCAATTTCTCCTCCTGAAAATCTAACTTATATTGTAATATGCAACAGTACTAAGATGCAAATACATTTTTATTCCCAAACAAACCAAAGCCAAATATTGCTTTAAACATGATCATTGGCGGAGCCACATTGGTCGAAGGGAGGTCAACGTGCATAGGCAAAAATATTTTTTATGTGTACTTATTGGTTGTTGAATCTCATTAACACAAGAAAAGCTTCTAGTGTAGTGACAAAGGTAGTCATACGAATGTTTAAGTCATGGACGCGAATATTGGCATGAGATGATTTAAATGGAGTAACATGGTCAGTGATAATTCATATAACCGACCCCAACTTATTTGAGACTGAGGTGTAGTTGTTGTTGGTTCGACTTCCCAGATGTGGCATTCTTTTAGTAGCATTTTTCTGAATCCCCTTGTATTCCATTCTGCCTCCGCATGTTTATAATGCAATGCAAATGGAATTACAGCGTGTCGTGCATTTGTGGACTATGGATCCAGCTGAGCGCGATACATTCTTGGCTAACGAGGCTACCAAACGTCTACCTAATAGCAACTGCATTATAATGGAAATTGCTTGTGCCAGGCCTTCCGATGATCTGCTTAAAGTGAGACAGACCTACCAGGCTTGTTACAAGAAATCGCTTGAGGAAGATGTTTCTGATCACTCGACTGGGGATTTTCGTAAGGTACTTTCATTTGCTTTTACCCTTCTTTTTTTTTCTTTTCGTTAATGTGGTGCTTATACTTTCTTGAGTTGACGGTCTATTGGAAACAGCCTCTCTATCTCCACAAGGTAGAGGTAAGGTCTGTGGACACACTACCTTCATCGGATCCCACTATGCGGGATTACTCAGGGTATGCTGCTGCTGCTGTTGTTGTACTTTTATTTGCTTTCACAAATAATGGCATAAGCAAAGTCAACGGATTTTCGTCTAACTAATGTCTAAGAGTAAACAAGCTACCTTCATTAATAGATTTGTGGTTGAGTTAGAGAAACAAATATAGGTTACCTCAACAAATTCTTGAGCTGGTTATCTTAGGTAAACTAATTCCCAAACAGCTTTTGGTTCCTCTTGTAACTGCATTCAGATATGAGGGAGATGAGGTGAACATGTCATTGGCTAGTAATGATGCAAAGATACTACATGAGAAGATCTCTGACAATGCTTACAGTGATGAGGAACTCATCAGAATTCTTTCGTTTCGGAGTAAAACACAGCTCAATGCAACATTTAACCAGTACAATGATCAATTTGGCAATGCCATCAATAAGGTAGAATCCCAAACTCAAGTAAAATCTCACACTGAAATTAGCTTTAGTTAAACCTTGTACCGTTTACATCCATTGTTGAAAAAATCTACAGTCAGACATCTCTATAACAACATCCTTATATAACAGTCATTCACTATAAAAGTCAAGTTTTTCTTAAAACCAAATTTTATATTTTGTTATAATACATATCGTCTGTAACAACACTTTACTATAGCAGCCAAAAAATATCGGAACAAATGATGTTGTTATAGAGAGGTTTGACTGAACTTCCTCAGAAGTTTATTTGATCTTTCATTGGGAATATGCAGGATCTAAAATCCAATACTAAGGATGCATACTTGAAATTACTCAGATCAACAATAAAGTGCTTGACAGAGCCTGAGAAGTACTTTGAGAAGGTTCTTCGATTGGCGATGAAGGGGATGGGTACAGATGAAGAGTCTCTTATTAGAGTTGTTGCAACTCGGGCTGAAGTCGATATGGAGCTCATTAAAGAAAGGTATTACCAGAGGAACAGCATGCCTCTGGACCGTGCGATTTCTGATGACACTTCAGGAGACTATGAAAGAATGCTTTTGGCATTGATAGGGCATGGAGATCTTTGAATTATGACAAGTATGTTGTAGGATATGAGAAGTGTTTCGTAAATTTTGCAGTTTGAGTTTGCTCCAAGGATGTGGGGTACTGTATCCCACAGAGTTTCTTTTGTTATATAGACTTAATAGTCCAATGTGGTCTTTTTCACTTTTCCATGAATCTTTTCTGGGACTAAAAACAACATTACGCTTCAATCTCAAACAAGTTTGGGTAGGTCATATGAATCTTCATTGTCCGTATCGCTACTTAAACTCATAGTGGTCCAACATTATATAAAATATAATTAGAAACAAAAAGGAACACAAGAAGTTCTCATATTTTCTATTAGCATATTAATCTTTAACATAATTAAATTACTCGTAGAAATCATTGGACCTAAAGTAAACGTATTAGCGAATTTAATCCCAACTAGTTGGTTTCTCCTATATAATTTTTCCGCCTTCTATGGTACCCTATTTTTCACTAGTTCTGCATGGTTTCAAAGAGATCGTACGTTTTTCCAAACAACTTTGAATTTAAGTCTACGCTCTATCCCTCTAGATTAGGGGTAAGATCTACGTAAATTCTACCCTCCCCAGACCCTACTTGTGAGATTTTACTAAATTGTTATTATTGTTTGTTCCCTTTTAACACATCTCCTCACCATGGTTTGACACCTACAAACCAGTGCATCTGAAGGTCGATGTAAGACATTTCCAATAAATGCATCTGAAGGTCGACGTAAGACATGTCTAAGATCATTTCAGGCTATCCTCTCTCATTATCCTCTGTGAGTGCTACTTGCACCTTTCGAATATAGTCACTTTTAATCTTGTCTATTTTCTTGGACTAAAGCTACGAGTTAGTGCTGAATATTTGCAAGACAATATAGTAACTCAAACTGGTTGTTGCTCATTTGCGTTACTAACCAGAAAAATACTCCAGTAGGATAATAGTGCAGTATCTTGAATCAAATTAGGGTGTTAAGAATATTCATATGACATGATTGACACATCAAAATTTACAATTCTCATTCCTAAAACCACATTGATCATGAGAAGGTCTCACTAGTCAGAAGCAGCCGAAGTCTGTTGCATTTACAGGTTAACATAAGTAGCAGTTTGATGTGATTTATTTACTTAAAATAATCTGATGCTGCTGTCTCCACCTGGTGGTTTGCGTACACCACCATAGCAAACTCTGGATTCAACTTTACCTTCAGCGAATATATTGCTACCGCTCATTTCCCTCAGCTTAGCGCTGCTCAGTGGCTTTTCTGAAGATCCAGGAGGACTGTTGTGATCTCCCTTGAAAATGTTGTTGCCAGTTAACTCCGCAAACTTCTGGTTGTGTATTTTCTTTACTGGCTTCACAACAGGTTCATCGCCGCCAAACAAGATATTGCTTCGGCCACCAGCAGGCTGCAAAATGCACAAGAGAAATGAGATCCCTACAACAAGAACGATAAACACAATATAGTCCCACAAGTAGGGTCTGGGGAGGTTAGTGTGTATACAGACCTAGACAGAAATGAGATCCGTACTAAGCTGAAAAGCTATAACAGGGAAAATAAGAGGAGAATGCCAACTTTGACAAGTCTCAGAAGTCAACTTACATTAGAAATTTTGACAGATGTACGTACAGAACGTGGAGCTGGTTCATCGATGTCTTTGCTTTGCTTCGGCTCTAAGGTTCGTATAGCAGCCAATGATCTTGGAGGAACTTCTACAGGAGGGCCAAAGATGTCACTTCCACTAAGTTCCTTGCTCTTTGCATCCGAAAGCGGCTTCTTCACTTTGCTATCTAGCTCGCTTTCTGGTGTTCCACTCAACTCGCTCTGATTCGCCACTTCTGTTGGAGTGGTAGGCGTCTCCGTGGAGATCTTTTCTTCAGTACTGAATGAAATCTGGCTTTTTCCATTTGTAGCTTGCTACAATGATATTGTAACATTTGATCAAATTACTACAATTTCCTAATTATGTAGCATGCTCATACTGCTAGTCCAGTGCTGTTATAACTTTTATAACAACAACAACAACAACAACAAACCCAGTGTATTTTCATAAATGAGATTTGGTCAGGCAGGGAGGCTATTTCCGATATACCCTCGAATGTAATAATTGTTATAAACAAGGATTAAATGCGCCCCTTCATCCGATCCATACAAATAGAATTGCCCATTAATACAGAATGGTAATGGGATTTCTATGATCATTGAACATAGAAAAAGAAATGAAGCGTTAATCCTGAAGAAGAAAATAGTACCTGAACGATCCGGATAGATGTCCTGTTGTTAACATTAGCATTAACAGGTTCAGATTCTGATACAACAGTTTCACCAGCAGCAGAAAATATATTGCTGCCACTCATCTCCTTCAGTTTGTACCCTGAACAAGGTTTCCTGAAGATAGCAAGTTTCAATCAGGCTTAGTGCTAGGTGTAAGAGTATGTTATATATACGTACAAAGCTTCAACATTCGCCAGCAGGGGCGGATGTAGCCCTATAGCAACGAGTTCAATTGAACTCATAACTTTCGATGTGGAGCACAAATTTATATGCAAAAATTCGCTGAAATCGCAATAAATTATAGATATGAACCCATAACTTTAAGGATATAATGAGTTCAATACTTAGAACCTTAACGGTTGAACCCATAGAGTTTAAATTCTGGATTTGCTTTCGTTAGTTACTTGGTTTTTCATTTCTTTTCCAAACAATAGAAACTTCTCGATCTGTTTGCAAACATGAGTTACTTCTGGATTTTGATTCCACTACTCCTTAATTCCAACATATATAGCTAGCTAGCATAAGCTATTTAAATCCTCCTTTTAGTCATTCATTTAATTTCTAGCTCATTTCATTCCAATTCCAAATATAAAAGAAAATCAAGTGATTCAAAAGCTTATATTTTTTTGTTTCTTTTTGCCTCACCTTTTGTTCAAGCTCTCAGCTTCCTGATCAGTAATCTTCCCTCCAAACAACACCTTACTCATTCCATCAGAAGGCTGCAATGAAAGGTAAAAGACAAAACTAACCCTTAAGTAATTAAAAGTGCAACTCTCTATTCTCAAATATCTTAAGTGATGGTCACAAAGTTCAACGTGATATATTAGAGCAGACAGATATCTTGGGCTTGATTCTCATCGCCAACTATTATGCATAATGAATTATATGTGCACGACCATGCAAAAAAAATTGGTTCACATAAGGCCGACATGCGAAGACGGACCTAGGATTCGGCAGTTACAGGGCACGATGACATTCAACATAAGATTATCACTGGTCATAAAGATTGGTACGGGGACCTATGCTAATTTGACTATTTCTTGATGATATTTAAAACTAAAAACGAAGGTTTCCTTTACCGACATATGAGGAGGCGTGTTGAAATATAATATAATTAAACGTAAACATACACTCACGTGAGATAGTCACATAATTTAATATCAGACATTTGATGGAAAATGAAAACATACAGGACGAGAACGAGATGCATTGGCGGACGACCGCAGGGGAACCTCCGACCATGTCAGCAAATCAGCCGTGGAGGTATGGGAATTCCGTACAGGTGTTGCTTTCTTCATTGTTTCGCCACCGAGTTGAGACTACTCGGTGAGTCGTACGTACGTTTAAAGCTTTTAATGAATGAATTTTTTTTCCTTTGAATATTTGAGAATTTTTTTTTTTAAATGTTTACAAATGTTGCATGGTCAAAGCTGTTTGTTGGAAGTGAAATTTCTGAATGTTTGCATGCCATCAAATTTTTGTAGGACCTCTGCATGATGTAGAATAATGACACGTGGAATATAAACCACCTATAGTGGAAATTTTAACGTAAATATATTTTAAAGTGTGTATTCCTCCTTCTTCTTCTTTACGTATTTTTCTGGAAAATTAAAAGTGTCTCACTTGGATATTTCATTTATCCGATTCCCTAATCTTTTTATTTTCCAAAAATAGAATAATAATACAAGTTGAAAGAACAAACCAACAGAAGGCCTCCGTTAAAAAAAAAATTAGAGAAAATAAGAATTTGAAAAGCAATTAAGAGGTGAACTTTTCCTAATTAAATGACCTTTAACGTAGAAGTAAATTTTCATATACGTACTTCGCAGCAGTGGGATCCGTGGCGCAATGGTAGCGCGTCTGACTCCAGATCAGAAGGTTGCGTGTTCGATTCACGTCGGGTTCAATCCCCCGATCCAAATCAGATCCATTCCTTTTCTGGTTTTTATTTACCCTTTTGTCCTCTTCCTGTAGGCAATTTGTCATTCCTTCCGTGGGCTATTTTGTCATTCCATACCTTGACAGCCAGATGCATAATTGAACCAAAAGTCAAACGAGGTCCAAAGTATTTGTGTGGTTATAAAAGGTTCTCATTAAACGTAGAATATTAAATTTAAGATAAATTATAATGATTGGAAAAGCGAACGAGGTGTCAATTACTCAATGTCAGATCCATTTTCCTAAGGAATATATACTGTATACACCACTTAAATATGGACCTTCCTAAGGAATATATACTGTATACACCACTTAAATATATGATGAGGGATAGGGCTGTCAAATTTGGCCCAAGCCTAAATGACCTGCCCTACTCGCCCAATGTTGGGTTCTTTATTGACCCGCCTATTTATTAAATTTCGTTCATTTTAGTCCAACCTCTCAACCTATTTAAAGTTAGTCTAATTTTTAGCTCAAATTGATCCATGAGTAAGTTTGTGAAAATATCTTAGAAATAATTTTATTTTTTGCTTAATATTATAAATATGACCATAACAATAACAAAAAAATATTATTTAGTAATTAATTAAAGTTTAATAAAAGTGGAGCAAGTTGAGTTATGACCCGAATATTAACTCATCTTGATCCAACCCATATTAACCCAAATAATTTTGACCCACCAAATTATTGACTCAACCTATTTTTACTCTCCCAAAATTAACCCAATCCGCCCACGAGTCCGGAACCTAAATAATAAACAATTAAACAAAAATTACCCTTTTAAAATTAAAAAAAATACCAAAATACCCAATTCGCAGTATAAAACTGCGAAATACATTAAAATTTTTTTTTAAAAAAAATAGGGGTAACAGCGAAATACAATAATTTTTTTTTTAAAATATGAGTAATACGCAGTTTTGTACTGCGAAATGCAATTCGCAGTTTTGTACTGCGAATTACATTTCACAGTACAACACTGCGTATTACCTTTATAAAATCCGCCTTTCTCTCCTTCATTCCCCACTTTCATTTTCAACTTCAAACACAAAAAAATCCCTCGGCCCCCTCTCCTTTTCTCTCAAAATTTTTGTCAAAAAAGAGATTTCGAGGTCCCACCCATCCCCTTCAAGTGTAACATAAGTTGGCCCCACACGGAGACAGTGTTGGATACGGTTTTGGTTAAAAAAATTCAGTTTTACAGCTTTAATTTGAGGTATTTGAATTAATTTTATTTTATAAATCACTAGAAAATATGTTAGTGTTAGTTTTATATTATGTAGCAAAGAAATGTTAATTGTATTTATGTTATATGTTGTATATACCATGTGCGAAATATTAGCAGTAATTTACCATGTTAAATTTAATTTATAATGTTGGTATATTTATTGTGTTAGTATTAATTTAATATGTTATTGTATATCATGTTAGCGTAGAGCCTGTTAGCGTAGAGCCTGTTAGCGTGGAGCCTTGTAGCGTAGAACTTTGTAGCGTAGAGCCTTATAATATTTTAGCGTAGAGCCTTAGTATGAATTTATTATATTTTGATATTTTTATCAAGTTGTCATAAATAAAATTATGAAAATATTAAAATTGATATTTATAATAATTAAGCATTATTAGGTGTTCCCGGGCCTAAAAATCAAGTCTGGAACATTTAAACAACCATTATATTTAATTTGTAAAGTTATACGTAATTTAATTAATTAAGACAATAAAATTATAAAAATATTAAAATTGAGATATATAATAATTAATCATTATTATGTGGTCCCGGGCCTAAACAATCAAGCCTGAAACCTTTAAACAACCATTATATTAAATTTGTAAAATTATACGTAATTTAATTAATTAAGACAATAAAATTATGAAAATATTAAAATTGAGATTTAGAATAATTAATCATTATTATGTGGTCCCGGGCCTCAAAAATCAAGCTTGGAACCTTTAAACAACCATTATATTAAATTTGTAAAATTATACGTAATTTAATTAATTAAGACAATAAAATTATAAAAATATTAAAATTGAGATTTAGAATAATTAAACATTATTATGTGGTCCCATGCCTAAAAAATCAAGCGTGGAACCTTTAAACAACCATTATATTAAATTTGTAAAATTATACGTAATTTAATTAATTAAGACAATAAAATTATGAAAATATTAAAATTGAGATTTATAATAATTAATCATTATTATGTGGTCCCGGGCCTCAAAAATCAAGCCTGGAACCTTTAAACAACCATTATATTAAATTTGTAAAATTATACGTAATTTAATTAATTAAGACAATAAAATTACGAAAATATTAAAATTGAGATTTAAAATAATTAATCATTATTATGTTGTCCCGGGCCTCAAAAATCAAGCCTGGAACCTTTAAAAAACCATTATATTACATTTGTAAAATTAAACATAATTTAATTAATTAAGACAATAAAATTATAAAAATATTAAAATTGAGATTTATAATAATTAAACATTATTATGTGGTCCCGGGCCTCAAAAATCAATCTTGCAACCTTTAAACAACCATTATATAAAATTTGTAAAACTATACGTAATTTAATTAATTAAGACAATAAAATTATGAAAATATTAAAATTGAAATTTAGAATAATTAATCATTATTATGTGGTCTCGGGCCTAAAAAATTAAGCGTGGAACTTTTAAACAACCATTATATTAAGTTTGTAAAATTATACGTAATTTAATTAATTAAGAGGATAAAATTATAAAAATATTAAAATGGAGATTTAGAATAATTAATTATTATGTGGTCCCGGGCCTTAAAAATCAAGCCTGGAACCTTTAAACAACCATTATATTAAATTTGTAAAATTATACATAATTTAATTAATTAAGACAATAAAATTATGAAAATATTAAAATTGAGATTTATAATAACTAATCATTATTATGTGGTCCCGGCCTCAAAAATCAAGCTTGGAACCTTTAAACAACCATTATATTAAATTTGTAAAATTATATGTAATTTAATTAATTAATAATGTGTCTTCATTTATGCAATAATTAATTTTTCTTATTTATAGTACACGACATGGCATCTCGTCTACCTGCACACCCTGGACCTTCGGAAGAAGGATTATTAGTATTGCAGGGTGACCATGGGTCATCGTTTATTTGGGAGGGCCAGCTAGCTCTTCAGACTATATGCCCAGGAGGCCGGACGATCTGTGGGAGTTTTTGGTGCATCATCCCTTTCATCCACGAGTTGTACAATTTCTAGAGCAGACCGGCTTGTACAACATATTTGAGCCGGGACGGATGCAGCTTGACTGGTCGCTCATCACAGCGTTGATAGAGCGGTGGCGACCAGAGACGCATACATTTCACCTGCCTACTGGAGAGGCTACGATCACTCTCCAGGACGTGCATGTGCTATATGGATTGCGCATTGAGGGCCGCGCATTGACACTGCCCTAGGCGTGGAGACGGATGACCCGCGCACAGCTGGCGGATGCGATGGGGCGGATGACAGGTTTGCACCCGGAGGGCGACCGTGGTGGTTGTCGTGTCCAGCTATCATTGATTAGAGTGTCCATGGCGGAGTTGCATCCACAGTTCACGCAAGAGACAGAGGACCTGTGGATTATCCGTTTCACTCGGATGGCATTGCTCATGCTATTTGAGTGTGTCTTGTTTCCCGACACGTCGGGGAACAAGATATCGATGCGGTTTCTCCACTCTCTGGAGGATATGGAGCAGGTGCAACATTACAGTTGGGCAGCTACTGTTCTGGCGTATCTATATTGGAGCATGTGTCGGGCTAGCATCGGTCCAGCTACTGATATTTGTGGTTTTTTGCCACTCCTTCAGGTGCAAAATACCTCCAAAAATAATTAAGCACAAATTATATATTGTGAAATGACTCATAATTTACATCAACATTTGTTCTTAGGTTTGGGCGTGGCAGCGTATCATGCCACTGCAGCCACCTCTGCCGGCACAGGACTATCCGCCCCTCCCGCTAGCTGTGAGATGGATTCTCCGGCGGGGGAATTACCGAGGAGTGGATGTGCACCACAATCTCCCCCTTATTAGGGACCAGTTGGATATGTTGCATACTGGACAGGTAAACATCTACATAAAGTTGGTTGTTTTAAATGTAGTTGTACTTTGCATACTAATTTATTGTTATTCGTTGTAGTTCATCTGGATGCCGTACACTGATGAGCTACTTGCGCATCTACCTGCTATTTGCTCGGCAGACCGGCTCATATGGAGCAGCTCCGTCCCATTGATATTCTGGGAATTTGTTGAGTATCATGCGACGGAGCGTGTGCTTCGTCAATTTGGTCGTCATCAGCCGGTACCGAGTGATCCCTCCTGGGACCCTACTCATTATCAGCGTGACGACCGTCACAACATGAGCCGGGATTATGTAGCGTGGCTGCGTGAGCATGTAGTTCATTGGGAGGAGCGAGCCCAGCGTATCCCGCCACCACCGACACCGTACTAGGAGGCTACTATTGCGCTTTATGAGGGCTGGTACAGACGTCACACCCGACGGCATGTCGGGAACCCTAGCCACATGCTTGACAGCCAGTACAGACCGTATGCCGGGAGGCACGAGTCACTGGTATGTTTTTTTGACTTATTAATATCATATATTATGACATAGAGTTATTTATTACTAATTGACTTATTTCACATGTTAGTGGGCTTTACCGGGTCTTCCAGTCTGGTATAGATATCCAGCAGTATGAAGACAACGCTAGACTGGTTGATTATGGATGGGAGGTTGCCCAGATGTGTTGTTTGGTACTGGAAGAGGCGAGGGAGGGCAGTAGGTTAGACCATAAGCCGAGTATATGGCTCCAGACGCGTACCGGAGGGGTAGGCCAGTCCCCCGTGCAGGGGCTAGGGCTCGCAGGGGACGATGACGACGTGCCCGGCAAGGGGGTGTTGAGGAGCCGGTCGACCCACCTGCAGGGTTTGGAGCTGGGGGGGGGGTTTGGAGATGAGCATGAGGGTTATGTGCCTCATCCAGCTGACCCTTCTAGCAGCATGCAGCGGGGTTTTATGACCCATCCAGTTGACCCTTCCAGCAGCATGCCATCATACGACCCTGGCAACAGCATGCCCTCATACGACCCTGGCAGCAGCATGCCCTCATACGACCTTCAGTTGTCATTGCCAGCAACGCAGATGACCCTGTCCGGACCATTGCCGATTATGGGTACCTTTGACGGGGATGTACATCAGTACTTCGCTGGAACATCTACTGCAGGTGAGCATCGACCGACCCGTGACGTGGATGGCGGTCGTAGGTTGAGTTATCCATCGTCCCCTGCATTTGATGCGATATGTTTGTATTACTTTTGTTTTTCAATTCTAAATTATTTTTACTTTCGATGCAATAAATTAATTACATTTGTTTTTATGCAGTCTTCATCCCAGACCATGTTTGAGCATACTACATGCGATGATGAGCTGACCATCGATGAATATACGCAGGACCTCGACGAGACCATGGTGAGAGAAATAATTTGTTAACCATAATAATTTAAATACCTATCTTATTTTATCTAACATTACTTATTTTTTTATAGGTTGGTGCCGGCCCGACGGCCTATTCCTCCGACCCTGCCAGTTGTGCTGTAGATGCAACTGCACATCCTCCCATAAAGAGGCGGCTTGACGATGATGATCCAGATAGTGTGTCCGACCCGGACTGCCAGGACTTCGCTCGCGCCTCCATTCAACAATAGTACCGGGGTTAAATTGTTGCAGTGCAGCCATGTACCTGGGAAAATTTGAAAAGGACTTATCCCAGTCGCCATAAATTAGTTCAAAGGCACGTTTGCGACCGAGATATGCCTTTCTTTTACTTATAGTACAACCATACTCCTTGTGGACAGCTGTAATACACCCTTTAATCTTAAATCTAATAGACACTTCCAAAAATGGAACCAAGACAAGGGAAATCAAGTCAACATCCAGGTTGAAGTGGTTCTCATTGAATGTGTCCATTTCACATCTATGATCGGTAATAAATTTACCAACTTTCCACAAACCAGATTTTTTCTTTGTAGCATGGAGCATCCAATGACAGCCCAAGAACCACCTACGACATATAGCCTTGTATCTATCCGTAGTTGACTCAGTTATCGTCATCTCACGACACTCCCTTATGCTATAGATTTTTACAGCCCTAACTAGGCGAGCTTTGTCGGGGAAATACATGCCCTTTGTAAGAACAGCTGGTCTAGATTCATCCCACATCTTCGATCGTAATTCATCATCATCCCTTGTCAATGCATCAACATTAGGCATGGCGGGCAAATTATCAAGGTAGAGAATATTTCTCTCATGAAAAGGCACGTGGGATTCATACACTCTTGGTCTAACGGGGGGTGGGGGAACATGCTCCCTAGTCAACTCAGGTTCCACATTCACTTCCTCCTCCTCATCGTCACCCTCCTCATCATCACCCTCCTCACGGAAGGGTGTCTCATCACCAGACTCATCCGCATTGTTATCGTAATCACTATCATCCTCCTGACTCTGCGCATCTGCTAAGTCACGAGTAAAACATCGTCTACGGGCAACTGTGTTAGTCCAGGAGCTTCAAGAAGCTCGTTTTCACTGCATATAACCAACAAAAATTTAAGTATCCTAATCGTATTGTCTTGAAATTTAACTGTACATATCACTATATCACTTTACTTACAAATCGTATTGTCTTGAAGTTTCATGCTGGCTATCTTGAGGTTGCTGATAACTACCAGAGGGACCACCGTGCTCCAATACTGCAGATTTTTGCAAATTCCAACTAGGGACGTGGTCGTAATTTGTCAAATTCAATTCCGGACGATACACCCTATGAAAATTAGAACTATAAATACAAATCCAAATAAAACATAAAGAAAAAGATTTCACTAAAATTAAGTTTACCAGTCGTCTTGTTGAATATACGAAGTAGTAACATTATTTTCTGGCTGCTCATTCGCCTGTGGTGACAAGTTCAAATCAAGAGAACCTCTTCCATCTCCAACCTGTCCGGCTAATGCTGCTCCAAAATAACCACCCGATGATTGGGGGTTATCACTTATATGCACTCCCTCATTACTACTAAGGTCTTCAACCTTGACATACATTTCTAATAATTTTATTACAATGTATTCTCTATATTCGTCCGGAACCCGCAAAAATCTCTAAGACTTTCATCATCGTCAATGTTAAACTCAGAATAATAAGCAAACCCATGCGGAGTCACTGAAAAAGGAAATTTTCTGGTTACTTTAATGCTAACCGAATGCCTCCGCTCACTTATTTTTTACGTAACAACGATACCAAAGTATCGTACTCCATATTAAGCGGCAATTTAACATGACACTGTGGAGGAGAGCTATACCTCATAGAGTTATTATCCACAACAACCTCACCCCCCAATACAATGAAACCCTTATTTTGGCAACTTCAGACATTATAAAAAATGGATTGATACGGAGAAGAGAGAATAATCGTTTGTTTGAAGTTTAAGTGTTGATGGAGTTTTGATGAAGTTCAATCGTCTATAAATAAGGAAATTTTGAGCACTTTTTCAATGAAATTCGCACTACAAAAGTACGAATTATGAATTTTAATTAAAAGTGGGCCCATTTGCAGCCTATTTCGCAGTTTTGTACTGCGAAATAGCCTAATTCGCAGTACAAAACTGCGAAATAGGCCAATTTTTAAAACATGGCCATTTTTAAAAAAATAAAAAATAAAACCCAATTCTTAGTATAAAACTGCGATTCTCAGTTTTATATTGCGAATTAGCTAATTTGGTATTTTTTTTTTAATTTTAAAAGGGTAGTTTTTTATTTTTAAAAGGACGTGAGGTATGTGGTCAGACAAGCCTTATACAAATCCATAGATCTTGGTTACTGACAGTTTCCCTTGGTAAAACATAGCACAAACACAGAACGCAGCTTAACTTGTAAACAGTAATAATGGCATCCTCCAAATTAGATACTATTATGAGTGAAGATGAATTTGCCACATTTGTAGATAGACTTCCGAGGGAGAAATGCAGGGGACTTGTTAATTTTTGTTACCAGTGGGACGGCTACTGGTACCGTATAGATTTCTTAAAAGCAGTCATAGCAGCTCAATCTGGTTTCTTGGCTCGGGATGATGATGTTATTCTTGCTTCTTCTATGAAAACAGGTAAGCTACCCTCTCGAGTCAATTGCTTCCTTCATCAAGATGCCATGATTTTTCGTCAATACACTTTAAGCAGGTTTTGTTTCGATTGAACACCTGTAGTAAGTCCAATGTGTACAAATCAAACACTTTTTGCTGACATGGTTCATCGCGTTTGTTGAACCGTGTAGAATTAATTCTCTTTGGCTTGATGTTCCTGACTGTAGTTTGCTAAGAAAATTAAATATAGTTGGATTTTCCGAGTGAAAATAGAGTATTAAGAGATGCAAATGTGTATAAACATACATGATACATTTATGTCAAAAATACTCCAAGGATATCAATTGGATCGGGTGACTACCAAAAACACAAGTATCTCCAAATTCGTAACACCATGTTGTTTATCCGGTTGAAGTTATAATGTGATTTATAGATAAACGAATCAATTTGATTCTAAAATGATAAATAAATTAAATAAAATGCGACTTAGCATTAAAATCGAGATAAGACAGTAAACAGCTTGGTTCCGGGAGCAAAGCTTCTGAAGACAATAATAAGAATATCAATAGACTGAAAATAAAATATTATTGAGCTTAGAACAAAGTGTAGCATAAGTTTGTCAGAGATTTCGTCCCTTACAATGGCTGGTGAAGTCACTATTTATAGCTACTTCTAGGGAACAAGGTGCTAGGATCAAACCCCTCTTAAATCACAATTGTGGGGGTTATTGATGAATGTGTATTGGTAGGCTATGAAAGTCAAAATTAATTCTCTTTGACGGATTGTATATTTAATACTAAGGAATATTCTTCATTGAATGTATCGGGTGGCAAATATTCATTTCTCCTGGTTTGCAATATTCCTTTCGGAGCTTGCCCAATGCCAACCGAAGTTGTTATCCACCGTTCCACATGTCGCTCTATTATTCGACTATTTAATCCAAACCGATTTTACCCTATACACATGTATAGATGCTGAGAATGCGCAGGGCCAGAAGGTCAAGAAAGTTGGTGACCTAATGACACTGGAGCCGATGATGGAAGCTCCGGTGAACCGCAGAGACGACAATGTAGACAAGCAATCAGATGTACTATATGAGTGAAATGTGTCCGATTGGTACGATTTGGATGTACTATAGGTGTTCAATCGGAACATGGCCTACGTTACGTATCTAAATGAAATATCAAGGCAACTTTAAGTGTCTCTATATGTATCTATAATATATGTCGAATCCCCTTGTCTTTTTCGTGTGTGTACTTCTTTATGTTTTGACTCTTATTATTGCAAAGTCTGGCTCCGCCATTGACAGGTACTACTTGGCTCAAAGCTCTTATCCCTTGCATCATGGCCTATAACAGAGATAATGTTGATCATGAGGAGGATGACCCTTTACTAGCAAACCATCCAAACCAACTCATGCCATCTATTGAAATATCAATATTCAACCCAAAGAACCTAGATTCTGATGTCCTTAGCGTTGACGAAATGCCTTCACCTCGACTCTTTCGGACTCACCTGCCTTATTCCAAGCTTCCAGAGTCGATTAAGAATGACAATTCCAGCTGCAAATTAGTGTACATTACCCGCGAACCTAAAGATGTTTTTGTGTCGTTATGGCACTTCATGAATTCGATATCCAATGCAGAGACTTGTCCAAAGATGGATGAAGAATTCGACAGTTTCTGTAGAGGCATTCATTCTTTTGGCCCCTTTCACGATCATGTTTTAGAGTATTGGAATGAAAGTTTGAAGAAACCCGAGAAGATACTTTTCTTGAGGTATGAAGAGATGAAAAAAGAACCGAAAGGACAAGTGAAGAAGTTGGCTGAGTTTCTTGGCAGTCCTTTTGCGAACGAGGAGGAGCTTGATAATGTCCTTTGGAGATGTAGTTTGGAGAGGCTGAGGAATCTTCAGGTTAACAAGAATGGCTTGGAACCTTCTCTTGGCATTCCTAAAATTGCTTATTTCCGCAATGGTCTTGTTGGGGACGGGAAGATTTCCCTCACAAAAGAGATGCAAGAACGTCTTGATAAAATTACTCGCGAAAAATTTGAAGGCACTGGCTTAGATCTTCAAGTTATTTAAGTCTATTCTCTTACTGTTTCCAGGCAAAACACCATTTGTGATTTATCAGACGGCATTGTTGTAGGTGATGCATTTATATTGTTGTTTGCTCTTATTGTTTCCGGGCAAAACTTTGTGTTATCAAGAATTAGTCTTTCCTCTTTGGTACAAATAAGTAGCTTAAGATTAAATTACACCAATAGATAAAAGTGAACTAGAATGTTTGCACCAATCACTACTATAATTACACACTGATATAATCTTTACAAATTTGATTTCAAAAAATAATAAGCAAATACATCTTAGAATGTTTTTGCATCGGTACAGTTGTCTCCAGGTTACTAGTTCGAGACATAGAAGCAGGTGTGCGCCCTTCCTTAGATCCTGCATGAATAGGGGATGCTTTGTGCACCGCGCTATCCTTTTCAACGAGAAGTGATTTTCTGTTTGTTGGATTCTATGTACAGAGTCTAAATTTTGTCGGGGGATTTCAACAAACTGCTGAAAGAGTTCTATGCTCATTGTTCTCAAGTAAGGCCTGTTGTTCTTCAGATGGAAAATTGCATGTTTCATCAATCTGTTGCAACCGGGCACGATCCCTATCTTGTCGATATGTGCAATAAAGGAAGGAATATATGAAGCAACAAATGGCCGATGGAATGCCTATCGCAGTGTATAGTGCCTTGGCAAGTGATGTTGCATTCTGTCTATCTGTCTCAGTTTCTTGTGAGTCTGTTGATCGCTTTGGAATTGGTTTATAACTAAAAACTTGTTGAGCTAAAATACCAACCACCAGTGGAGCAAAGGATGCTATTATTGTCTCAAAAGATCGATCCAGAGCATAAATGCTTGTCCGAGCTCTCTCAGGGACTATCTCAGCAAATATTGGACTACAAAAAACATGACAAAAGAGTAAAAAAAAACAGAAAAAATCTTGGTAATCTTGTGCATTAAGCTCTCGCTATGCGCATGGTCCGGGGAAGGACTAGACCACGCGGGTCTATTGTATGCAGCCTTACCTCTGCATTTCTGCAAGAGGCTGTTTTCATAGCTCGAACCCGTGACCTCCTGGTCACATACAACAAATGATATATTGGATCTGAGGATACATACTTGTTTGTTGCTGAACCACACCATGATATGATTAAGCCCGTGATGATTAAGACTAAACCATGCAATAAAGCTGTTTTTGGATCACTAGGCAATAGCAGCAGCAGAATTGCAGCTAAAGGAATTCCTGAGCCAGAGCTTATCTGAGCTAGAATAATTCTACCAGAATTAGGTAAGTGCTTGGCCAATACATCCCCTGTGCGTCCCCCAAACAACGCGCCAAGCGACAGAGAAACTTGAAACAAAGTCCAGAGTAGGGCTGTTGTCTTATGGGAGAAGCCAATGAGCTCTAACCACAAAGTAACAAACGACAGCGATGACCAAGAAAATGTCCCGGAAACCCCTTGTGCAATAATTATTTGGAAAGAAGGTATTTTGTTAACTGCTTTCGCTTCTTTTAGCAGTTCAATGACTTCTTCTCGAAATGGTTTCAGTGCAAGTTGATCTTTTGCATTGCCCTTATTGTCAATGAATCGCGGATCATTGGCAAAGAGACGGACTAAAAAACCAACGATTACACTTATAAAACCAACCAGATGGAAGGAGATTCTCCAGCCAGGGATTCCCATGAATGATGTTTCTGCTATTAGCACAGCCAAAATTCCACCAAGAATTGAGCCAAAATTTGATGTTAATGCTAACCATCCAAAAGCTGTCCCGCGATTGCTATCGGCAGTTGAATCAGCAACTAGAGATTGGATTGCTGGTATAACTATTGCAAGTCCTATTCCATTCAATCCTCTGGCAATTGCTATCTGTTTAAATGACATGAGATTGATAAACTTAATTATACAACTCTAATTTTCAAAAGAAGACACTTTTAATCATGTCATGTATGACAACAAGAAGGGTAACAAAATGCAAATGTCATCAGACTAAAATATGAAGATTACAATTATCTGCAGATTAAGAAAATACTGCACATGAGAAGATTAAGAATGTCTTTCCTTTATTTCTTAGGTTCCGTATCTAGTCAAACTATGTTATATAAATGGAAAAAGGAAAGAATAATAATATGAAGCTGTCCATGAACTCTAAACTCGTAAATCATCCAAATTTGAGTGAATATGAAGTTTGTTCTTTCTCGCTTTGATCTAAAAATGTTGGATATTTACAAGTGTGGTGGGTAGAAAAGGGCAGCCCGGTGCACTAAGCTGGAGAAGGGCCAGACCACAGGGTCTATTGTACGTAGTCTTACCCTGCAAGATGTTATTTCCACGGCTCGAAACCGTGACCTCATGATCACATAACTACAACTTTACCAGTTATGCCAAGGCTCTCCACTACCTTACGGTGGATGATTTTCTTAAAAAAAAAGAACTTAACAAAAAAAGAGAGATTAGGAGGAACCTCGGTGAAGGTAGAGGAGATAGCAACAAGGAAAGTAGCAGCAGACCAGAGAAAAGCGCCAAGAGCTATGACATGAGCTCTGTTGTGACGAGCAGCTAAGTATGCAGCTAAAGGATAACAAAGGCATTGAACTAATGATCTAAAGACAGTGAGAGAACCAAGGCCAGTAGGATCAGTGTGCAAATCCTTTCCAACTTCTTTGTAAACTCCAGGTAATAAAGATTCATCTGCTCTCTCCATTATACCTGCAATATTTACAAGTACAAGTGTCAATGTATCTGATCTCAACTTCTTCAACTTCACCATTGTCTCCTCTCCTTTCGTGTCAATTCGCAATTCGCGCTATTCAGAATTTAGACGTTGTACGTTCTGAGTTAAAAAGCGATTTCTTAAAATGTACGTCTAATATCTCTTATACACATAATTATATAAGATTGGATTTCACATATTTTAGTTTTTCCAAACACGCCAACTTCGTAGGTGTGCAGTGTGTTGACAAGCAAGCTTTGTAACTGTATCATGACTATATGAGGGACATGTGTCATTTGCCCAAAACTCGTATATAATGGATACGTGGGACAACTGGCGGAGCAAAAATTTTCATGGACGAATTCAGAATATTAAAAAGTAAACATATATAAATAGATAGGTGAATCAGTGGCGGAACTAATAATTTTATCAAAGATTCATAATATTAAAAAGTGAATACACGAACAAGCCAAGAGGTTTCAACATATACCATTTATGTATAAAAAATAATTTTGAACTTATACGGGAATTGGAATGACATCTTTCAGCCAACTGACCCAAAAAACCATGGAATACTTGATAATAGATACTAAGGGACCCACAGTGTTGACCTAGAAGATTTTGGGTAGTTTTCAAATGGATTTTTTTTACGTTTATCAATTAATTTATTCATTGATATTGAAGGCGTTTACGTGACGGTTTGGACTAATTTTGTGCAAAGCAAGATCTTATGGATGTTGGTTTAATTAAAATAATGAAGGATTCAAGTTACATGCACCAATAGTTTTTATAAATTTTAGCGTTAATTTAACTTGTTATAACATATTACCTACTCCTTTCGTTCTTATTTATGTGAAATTGTTTGACTGAGCACGAAGTTAAAAAAAAAAATGAAGATTTTTGAATTTGTGGTGCTAAACAAGTCCAAATGGAGCTCATAGTATTTGTATGGTTATAAAAGATTCTCATTAAGAGTAGAGTTGTAAGTTTAATGCAAATTGTTACCAAATTTAGAAATGATTCATCCTTTTTGAAATGAACCAAAAAGGAATAAGTTCACATAAACTCGATAGAGGGAGTATCATTTATTATAAATTTGTCAACAAATTCTTATTTCTTTAGAATTACCTATAACTACCTTTTAAATATCGTCAATACTTAAAATTTAAACTAAAAAAAAATTGTGACAACAACAGACAACAAAAACTAGGCTTAACAAGTTAAATTGATAAATCCTTGCCCGCATCTGCTATTTATACCGAACCAATTCCATTTATCATGGTTAAATAATTTAATGAATTAAATTAAATAATTATGATTAAGTGATAAAACTCTATGTGCAAACACATATTATACTCATATATAATGATTTGGTATAAATATTAAATACAAGTAAGTTTTTACCAGCTAGATTTTGCCATTTGTAGCCTTTTAGGTTTTAGATTCATACTTCGATCTTTTAGAGGTTTTGCTGTGAGAAAAGTTAGCAAGGAATAGCTAACGAAAAGACAAGTTCAATATAGTTAACCGAAAATGGGCCTGATATATTCCTCTGATTATTGTTCAATTCTGTCCCCAGTTATACTTTTCGTCCAAGTTTATCCATGGAGTTCATCAAAATTTTATATTTGCCTCTATTATAACGGCCGGGACACGTGGCACATTATGAATACGAAAAATGGCCTAATATATCCCTATACTTTATTTTATTGTTCAATCTTATCTCTCGTTATACTTTCCGTCCAGGTTTACCCCTGTCGTCCATCAAAGTTCTATATTTTTTTCTATTTTAACGGCCGGGACACGTGACATATTTTAGAAGAAAGAGCCAGTACAAAAATAAAAAACTCCAAACTGTCCTAGAACCCATGGTCTGCATGCTCGTTTTTTCTCTCTTAGTTTTTTTTCTAACTCCTCTTAAATAAAAGCTTTTAATCCGTGTAAGAGATTATCTCAGTCCGACAAAAAGATGAGGTTCAAAGATGAGATTCCGACGTCGGTGTGACTTCGTGAATGGTCTTGAGTACTTGGGCATGTATGAAATCTTACTATATTTATTTTAGCCGTAGAAATTACTTTTCCGACTTCATTGAACTGTTCGAAATTTGAACCAACCTCCTATCGTTATTTTGAGATCGCCAGAAAAAGAATTCCATCAAGCCCGTCTGAAGTTTCAAATTTTCTGCCACACCTATTTCAATTTTTCTTAAAACAACGAGATTGAAGGAAAATACATATGCAAGGAATTGTGGGCGGCTTTGAGCAATTTTTTTATTCCAATGTGGAGTTTTATTCAGTGATAACAAGTGGAAGAAAAAAAATATAAGGGAGTGGAGAGTAATAAAATAGAAGTAAAGAAAAAAAAATAGTGGCAACAAGCAAAGAGATGACAGAACCTTGTGTCTTTGAACCTCATCTCTTTGTGAGACTAAGACAATCTCTTAAACGGATTAAAAGTTTTTATTTAATAAAAGTTTTAAAAAAAATTAAGAGAGGAGCATACGGGTCATGGGTTCTAGGGCGGTTTGGATTTTTTTATTTTTGTACTGGTTCTTTTTTTTAAAATATGCCACGAGTCTCTGCCGTTAAAATATGGGCAAATATAGAACTTTGATGGATGACATGGGTAAAATTGGAAGAAAAGTATAACGAGGGATATGATTGAACAATAAAGTATAGGAATATATCAGACCCTTTTCCATATTCAGAATGTGACACATGTCTCGACCATTAAAATATGGACAAATATAAAACTTTAATGAATGTCAGGGATAAACTTGGACGGAAAGTATAACAGAGGACATGATTAAACAATAAAACAAAGTAGAAAGATATATGATGCATTTTTTCGTATAATCAATGGAGGAAATCAAGAAAAAGAGCAATGTCAATGCTTATGTATTAATAGTACATGATTTTTCAAGCAAATGTACATTCCCCCCTCCCCCTCCCGATATATTTAATTTGGACTAACTACACTAATTTTTCAAATTGGGTAGGTAAAGAGGGAGGTAATTAAGCTTACTCATAGTTGGTGTTGATATCAAATCAATCTCATTTATCATGATTAAAATAATTTGAGGCTACGTACGGTATAAACTAACTGACCGTAGTTAAGCGCGAGAAATATACAATGAAAGCGCGTACTATATATTTATTAATTTGACGTAAATATTAGTCTTTTTGTTTCAGTTTATACGAACATATTTTCTTTTTGGCTCGTTCAAAAAAAATGCATCATTTCTAAATTTGGAAACAATTTAGTTTAAAGCTATAATTAACCCTTAATGATAAACTTTTATAACCACACCACTACTTTGGGCCCCATTTTGATTTCTTTAGACCCACAAATTTTAAAAGTCATTTTTTTGTAAAAATTGCACGGGGCGCTCTATTTGATCACTCCCATTTAACCTATACCAATTTTTTTAAAAAGTTTTACTTGTATCCACTTTTTAAATAACTTCCTCCTCCTCCTCTTATGAAGTTAGAAAATAAAATGGGGGAAATATCGTTGCTCCAAGGTTTAACTTGAGTTATAGATTTGAATCACTTTCTTCTGTCTATGAATTCCTTTTTTCTCTTGGTTTTGCAAGTTATGGATTTTCAAATTCTAAGTGATTTCCAGATCTTGATTCTATCATAAAAAAATATAGAAGACTTCTTCGTGTATGAATATACATAAATCTTAACAATGTGGAAAATAATTTGGAAGACATTGATCTAAATACTCGATCTCTAAAATGGGAGAGAACCTAAACTTCAGCAAAAAAAACTTCAGCTTATATAGTGCTGAAGTTTTTACAAATTAACTAAATAACTTCAACATCTTCTGCTGAACTTTTTGAAAAAGCTTATCCAAGACAAAAGACACTTTAGCTTATTTAGGGCTAAAGTTTTTACAAATAAACTGATATTTTAAGCATCAATACCACACAGGGGGGGGGGGGTGATATATTTTGTACCCAATTTTCGCTTATCTGAACCATAGAAGAACCTAATTCTTCTAGGTGTTCCAACTACTACTGTTTGCGAAATAATAAATACAGGAAATAAATAACACAAAAATTTTTACGTGGAAAACACATGACTCAAAAGGTAAAAATACCACGACCTACTACAAAGTAGAATTTTTTCAAACTTCCACTAAAATTACTGAGCCAAAAATTGTATTTACAATAACTATTTTGTAAACCTAGGATTAACTCTAATTCCGTTGTGGCACACAACCTCAACTATTGCGACAACTCAAGTTAGCTATAGCTTGAACGCTCTAAGTACCTAATACAATTGATTCTATAAAAGTTGAAAGGTACAATACCTTCTACAATTGAACTAGAATAAAAGATAGACACAATGCAACTGGTTCTTCTATCTCGTTCAAGTAGCTTCTGGAGTGCACACTCAAATCACACATAAATTGCTTGAAAAAACGCCTTGCTCTTTTGCTCTCAATTTTATTTAACTTCTGCGTATGTGCAATACCTATAAAAGAGAATAATCATTGTTATTTAATAGTTTAGTAATCAGAGTTTGATTGGGACTCAATTGCTGCTCTTCTATCGTAGAAGAGTCCACGATGATCTCAAACTCTAACACTATCTTTATCATGGATTGTGTTCTCTTCATATAAGGAGACTTTTTCCCCTTATCTAATACGCAACATTTTCAATCAGATCAGGAGATATTGTTGCTTGATCGGCAGACCTTTTCTCCTTCACGTGCATTTCACATGTATAGATTGATCATGAATGTGATTCACAATATAGACCTGTTCAATGACTAAGTTCTTTTGTCAATCTTCAAAATTTACTTGTTCTTGGGCCAACAAATTCTCTATTTTTGATGATGACAAACTCTGTACTTTTTACTGATTTGGAACCTGTAAGAACTTAGCCTTACCATCAATACTAACTTTAGAAAAATTCACTTATCATTAAGGACCAGGTTAATTATGTTATAAATATCACTTAATTCAAAATGTGTAAAGCACATTGTCTCTTCCCCCTTTTGGCATCATCGAAAAGTTGCATACAAAGTGTAATTTCCACATTTTAATAAGTACTCATGGCCACTAAGGCAACTGCAAGTGCAATCATGGTACAATCATCAATAATCAAACAAACATATTTAAACTACCAAGGACAAATTAATTATTGAACAAGAGAAAATAGTAGTTATCATTGATAGAGATATGTTACCACCTATAATCCACACACACAAAAAAAAATATTTAGACCATGAATAAAAAGTAGAAAGGTAGAAAAATTCCTAATTTGTGTCACTAGGGGTACTAAGAAAGTTCAGGAGACAAGATATAAGAGTCCAAAGGTTTGGAAGAACTAGAAGGCTGGGATTGGGTTTGAAGAAGATTTAACATGTTTTGAAGAATTCCATCATTCTTCTTCTTTTCTTTGGCAAGCTCAGATTTGAGACCATCCCTCTCAGCTTCCAGTTCAACCACACGTGCCTCGAGCCTAGCTATTTCAGCATCCTTGGCTGCACATTCCTAAACCAAACTCCTAACCTTGCTGTTGATGGGTGTCTTCTAGGATGAACCAGGTTCATTGGGATGACATTGACTGGATAGTCACAAGAAAGAAGAATATTTATGCCAAAGTATTCTTTGCTTGAGGCCATTTTCCATTTCTTCAAAGGTACATTCAGCTTGTCTAGAACTGTGGTTAGAATAAATCCATATGGAGTGGCATGAGCCTTGGAGCCAATTATGACCCTGCCTAGTAGCTTGATAATGAAAGCAGGCCAATTGATTTGCTCTCCTCACTCTAGGCATTCCATAAGGACCAGATCCATGTAGTTAGCAGTGTGCCTTCTCTCCTGTCTAGGCAATAAGTATTTGTTGACAAATTCAAACATAACCTTGTTCTTAGGCTTCATTTCACTCTTCTGCATAGCCCTAGCTTCAGTCACATCCTCTGAATCACAAAATCTCCTGGTAATTTCAAGGGCAGTAGGGAGGGAGTCCATACAGTGCCATTTTTTCCTTGTATAGTCCTCAGATCCTTCAGAGGGTATATCCAAGATCTCTTCCAATTTTTATGCATCAAACTGCACTTGGACTCCTTTTACCATGCTGCTAACAATGCATTCCTTGACCACAACATTTGCCATAAATTCAATCAACTCAAACCTGGCTAACCTACCATCCATCTAAAGGACCATGTCCTTCCACCCCTGAGCAGCTGAAGCATCCACCAATCTCATCATTCTTGGTTCCATCGGGTCCTTCAACAGTATACCCTTCAAAACATTTCTTTTGCCAAACATGGCAAGCTTGCCTTGTTCCTTCTCGGAATCATTTTTTTCTTCTTCTCCACTCTAGTCATCATCATCAAAAATCTTTGATTGTTTGGTTTTCATTGCAGATCTTGTCCTCCTAGCTAGTGTAGGTGCAATAACCTTAGACACAGTAGAAGACTTCTTAGAGGAAGTCTTGGGCTTTTTGGGCTTGGGAGTAGGAACCTCCACTGAAGTACCCCTTTCTTGATGGACCATTTCCATCTCCTCTTTCTCAACAACCTCTAAGGATTCTGCAATCTTTCCTTTTCCTTTATCCATTTTCTTTTTCTTACTTGTTTCTAAAGCCCTTTGTAGTTCATCTTTACTCTGTTTCACCCTACTTCTTGTGCTCTACCCTTTGGAAATTAAGATGCAGTAGGTGTTGGGGATGAAACTTTTCTTTTCTTGGAAGGCTTGGAAATATTTGGAGTTCTATTTGGAAATATTTGGAGTTCTATTTGGAAATATTTGGAGTTCTGTTATGGTGATATATAGGGCTCTGTTCTGACCCAACCCTTTAGGTGGTAGCTCGTCCTCATAGAAGGTGATTTTGTGGCTCTCTAATACCTGTCCCACCATGTTGGCCATTTCCCTCCACTTATGTTGCTTGGCACATAGGCTTCACTTAACACCTTTAGCAGAGCATTTTTTATGTGCCTTGGAATCTTTCAATAGTGAGAGGATGGATATCAGCGCTAGTATTTTGTTTAACTGGTCAATGATCGATTACTCTTTGGCCTGTATTTTTCTCCAAAGGTCGTCCGAACCTGTCTCATGATGGGTGGCCGGTTGGAGGCCTACTTGCTGGACTGAGCTAGGTACTAAGGGGTATAGACTCTCCCCGTTCTTGTCATTCCCTATGCTGCAATAGTCTCTTCAAACCTGTCCTTGCCTTTACTCCTAGACTCAGCTATGTAATCCCATGGTATAGCTTTTGTGTGGAATGATGGCAAGATGGACATTGCCACTAGGATTAGTGCGACCACCTTTACTTTGAATGTGATATGTTCTTTGGGTGGCAAAACGGCAACTTCAAATGGTGTTGGTGATTTTACTGATAGTGCTACTTTGAACTTAAGAGGGATATACATATCTACCTAAGTGACCCCAGATGGTTGGATCTGAACCATGATGGGGTTGAGAGTAACTGTTAGTTTCTTTGGATCATAGCCTTCTGTTATCAACCCAATGGATCCCTCGGGATCCTAATCATCTTCAACTTTAATCATATGAATAACCCTACCTTTATAGTCTGGCAGAGGGTTGTTGGGCACACTCAGGGCGATTTATTTTGCCATAATAACCTTACTATCGATCATAGCCTGGATTTTATGTTTCAAGGAGCGACATTCGTCGATGTTGTGTCCCTTCATTTCGGAGTGGTATGCATAGGATTTATTTGGGTTAACCCTCTGAGAAGGGTTGTAAGGGGTTGAAGTAGGGATGGGGGTGACATAACCGATAGCTTTGAGTATCTCATATAGTTGTTAAATGGGTTCAACAATGGTTGTATATTTTTTGGGAGCCTTGCGGTCAAAATTTAGTCGTGGTCTAGGTAAGTTTTAATGAGTAGGAGGTGATTGATACTTGGATGGTTGAGTATTTCAAGTTCGGTAGACATGTGTGGGTTGGGAGTATCTGAAGTAGGCTGATATATTGGAGGTGGATATGGTTGATATGCGGGTGGTGAGGGTGTTTGGTAGTTTGGAGTGGGCTGATATGTGAGTGGAGGTGCCGGTAGGTTTTGTACTTGATTGGAGATTTGGTTCTTTGTGCAACCATCACAGATCCTACACTCCCCTTTTTGGACACACTACCAGACTACAAGGCCTTATTTGTATCTTGCAAGGCCTTGAAGTTTGTAACTATACCGCTCTTAATGCCTTCTTCAATTCATTCCCCCAGTTTGATAATGTCATAAAACTTATGGATTTATATCATCATCACTCGATCATAATATTCTGGGTCTTGGGCCCGAACAAAGAATTTATTCATATGTTCCTTTTCTAAGGCAGGTCTAACTTTAGGAGATTCAGACCTCCAGCTAGTAGCATAGTCACGGAATATTTCTGTAGGCTTCTTCTTAAGATTTGAATGTAGAATACATCCAGTGCATTCTCTATGTTAAATCTGGACTTGTTTATGAAATCAGAGGCCATACCTACCCAACTTGACCATTTCTTAGAATCCTCGCTACTGTACCAAGATAGTGCATCTACTTTTAGACTCCTCATGAATAGCTTCATGTGGATTCTCTCGTCTTCTCCTATCCCAACCAATTTGTCACAATACATCATCAAATGGACCCTGGGATCACATGTACCATCAAATATCTCAAACTTTGGATGTTTGTACCCCTCAAGTAGTTCAACATTGGGCTATATGCAGAGATCTTCATAATTTAACCATTCAATTCCCTTGTTTTTGTCAACGCCCTAGATCCGGCTAGTCAATTTCTTAAGGTCTTCAGCTAGATTTCTGATAAGCAAATCTTTATCATCGGAGTCGGGTATGCCTGGGAGGGTTGGGTGGAGAGTGGCATGGTCTCCACGTAGATGGTGGTGTTATGGTGGGTGTGGAAGTGGTCATTTGTGGATTTTTGGAGTTCTGGGAGAAGCAGTGGGGTATCATTTGTGTCATGGCAAGTGTTGCGTTAGGTCTTTGGTGGAATAATATGAGGAGTGGGATGATTTTGTTGCTTTGGGATGTTTTGGGTGGTGTAGGGTTTTGAGTTTTGAGAAAGGTGATATTCGGGTGTTGAGCGAGAATGACAAAATTGCCAGATTCCGAACCTGGTCGAGCTCTTCCTGGAACTTTAGCAATTTCTGTTCAAGATGGGATACATTTTCCTTAGGAACCTGAGTACCATGACCATTAGTGACCTCTACCCGTTCGGTTGAATTCTCCTTTCTGACGCTGTTCAAATCTTCCATCTTGCCTTTGTTTTTGTTTATACAGGACTTAGATAAAGAGTGGGTGGAGGGCACTTGGATTTTGTGGAATAGGATGATGTTTCCAGAGTGCTCGAACTAACTTTTGGGGAGGGGAATAACAGAACAAAAATAAAATAAAAAGGTAACCAAGTTAGTTGGGATCATAAAAAGTGTTGCAATATTTAAACACATAGTGCAGGAATGTAAAATGTATCCTAATTTTAGGAACTTTATTGTGCCCAAGGTGGGCCTAGCAACAAGTTGATTTGGAGAACTTGGAATACTAAATGCTTCATTTTATTGATAAATAATAAACAAATAAAAAATAACACTAAATAAACGGGATATGAAAGTCACTAATGGCCATTGGCCTTTTCACATTCATAATGCAAAAAAATAAACTCCTATCTACCTGCTCCCAGAAGGACCTTCCTCAGTTTGAATTCTCTCGTTGATCCGATCCTCTAGCTCGCTTAGGTTCACTAGTAAAAATGCCTTCGCCATGTGTTCTCCTTCATTTTCCTCAGCGTTCTGGCAGTCGGTGACTCTCTTTCTCACTTTTCCTTCCAATTCTAGCAGGATGTACTCCATATATTCCAACTTTTACTAGCTTTGGCGGACCTCTCTTTCCACTCATTGATTTGCTCATTCAATGGAAGACTCCTCCATCAGTATAGCGAGAGTGTGGGTGTGATAATCATACCAAAATTGTGAACCTCGTGCCTCATTTTCTACAAAACAGAAGGGTTAGACCCTACCCCCGCAAGACTCAACTATTTAATATCAATGATTAGCGGGAAGTATCTAGTTCTGCAAATAAATAGACATAATGTGAGGACGTCCATTTTGGGTTTAGGGAAACCTAGTGGACTTTTGGAAAATGCTATCTTAAAAGATCATTATGTGGATAACATAACTGACCCAAACAGAACTAGGACCGTCAACTCCAATTGTAGCAACGAGATTGTCTTCACCACTAGATATTGCATTAAGAGCTTCTATTACATCAACGGTGGAAATGGCGAGCACGCTCGAAATATAATATCTTGACATCTTAGGCTCTTCGCACCTAAATAAATAGTAGACATGCAAGAAAATAAGAAGCGAAACTTACAATTTAAATAGAGTAAGGTTTCTATGGGGTTTTAGACTTGTACCCTTGAGTGGAAAACTCAAGGGGGGAGGCTCAGAACTATCGACTGCACCGCTGATTGACTAGTTTTACCACAAATATGCCTTTCCGAATTTAGGGGGTAATGATATAGGAAAAGTGTAACAACTCATTATAAGCGTTGCTATATTATTTATTTTGGCATGAGTGGAGTATGATTTTAAGCCTGATTATGCAATAAATAAAATTATGCTGACATGTATTTGCACATTAAGTTTCATAATATAAAGCAATAAAGGAAAGAAACAAAGGAGATACGTCAGTTTTGATTTTTGAGAAGAGAATAAAGGAACTAAACAAGTAATTGCACATAAAGAGGGTACAAATTCACAATAACAATTTGAAATGGTAAAATCCTAAAAAATTCCCCAACAGAGTCACCATGCTGTCGCGCCCCCTTTTTCCCTCCTCGTGGCAAGAAAATCGGGTTTATGATATTTTTGGTATGGGACAACTCGCTCCTTTTGGGAACTCAGTTTTGCATTTGAAGAGTCACCACATATTAGTTAAGGTGCAATCGGACACCAATAGAGATTCCGCTTTAAGTTTGTTTGGATAGCTAGAGATTGGGTAAGAGCTTTAAATTATCCCAAAGGGAAGGTGTTAAAAACCCCTAAAGATCCATAAGTGTGGTTCACGACCAGAAAATTATTGTGAATTTATCAAATAGACAAGTATGAGCTCAAATATTAGGGGATATACACACATGAAAGGAAGAACAATTGAAAGAAGAGTTAACAAAAAAGAGTTTGCAAATAAAGGGAAATTGGTCCTAGGTTTATTTATAATATGGATCACATCAATGCAATACCCGATAATTACTCCTCACGAGAGGGGAACACATGGTATTAGTGCACCAGTCATCATATCCATATCTACCCTTTCCTATCCCCTTTAAGGTACTAAAGCGCGGATTGGTCTCGATTACTATAACATGCTATTACTCGTCCCATTCCTATCAGTCCCGGAGGTACTTAGGACTACTGTTCCTAAATGGAAGGGATATTATGCTGATTGGTTTCAAAGGATAAAATTCTAAGACGACATACAAAAAACACATACTGCCTGTTGGGAAAGCATATAAATAGATACAAGCTCAAATACACCCCCTTGAACAAAAGCACATAACTAACATGACTTACACATACTTTTATGGTATGATTGAAATACTAAGGATGTGGGGGTTTGATTCAGAACCATATTCATCAGATACCTCACATACGAAGCCCATCAGGCATGCCAGCTGGTTGGAGCAGTTACTAACTAATAGAGGCGAATTCAGTTTTATTGTTGTTACTCTAAGGCTTGCCTAAGTGTCTAAACGAGGTCTTATAGGCATGTTATCCACTTAATTCAGAATACGTTGAGACAATAATTTCTCAAAAATGATTTGTTTGAAATCATATAGGCATGCTTGCTAAACCTCGTTAAGTAAGAAAATTGGATTAATTAAAACTGATTCAAAATATATTGATTTTAAAACATATCAAGTTTAGATTCTGCAGGTGATGGTATCTACTATTGCTGATTTAAACCTTATGAACATGATATCTAATATTGAGTGTGAATACAACAAATCAAATTTACTTAAGAATTCCTATAGGCATGTTACTGATTTTAGCAATACGAACATGACACTTATTTTCAGTCGTTTAGAACACAAAATATAATATCTAAGTGGCATACAGAATTTAAATATGTCCTATAGGAAGGTTATCTAGGTGTGATATTGACCGTGAAGAAATTGAATAAACCTTATATCATGGTGTCTAAGATGCAGTATTGAACACAAAGAATTTTAAAACAGTTTTATAAGCATTCTTTCTACCCGTGAGCATACATGATCACCCAACCCTTTTTACTAGGCAACCCCCAAATGTTTATTACAACTTCTTATAAACTAGAAATACTGAATTACAAAAAAGAGAATGAAAGAAAAAGCTACAACCATAGGAAAGCCTGATTTGACTTGTTATTTGAGATATTGAAGGAACCGTATCATTGCCAATGCTATTGATTTCAAATCCTTTCTCAGACCTGGGTGTGTCAGAGTTTCATAAGGGCCCCAATAGGACACCGATCAGTGCTTACACCCAAGTTGCACAACTAGAATAAAGATAAGTGCAGTGTAGAAATGCCAGACCTCATGTGTTCAAGTTTAGAAGGAGCTCATGGGTCCTATGGAAACGCTCACATGAGGGGGACATAACTTAAGTCTAAGAAGATAGTAAAAGTGCAGAAATGGAGTTTTAAGAGCTGAGGGAATAAAGGAGAGGGAAAGGGTGACGGGAGACAGTCATTAACATTTTAGGATGTCAATAACTTCTCACAAAAGGGGGCAGGGAATTGTGAATCCATCGCAAGAAGCCTATAAACTTAGGCGTGGGTTAACTTTGGGCATACACAACAACAGGAAGTGCTAATATACCTGTAAATCAACCGGAACACACAACAGATATGGAAAACATGGAGGTTATGATCCTAGGAGGATTAAGTTTGGGCCATGCACAACAATTTTCAATGTTGTCATGCACTAAACCAACCACAAGTATTAAACACGTTGGGGTAGGGATTTAAGATTCACAGGTCATAATACATTGATCCACAATAGGAGAAGAAAAATTACAGTATGCTAAATAATGGTACTTGGTTAAACACAATTAGTAGGCATATAAGAGTCCAAGAAACAGTAAATAAATATGTTGTTGTTGGTGCAGAAAACTTAATTATAATATACCAGTAAGAAATTCAAATGCAGAAAATAAGCATGTTTCCCCACAACCTAGCCTTGTCTTTCAGCCGTCTAGGTATGGCAGCAATATAGTAGTAGCAGAGAAGAGAAAGAGAGTTTTAGTGCAGTGTGTGTTTGAATTCAAGTATTATGCATTGTGTTTGTGTCTTTAAAAGAAAAGAAGTACATGATATTTATAGTTCTTTGAAAATGAGTAAAGAGAGTTAACAAGCCACAACATGGAAACAATCATGATTTAGAATCAATTATACAAGTGATTCCCTTTTATTAAGAAACCATCTAACGGGCATTGCCAGGTTTAAAACAAGGAAATAAATCAATTTGTCAGCAGGCTGACAGTTTCCATAAAAGAAGTAGTAAAACATTTAGCTAGCAATCGATTCTAGGTACACATATACTCTAATTTCGGAAATGATTCAGTAAGGAAAACTAGGAAATGAAATCAGTTAACTTTAACGAGCAAGTGAAATCAGAATTTCACAAAAGAAAAGTTTGAAATTAGTCACAACTTTGAAAATCAGTCAAAGAAGGAGACTCATCATATAAATATGGTGCATAAATATTATGCTTGCGAGGTCAAGCTTGTTGGCAAAAGGAAATAGCATACAATAGTAGCACAAAAAAATTCAGTAGATAATAACACTCGAAGCATGATAGTCACTTGAATCAGTAGTGAGGAAGCATGGAATATCAAAAGCATGCGAAGATCTTGTGAGCACGTGATTTTTACCATAAGCAAATTATTCCTAAAAAAACAAATCCAAACAAATATTTTTTTACAATTTGTGTTGATATTTGTGGCATTTTTGTGCTAATTAGTTGCATAATAATTCATAAAAAATATGCATATGCATTAGTATTTTAATTTTACAATTTTGATATTAATACATTTTGAGAACAAATTAAAGAAAAATAAAAAATAGTATTTTTTATGTTTTAATTAAAAATTATCATTAAATAGACATTAATTAATTTAACAATTTAATAAAATCAAAAAATAAATACAAAAATATAAAATAAAAATAAATACAAAAATACAAAAGAAAAGAAAACACAAAAAGAGAAGAAAGTGCCAAAAATACAAAAGAAAATAAAAATATATACAAAATACAATACAAGATAAAATTGGGGTAATAAAAAATTATACCAATTAAATAGCCCAAGAAATTAGAAAGTTCCAAGCCCAAAAATAGCCTCACCCGGTCTGTTAGCCTTAAGACGAAAACGACCCCGTTTGTGTACAAGAGATCTCAGCCGTCAAATCTGTGTATCCAACAGCCTTGGTTTTGTTTCTCATTAATTGAAACGACGGTGTTTCATCTCATGTGATATGAGCCGTTCGTTTGATCAATCTAATGCCCGACATTGAGTTTTCATTTAAACTATACGGTGTCGTTTAAGGTCTCATATGATCCGAGCCATTGATTTATTTAATCCAACGGTCTCAGTTCATTAGGAGTGTTTTAATATATCAAACGTTACACCATTTACTCATTTCAACCGCTTTCTTCCCCATCAGCAAACCCTAGCTGTCCTTAATTTCTCTCTAGTCCCCACCGGAACCCTATCGGCGGGAACACAACCTTTACCAATCACTCCATACTTAACACCGTGTAACCGTCATGACCTCATCTTCCCACTCCTCCACTTTCTTTTCCTCAAATAAGTCCCAATCTTCTCGTATATCCAATTTAATATCGCCAGAACCCTAGTTCCGGCGAACAACCCATCATCCAAATTAAACCAAAATCACACCATGGCCTCTCTTTGACGTCCTTAATCCTGTTCTGAAACCTCAAGTCTCAAAATTTCACTGTAAAACCCAAACGTCAAAGATAAAGGTATGCCGGAGACCCAAAAATCCAAGAAGACGATATTCAAGCCAGTGAAGTTCTGGAAAAAAAATCTTTTCAACTAAAAAAAAAAGAGAAGAAGAAAGAAAAAAAAGGAAGAAGGAAAGAAAGAAATAAAAATCCGAAAAGCTAAGTTTTTCTCTTATCTTTTTTATCTTTTCAACAGAATTCCAATTCCTTAGGGGAAAGGACATGAGGAATGAACAAACAAAGGACCTTTATAGTGGTCAACATGCTCAAATCCTCAGGGAGGAGAGGATAAGGAGGTTTCCAATTAACAATTGCAGTTGTGATGCAGGCTACTGGCCTTTGTTATTGTTCTATGGTGCAATGATAATTTTATTGGTGGTATCAATGCTATGCATTCAATCCAATGGATTAAAGTTGCATCTAAGCAATAGCGTAGGCATAAACTTCAGGAGAGAAGCAATCAAATTCACACAAAGAGAACAGAAGGAACCTAGTTGTACTAACATGGTTTTCTTTTTTGCAGGTGTTTTTAAGCTAGCTCTAAGATATGGTCTAAGTAAAACTGAGGTGGTGGTATTAGTACTTTTATGTACTCAACCCACCTGGTGGAACTTAGGCACAACTTCCAGTCTAGTTATAACCAGGCTCAAGCTGTATAAGTCAACCAGGTTACACATGACAAAAGAAGCAAGTAACTTCATTCCTGGAGGACACATCTCCAGATTCAGAGACCTCCAGTGTAATTATAGGTCTTCTTTACATATAGTTGCAGATATAACAGAGGATAAATATTGCATGCAAGGGAACACTAAGATACTACATGCAACAGTCACAAATAGCATGTTGATAGCTAAAGTTCTTTTAAGGAACTATAGCTGGATGACACATGAACTGACTGAAGGAAAATAGCAGGAAAACATAAAAGAGGCAACAATGCTAACTAGTTGTTATCTCCTGAGGGATCCTCAGGTGGTGGTATTAGTACTTGGTACTCAATCCACCGGGGAGAAATTAGGGATAATTGCTAGATCTAACATCAGGGATGCTCAAAAGGTTGAGGACTCTCAAGTCCAAAACAACCAGAACAAAAAATAGGAAGTACATGCATGGCATACATTGGAGATAAAACTAAAGAAAAAGAAAAAACAAGATGGTACTCAAAGTTACAACATCCACAGGCATAGATCAAAATCTAGAACAGCAGGCAGCAACAATCTGAAGGTCCGTTCATGGAGAAATAGATCCATTTCTTCAGTTCTCCATGCTCTCACACTAAAGGATCGGCGAGGGTGGCGTAGGCAGCAATACCCCAAAAGTGGATTCATGAAAAGCACAAAACAATTGAAAATATAAGTAGAAGAAGAGAAGGAAAAGAAAGAAATAAAAACATAAGAAAGGAAGAAAGAATACCTGAAGAAAGGGCAGATGCAAACCACATCATTCCAAAAGGAGGAAAAGAGGTAGAATTAGGAAGAATAAACACTCAGAGGTGGATAGGGAATAGTCACCTTGCATCAAAGATGGTGGAGAAACGATGGAACTGGAGCTCAGGCAGAAAAGGTCATCGGACTTTTGGAGAAGATGAATGGGTAGAAGATTCTGGGAGAGGAAGAAGGGAGGTGAATAGGTATGGTGGATCTAGGAAAATGAAGAGATATACAGCTGTATATCATTTAGGAAATAGTCTAGAAGGTTGGGTGTCTCTATACACGTGTCTGGTAATTATAGTTAGTACGTGGCCATTATTTAAATGTGAGTGGAGGGGAGGCTATGTATGTAAGGGACCAAATCTAAAAAGAGATGGCTATGGACGACCAATAGGCTATGGAGGCAAGGTGTTAATTGGGCATATGAGAGGTGGTTATTGGTGTAATATGGCTATTCTGAAAATAAGTGGCCACATACGGGAAAAAAGATATATAGAGGGGACTTTATGTATAGGACTTTTAATAATGGGGCTGAAGGTTGGATTTTCGTTTGGGCAGATGGACTCTTTCATATTGGGCCTATGCGGAGAATTATATGGTTCAGAGGGTAGTGGACACGGAAGGGTATGGGCTAGTTGGATACGGGTGCCAACGGGTAAGCTTTTGGATTGGACTTTGGACGGAAGACTGGGCCTATCATTTGGGCCTGATATTGATGAAGATGGATTGCTGAAGATTCCTATTTGGACTGCCGCACCAACGATCAACACATATATTGGGCTAGTTTTTTACTTTGCACATCTTATTAGTCATTTTGTTATATCATTTTTAAGCACATTGCTTAATCTTGATAATAGGTACTATGTAGTAGACAAATTTTATTTTTGGCACACTAAACATCACGTCTCGTTAGTTGTACTTTATTTTATTTGATTTTATATATAAAAACTAGCCCTAGTCACTGCCTAGTGGATTTAAAAAAAATGATACAAGAAACACGAAAACCTCATAACTAACAGCCGAATCAACAAGCCACATCTAACACCACTGGGCACACAACCTGCAAGGCTAAAATTTAAGAGCACAAAACGAAAATGACTGGATATGTAAGGAGAAACACATAAGGAAAATATCAAACAAGCCTGATAGGGAAAATTTTCTATCAGTACTAACCGAAAAGCAATATAATAAGAAAACGATCAATCATATGAATACAATCATAAGGATCTCATTCTCATATAACTTCCACCGCGGTACACAACCCGATTTCAACACATCAATTTACATGACATCACGATGGTACCACCCTCAACTCTGAATCACAAGTAGGGTACACATCAAACAATCAGAAAACTCTCACTAGATCACTTCCATCACAATTTACAACAAGTTCTGGCTCACATACTAGTGGAGCATAAAAATTACAGCTTATAGCCAAAAATACTCATAAATCACATCAAGCCTACCGAAAAAGATAACATGAGTTTACTACTAGTCTCATAACTCTCAATAATGAGTAAAAACAGATAATAGGCACGATTATCAATCATAGAATCTCGCAATAGGGTAACACATAAATAGAGTGCAAATCATGAAACAACCCATAAGTGGAGAAACAAATAGGGGAATTCACCCCAAAAAGTAGAACTGTATGAACTATGGATGGCACTCCTCTATAACATCATACCTTAGTGACATCATTTGGTGCAAGAGCCTTAAGCCTACTATATGAAACACAACACTGGGCTGGACCTCCCCTTTGTAGGAACCCCCTACTCACCCAAATACCTTGCTGTGGCATATCAGCCCGAGGTCCAGGATAATACTTCACCATATGGCTAGTATCTCAACACTCAAGCAACCGCTCTACTGATGAGGGTGTGGAACTTTGTGATACAGGTACTCTAAGACCCATGAACATCTGAATCACCATGCAAAGCCTGAAGCGCAAACTGGACTGGCTGACCCACAAAAACACTACCATGTCGTATCCTGTCTCTATAATAAGGACCAGTATATCTCTCTAGCCTACGAGACCTCCTCGCGTACCTGCCCTCTTCTCCTAGCCTCACATGCTCTCTCCCTCATTGCCTCGCCTGACCTCTCTCTCCTCCCACTCTCAAGCCAGCATACCCTCCACCTTGCTTGTAATACTCACAGTCTGTTGATACGAAATATCTATATCTAACTCCCAGACCATGCTAGTCCTGATACTGTGATGGAGTTCCTCAATAAATTGATGGACTCTCCCCTGAATAGTAGAAACCAAGGTCGGTACATGTCTGTCCAAATCACAAAATCTAATTGCATACTCTGATACAGACATAGTGCCCTGGCAAAACTACTCAAACTCCATGTGCCATGCATCTCGAAGGAACTGAGGTACAAACTCTCTTAGGAACATCTCTAAAAATGGAACCCATATAAGTGAAACTGACTCAGCCGGGCTACCCAGCTCACACCCTGCCACCACTAGTAAGCCGCTCCCCTAAGCTAAAACATAGTAAAAGAAACCGCACTCGACTGAACAATACCCATAATGCGGAAAACGCGATGGCACTCATCCATAAAACCCTATGCACTATCTGAAGCCAAACCACTATATGTAGGAGGGTCGTATTTCTTGAACATTGCAAGTCTAAGCTGCTATTCTTCATATGCTAATACCCTGACTACGGGATAAACTGGAAGCATAGGCTGTGCCACCATGATGCCACGAACCTTACCAATATGAACTCGCTTCTTTGGGGTATGGGTGGCGGGAGTCTAAGTGCCCCTCCCAGTTTGTGAAGTAGCTAGGGCAATCGAAATCAACCCCCTCTAAGCCAATGTACCAAACATGATCAAGACTTTTGCTAAGGTCTCCTAAAGTCTGGGGTTAACAACAAGCGTCTCCAGTGCCTGCTCCCTAGCTGGAACTACTGGGAGCTCCTCAACATCTGCTGTGGTAGGTTCTCTAGCTACAACACATACTCCTTGTCGACCTCTACCTTTGCCCCTAGTGGCATATGCTCTGGCGTTAACGTCATCTGGAACCGCAGCTCGTGTCCTCACTATCTATAAGAGAACAAAATGATAAATTTCAAACTCCAAAATAAATGAACACACACGACATGAATGAAAGAAGTCTGTCCTAATAATTTCATTTCCTCTCAAGGATAAGTACAGATGTCTCCGTATCGAACAACAAGACTCTACTAAAATCACTTATGACTCGTAGAACCTGTGAACCTAGAGCTCTGATACCAACTTGTAATGATCCAATTTTTCTTCTGTTGTGTTTAATAATGGCACCTAGTCTTAAGGACTAAGTAAGGTTAATATTTGCGGAAAAACAAATAATAATAATTAACGTTTACCATTCTTTTGAAATGAAATCTTTATACAATAAACATGTCCCCAAAATCCAGTAGTATAAGCTATAAGCTCTACGAAGTTAGCTACAACTTCAAAATACAACTGTGCCCTCATCATTCCTCATGATCATGTTGAAAACTCGTTGACTAACTAGAAAAACTCTCACATATATGACAGGAAAACAAAGGTGAACATCCATACTTAACAATACCAGGGGAGAAACTTCCTAACCAACAGTAGTATTTGGCTACGTGCCAGCTAATAATGTAAGAAAAAGAATGGACAACACGTAAGGCATTTTCTCACAACTTTTACGAGACAAAGCTGATACAGATAAACTTACCATAGCACAATGTCAACAACAAGGATGCCCCCAGCCATCACAAAGCATCACCATCAGTCCATGATATAGCCCACCTTGTCTTGCCACATGCATAATTATAACATAATAAGTTCCCTATCACGGCCCAAACCCCGGTCATGATGGCTCCCAACATATTGATAGGGAAGCCCGACCATTATCTGATAACCAATTTAATTATTAGTTAAAAAATATTCCAATTTGAAGTCAATTATCTTGTTTTCATAATAATAAGAATGCGGAATTCAAAACAACTGAAATAACAGCCGAATAGGATCTGGTGTCACAAGTATGAGCCTCTAAACATGAGAGTAATACCCTATACAACCAAGTCTATATAGAAGAACAAAATATAATGGAAGGAGAGATCGGGTCCTGCGAATGCCAGCAGCTACCTCGATGACTCCGTAGAAGCTGAAACAACAGTAATATAGCTAAACTACCCTTTTGAATACCTGTATCTGCACACAAGGTGCATGGAGTAGAGTGAGTACTTCAAACTCAATGAGTAGTAGCAATAAATAATAACTGAAAATAAGAAAACCTGTAAGAACACTAAATAGTTCTAAAGGCAACAATACATGCAATAACATCTTTAAGGTGGAAAGCCCAATATCAGTCTACTACTATCTCACATTAATCCAACACTGCTGCGGCACGCAGCCCGATCCATACTAATACTGCTGCGGCATGCAGCCCGCTCCAATATAATATATATAATGTTGCGGCGTGCATCCCGATCCAATGTAATATATATAATGATGCGGCATGCAGCCCGATCTAATAATATAGATAACTGCGCTCACTAGAGGTGTGTGCAGACTCCGGAGGGGCTCCTTCAGCCCAAGCCCTAAATACTGCGGCGTGTAGTCCGATCCACATATATATCACTGCGGCGTGCAGTCCGGCCAATATATATATATATATATATATATATATTTATATAATGTGGCGTGCAGTCCGATCCAATATATGTATATGTATATACTACTGCGGCGTGCAGCTCGATCTGGTATATAAATCAATACCTCACCATGGTTCCTCGACCCCTCTCAATCAATATAAACATGGCCTCTCGGGCCCACTCAGCCAGAACAGGGCATTCAACCTTAGGTATTCTTACTCAGAGTATATTTCTAGTACCGGTCCATGTTATGCTATACAACTAAGAGTACGACTGAGAGTATGTGTTCAACAGGTCTAGGGGTCATTTAGCTCCACAGGCTTCCATAAGGTTTTACAGATCGGCACAAGGCCCAAACATGGCAACTAGCCCAAATATACGAATATAAGCTCAGTCTCAATCAATATCTAGAGTAAACCATCAATCGGGATGGACTAAGTCTGAATCCCTAGTCAAAATATCACCACGCTCATCACACGACGCGTGTTTCATCTCAACATAGCACTGTATAGTGCAAATATGGGGTTTCAAACCCTCAGTATATCATTCATGACTACCACTCACCTCGAACCGGCCAAAGTCCTAGCTCGCCTTGCGCTTTCCTCGCAAATCGACCTCCTCGGATGCCAACTCTGATCAAAACCAATAAGAATACATCAAAATAGGCTAATGGATCATAACCCAATTGAAATGACTCGAAAAATACACAAAAACACGAAGTTGCCAAAATTTGAGCCTCGGGCCCGCTTATCGAAAAGTTATGAAATTCACATTTTTAAAATCCTCATCTCTTTATGAAAAACACGAAGTCCGTGCATATAAAATTTATAAAAATCAGATTTCAAATGGGCCACCAAATCACGATTATACATAGCAAAAATCCAAGCCCTAACTTCCTCAATTTATGCCCAAATTCAAAGAATTAATTGAAGATTCTTCTATAAAATGACGTATTAAGACCACAAGACTTACCTCCAATCACTTCCCGATGAATTCCCCTTCAAATTCTATCAATTAGCTCTCAAGGTATGCAAAAATGGAGGAAAATATGAAGGGGTTCACGACTGAATTCTTTTTAAAAACCCTTCTGTCCAGTTATATTTTATTGTGAATGCGACGCCCTTCACGCGTTCGCAATGAACAATCCGGATTCAGTCCATTTGAATCTACACAAACGCGTACACCTGACGCTATCGCGATGGTCAGCTTTTTCCCATGCTATGTGAACCCGGACCTCCTAGCGCGAATGTGATTCACTGATTTCCTAAACCTACGAGTTCACATCACCTCCTTCATGAAGTGGGGGTATCTACTCCGCATCTCAAATAAGTGGGGGTATCTACTCCTCATCTCCTGCTCCATCTCCCAAGTAACTCTACGGGCCTCCCTCTCCAATGCATCTTTACTGAAGCAGTATCCTTGAACCTCAATTTCCAAACCTGTCGACCCAAAATAGCCACTGGCTCCACATCATAAGATAAATCATCATCAAGCTGAATCATACTGAAGTCCAACACATGAGACGGATCCCCGACATACTTCCGGAGCATAGACACATGGAATACTTGATGCACATTGGACAAAGCTAGCTCATATGCCACCTCTCCAATCCTCCTAAGTACCTCAAAAGGGCCAATGAACCCGGGACTCAGCTTCGCTTTCTTCCCGAACCGTGTAACACCATTCATAGGTGAAACCTTCAACAAGACTCTCTCGCCAACCATGAAAGACACATCTCAAACCTTCCGGTCCGCATAACTCTTCTAGCGTGACTGTGCCATGCAAAGCCTCTCCTGGATCAACTTCACTCTCTCCAAAGCATCCTGAACTAACTAAGTCCCTAACAATCTAGCCTTGCCAGGCTCAAACCATCGCACAAGAGATCTACACCGCCTACTATACAACGCCTCATACGGGACAATCTGAATACTCGACCGATAACTGTTGTTGTAGGAAAACTCTGCAAGTGGCAAAAACTCATCCCATGAGCCTCCAAAGTCGATCACGCCGGCACGCAACATATCCTCCAAGATATGAATAACGCGCTCAGACTGTCCGTCTGTCTAAGGATAAAATGTTGTGCTCAACTCTACCTGCGTACCCAGCCCCCGCTGAAATGCCCTCCAGAACTGAGTACCTCTATCCGATATAATAGACACTGGAACCCCATGTAATCTGACAATCTCCCAAATAAAGATCCCTGCCAACCGCCCCGATGAATAAGTAGTACATACCGAGATAAAGTGTGCGGATTTGGTCAGCCGATCAACAATCACCCAAATTGAATCAAACTTCCTCAAAGTCCGAGGGAGACCACTCACGAAATCCATAGTAATCCACTTCCATTTCCACTCAGGAATAACCATACGCTGAAGAACACTGCCCGGTCTCTGATGCTCATACTTTACCTGCTGGTAGTTGAGACATCTGGCTACATGACTCACAATATCCATCTTCATCTTTCTCCACTAGTAATGCTGTCTCAAGTCCTAATACATCTTCGCGGCACCCGGATGAATGGAGTAACGCGAGCTGTGAGCCTCCTCTAGTATCAACTCTCGAAGACCATCTACATTGGGCACGCAAATAAGACCCTGCATCCTTAAAACACCATCATTATCAATAGACACATCCCTGGTATCATCGTGCTGAATTCTGTCCTTAAGGACAAGCAAATGTGGATCATCATACTGACGCTCTCTGATGCGATCATATAAAGAGGACCGAGAAACAACACAAGCCAATGCCCGACTCGGCTTAGATATATCCAACCTCACTAGCTGATTGGCCAATGCCTGAACAATACATGCAAAGGGCCTCTCTCCAACTAGAATATAAGCTAAGCTGCCATACTAACCGCCTTTGCGCTGAAAGCATCGGCCACAACATTGGCCTTCGCCAAATGATACAATATGGTAATGTCATAATCCTTAAGCAACACAAGCCACCTTCGCTGTCTCAAATTAAGATCTTTCTATTTGAATAGATGCTGAAGGCTGCGATGATCTGTGTACACCTCACAAGAAACACCATACAAGTAATGTCTCCAAATCTTCAGAGCGTGAACATTGGCTGCTAACTCTAAATCGTGCACGAGGTAGTTCTTCTTATGGATCTTTAGCTGGCGAGAAGCATAAGAAATAACCCTACCCTCATGCATCAGCACACATCCAATGCCAACTCTTTAGGCATCACGAAACACATTATAGGAATCCGAAGATGACGGCAATATCAAAACTCGTGGCGTGGTCAATTCTGACTTGAGCTTCTGAAAGCTCTCCTAACACTCATTGGACCACAAATGGATCACCCTTCTGAGTTAACTTAGTCAAGGGTGAAGAAATAGAAGAAAATCCATGAACAAATCGGTGATAATACCCTGCCAATCCCAGGAAACTACGAATCTCAGTGGCTGAGGTCGGTCTAGGCCAACTCTACATTGCCTCTATCTTCTTCGGATCCACCTGTATCCCATCATTGGAAACCCACGTGTCCCAGAAAAGCCACAGACTCGAGCCAGAACTCACACTTGGAGAACTTTGCATAAAGTTTCTCCTTCCGCAACCTCTGTAATACAACTATCAGATGTTGAGCATGCTCCTCCTGGCTATGAGAGTACACTAGGATGTCATCAATAAACACAATCACAAAGGAATCCAAATACGGCCAGAACACACTGTTCATCAAATGCATGAACGCGATTGGGGCATTAGTCAGCCCAAAAGACATCTCTAGAAACTCATAGTGCCTATATCTCGTCCTGAAGGCTGTCATCATAATATCAGAACCTCTAATCTTCAGCTGGTGATAGCTTGAATGAAGATCAATCTTCGAGAATACCATCGCTCCCTGGAGCTGATCAAACAAATCATCAATGCGTGGCAGAGGATACTTGTTCTTCACTGTTACCTTGTTCAGCTGCCTTTAATCAATACACATCCTCATTGAGCCATCCTTTTTCTTAACAAACACGACCGGTGCACCACACATTGACACACTCGGCCGAATGAACCCCTTATCTAGGAGTTCCTGAAGTTGCTCCTTCAATTCCTTCAACTCAGCTGGTTCCATACGATAAGGAGGAATAGAAATAGGCTGAGTGTCCGGCACCAAATCAATCCCAAAGTCAATAACCCTGTCCGGCGGCATGCCCGGCAGGTCCGAGGGAAACACATTAGGAAAATCCCTCACAATGGCAACATAATCAATACTAGGAGTCTTAGCTCCAACGTCCCTCAGAAATTCCAAATACGATAGACATCCGTTCCCAACCATTCGTTGGGCCTTTAAGAAAAAAATTACCATACTGTGTACATAATCAACCATACCCCGCCACTCGACCCTCGGAATACCCGGCATAGCCAATATGACTGTCTTGGCATGATAGTCGAAAATAGCGTGGCACAGAGATAGCCAGTTCACGACTAAATTCTTTTTAAAAACCCTTCTATCCAGTTATATTTTACTCTACGCAAACACGACGCTCTTCACGCGTTTGCGATAAACAATCCTGCTTTAGTCCATTTTACTCTACGCGAACGCGTACACCCTGATGCGATCGCGATGGTCATCTTTTTCCCATGCTACGCGAACGCGGACCTGCTAGCGCGAACGCGGACCTCCTAGCGCGAACGCGATTCACCGATTTCCTAAACCTACGCTTCGCATAACCTTTTTCGCGAACGCGAAGGCAAAATCCCCAGGTTCTACAGATACACTATGCGTTCATGTGAACCACATTGCGAACACGATGAACAAAACCCTACAGCAAATATAACAGCAAAACTGAACTCCAACTTAACCAAAAATGATCTGTTTGGACCCCCGGATTCACCCCGAGGCCCCCGGGACCTCAACGAAAACCACCAACCTACTCAAAAAATACGAACTTGTTTCAATCATAAAAAAACATCCTTAAACATAAAAATCATCAAATTAAGGCGGATTCAAGCCTAAGTTTCAACTAAAATTTCCGAAACCTACATTCAATCAAAAACCCGACCAAACGATGTCCGAATGACCCAAACATTTGCAGAAATATCCAAAATCACCTAACGAAGTTACTGCAACTGTCAGAATTCCATTCCGACTCCAGGATCAAAATCTCACCTATCGATCGATATACGCCAAAATTCCAACTTCGCCAATTGAAGCCTATTTCTACATCGGACCTTCAAATTCAATTCCGATCGCTCTCTTAAATCACAAATCAACCCTCGAAGCTAACCGAACCATCAAAATTCCATTTTGAGCCCTCTAACTCCAAGTCAATGTCTGGTTGACTTTTCCAAACTATACTTTCATCAATGAGACTATTTCCTACCAAACTCGATCTGAATTGACTCAAATTCACCAAATATATATATTGAAACATGAATAAGCATATAACAGGGAAAACAGGGTGGTAACTCACGTGACGACGAACCGAGTCGTCACATTCCCGCCTTGTTTCGCCACACATGCATCATAATGTTACCAAATTATCTCTCCACACACACACACACACACACATATATATATATATATATATATATATATATATATATATATATATATATATATATATATATATATATATATATATATATATATATATATATATATATATATATATATAATTACGCATGTGCAATATATCAATAGTAAAAATAGCATGATAGAAAGCTCGTGCAACCCCATAACCGCAACGGCACAACAAAAACCTCGTGCACCAACACAGCTAGTATAACAACAACAATGACAATAGTACAAGGTACGACGAGTGAATCCACTCCAGAACTTCAAATCACAAGGAAATGGTAGAACCAGTTCATAAGGAATAACCATAGTAAAATGAATGGCAAAAAGGAAATATTTCAACAAAGAGAAAACTAACATATAACAACAATCGTAAAATATACAAGTTGTGTGCACGTAATTTTTACCCTATATGAAAATAACTCCCAAAAATAGATCAGAATAATTTTAATTGATTTTTAGGTGTAAATAGATCTTAAACCGTTCAAGTACAAGCAGCTTTTTGGTCGTGCTTTGAGTAACTGGAGTTGGGTCCGATTGCCGTTGAGGTCGAGTTTGTCAGAGTTTCCGTTCGTAAGATTCAATTTCGGTTCTCTGTTTTAGGGTGGATTCGATCTCCTCTATTGGAATTTTAGGAATGCAAACGTGGATCTAGTCCGTAATATTGCCGATCTAGAGATCACCAAAGCTGTTACGCAAAAGTTTTCTGCAAGGCAAGTCCAAGTTCCATTTATTCGACAACTTACACATTCCCTCTAAAATTGATTTGTCTGGATTCAATTTATGCATACCTGTTTATATATGCCAATGCTTGCTTTCTAATTCTACATCTGATTTTAACACGCTACTAAGCCTGCAGGGCCAGTGATTGATACTAGCATCTTATTGATGATTTATGTATGATATATGAACTTCTCTTATTATTTCATATGGTGATTTACTCATAGCAACATTTATAAGTCTCATGTATTACGTCAGAAATTATCTGTGTGGAAATTAAGTGTTTGACAAATAAATTAGTGATATGGTTTCGAGAAGCTTAGCTGCCTTAGCAACCTGCGTTTATATTAGGCATAAGTAGGATTTACATTCCTTTTCTATTTTCAATGGCTCAAGCCTAATAATTATCTATGCTTAAAAAACAATTAGAAAGAAAGTCAATTTCTTGAGTACTGATGCATATCTTTTGTTTTGCTTAATATGCTTGTAAAAAAATGTTTAAATTTGTGGTTAGAAAAATTATCTGATCATAACAAGTTGCTTATTTGATTGAAAGGAGCAAGATAGTGATTTCCATATAAATTAAGGTATGCATTCGCGCAACTTCGAACAAAGTTCCTTATCAATAAAATTAGTTTTCATAGACTACTAATAGTACGCGGTGTGCTATTAGTTGAATTTTTCATGGTCCTCACAAAGTTAAAACGCTATGGTATAAAATTGGGTTTCAAATTAGGTAGCGGGTTCAAGCTAAAAGGGGCTTCCCTTTTGTTTGAATACGGACTTGAATTCGAGGCCCGAATTTATAATTGTTAGTTAATTGGCCTTTTAGAGATAAGTAATAAATAGAAAATTGTAGTTGCTTTAGGTTGGCCGTTAATAAATATGAGATGAGCCTCGCCGAACAGAAACCCAAAATTGCGTGGCCCTCAATAATTGCTATAAAAAAATACTTAGAATTTTGGTGAACCATTTAGCGAATTTTACGGTTTTCCCCAAAGATAATAAACGCGTAGTTGCTTCAGGCGCGTATTTTAATAATTCTACCTTCCTAAATATGGGTGTGCATTTCATGCGACCCAAATTCAAATCCGAAAATGTTGGATAAGAATGTGTCTAGGATCGGGGTGCATTTTATGTGATGTGATCCAAAAATACGTTCTTAAACAACGTTCACTTTCTTAAATAAAATAATTGAAGCGGTAAATAATTCTAAAATTTCACAATAGGATAACATGTATTACAATTAGCTATTTCAGCCAAATATAGCAGTTGAGCGACCGTGCTAGAACTACGAAACTCGGGAGTGCCTAACCCCTTCTCCCGGGTTAATTGAATTCCTTACCCGGATTTCTGGTTCGCGACTGTAATACTGAGTCAAACCCTTTCCTCGATTTGGCATTCAAACCGGTGACTTGGGACACCATAAATCTCCCAAGTGGCGACTCTGAATCTTAAATAACGAATCCCGTTTTGATTGTCCTTTAATTGGAAAAACTTCTTTTTTATTATACCCTTCTTCGGGGTGTAGTAAAGCTTGAAAAAAGGAGGTGTGACACAAGTCAATAAACACAAGTCCAGTAGTCCCACATAAAGGCGAGTCAGCAAGGATATAGGTTATCTAAACCCCTTTTAAGGTTGGAAAGTTACGAGGATGTTCAATAATTCAATTTAAGGAAAGGTGATCTTAGCTTCAGTTAATACTAGTCAATTATAAGAGGGATGATAATAAATTTCAAATAACATATGTAGTTGTGAAAAGATGGCATGAAAATAGGGGAGGTGAAATTCTTCAATTAAACCAAATAGGATGACAATTAGGAAATAAGAGTAAACTATGAAGTAATTAATTCCAATTAAGCATGTATAAGCGAAACTAATAAGCATGAACTCAGTCATATCAAGACTAATGTCATTCATAGTGAGTATAAAAATCTAAGAGCCCTAAAAGGCCAATTCCCCACAAATAAGTCCGAGTACGCACTCGTCACCTCGAGTACAAGAACTAAAGTTAACATAGAAGACTCAAATCCTAAGGGGTCCCTCACACTTTTAGGCAAGATTCTTACCTAAAAGATGACATGCCAACACTCTAACACGCACTTCTCGAGTGAAAAGACCACCGGATGCCTCAAATCCAACCAAAATAACTTCAAGGTACAAACAAAACACATAAGAAACTATTACGGATCATAAAGTCTCAATCTTTAATAAATTTTGAAAATTGGTCCAAAATTCGACCCCCGTGCCCGCACCTCGGAATCAGACAAATTTTAGAAAATTTAAGTACCCATTTCAATATGAGTTCAACCATATAAAAATAATTAAATCCCGATACCATTTGGTCCCTCAAATCATGATTTTTTTATTTTGGAAAACAAAGACAAAATCATGAAATATGTTAAATTCTAGGTGAGAAAACTTACTCAATCGATTTATGTGAAAAACCGTCAAAGAATCGCTCAAAATCAAGCTCCACAAGTTAAGATATGAATAAAATGGTCTAACCCTCGATTTTGGAATATGTTCTGTCTGCCCAAGCATTTGTGTACGCAAACATGGAAGAGGTATCATGTCCACGAAAAGGAAAATTTAAAGCTGCAGGTTTCTCAGCGCGAAAGCGATAATGAGCTCGCGAACATGGAGAAGAAGAGCAAGTAACCTACGTGAATGCGCAGGGAAGGACGCAAATGCGAACGCAAACAGTAAGAATGTAGGGCTTCTCAAATGCAAAGTGTTGAACTCGAACGCGAAGAAGGATTTCGAGGCAGTCAGCAACAACACAATACGAACAGGAAAGGCTGTTCGCGATCGTGAAGGAGAACACAAGAAGCAAAAAAATAACTGTTCCAAAAGTTGGAAAAGTGACCCGTAGCCTACTTGGAAAACACCCAAGGCCCCGCAACCCCATCTAAACAGACAAACAAGTCTTACAAACTAACATGGACTAGCTTGAGGTCTTAAATCATATCAATAATTCTGAAACGATGAATCACACCATAAACCAAACTTAGGAACTTTCAAATCCTCCAACTTCCAAAACTCGTGCTGAAACCTATCAAATCAACGCAAGATGGCGCCAAGTTTTGGAGACAAGTCCCAAATGACAATATAGAGCTGTTATGTCACGACCTAAAAAATACTAGTCATGATGGCACCTCACTCGATCCGCTAGGTAAGCTAACTAATAGAAAATACAACTCCACTGAGATTATAAGAAAATAGAGGATACATAACTGAATGTCTACAAATTTATCAAAGACCTAGCAGTACAACTCGTGAGCTTCTAAGACTTGGGATTTACAAAGCTAGTATGAATAAATACACGTTCTATTTGAAAGATAGATAAAGAGAATGGTAAAATCTAAGATGCCAAGGACAAGAGGCAGCTATACTCGGAATGCACGAACATCTTCCTGATCAGCACCCAATATTCACTAGCAACTTTACTCCATATATTTGTACACATCGTACAGAAGTGTAGTATCAGTACAACTGACCCCATGTATTGGTAAGTATTTTGTCAAACCTTGTCAAAGTAGTGAGGAGGATTTTTGTTAAAAAGATGCTTATTGTTATAACCAATACATTAGATTAATAGTAAAAGAAATTCAAAGAATAATAGATAAAAGTATCATATACAACTCTGCAAGATAGTCAACAATTACTAAAGGGAATCACAGAAGTAGATTTACAATCTTTCCTGGTATAAGAAGTATATCCAAGATGTCATGTCAAACAATACAGTAACACCCTTCGTGCTTCTATCTCTGCCTCACTATATATATATATACATAATTTTTGTGATAAATCAATTAGCATAGCAACACCCTTCACACGTTCAACTCATCCTCCCAAATATACGAGTAACAAAACCAACCAGATGATAGAAATATCGATAACAGGAATCCTAAAGTAGGAAATATGCACATGCAACAATGGGCAATGATACACATGTGGGAAACAACAAAAGACTAAGCGGAAGGCACGTAAGTAATAACAACAATTTGAAAACAAGGAATATCAACTTCGATTAACTATCATATTGGAGACCAAAACAAAGAAATATATGATCTTTACAAGTTTCCAAATAAGGCATGAATGGCTAGCATAGCGAAAGGCTTAAACTAAAGTGCAACAAGATAGATACAACGTGAGTAAAATTATATAAGCAAGAAATATGCATGGTATTTGCAAGTTAAGGAAGTAAAATACACGGACAATGCAATAACAATTGAGATAGAGGTTAAGTACAAGACAATAACAACAAGTCACACAAAATATGAAAATACAAAAATAAGAGCTCAAGATAAGGGCAAAAATATATACATGAGAAACATATATAACATCATAATACATGTCCCTGATAAGTCGGTATTTTACCAACTTATCTTGCATGTAAACCTATAGTTTTGTTATATTTGAGTGATAAAATTATGTATTTAATGTCTTTTACTTCTATTTTACAAGATGACATTGATTTAGAAGTGATGGTGAAGAAACCAAGTAAAAACAAGTCAAAATAAGCCAAAAAGAGAGAAAAATCTGGGCAGTGCCCTCAAGGGTCACAAATGCAAAGAAGTACTTCGCAAATGCGAAGTCAACTATAAAATTCAAGCATCGCAAATGCAAAGTCAACTGAAAAAGTCAAGCATCGAAAATGCGAAGAGGACTACACAAATGCGAAGTCAACTGAAGCAGTCAACCTTCGCAAATGCGAAGAGGACTTTGCAAATGAGAACCTGGGCAAGTTTGGGAATTGTAAACTTTTGTTCGCAATTGCGAGAATCGTGCTTTAGGCATGGGAAATTACGGAATTTCACACATTTGATCCCCAAACAATTTGATATCAAATTAGGCTCATTTGTAGGGGATCTTTGGCTTATTTTCAGTCTTCATAGACTAGAGAGAATATTTTTTGAAGCTAGGGTTTTGCACACACACTTGGGTCTTGAAGATTGAAGCTTGTGGTTAAGATTTTCTTACCATATATGTTTATTTCTTCATTTTCTTGCTTTGTATTGAATATTTAAGTGTGTAGTATTTATTTTTAACACTTGAACCTTGTTTATGGAAATATTCATATTTAAAGTGTGGATTAAATACCTTGTTGTGCTTATGTATTGAGTGATTTTTATTCTTTTATGAAGTGGGTTATTGTTATTTTAATTATTCTTGTTCTTTAATGTTTCCAGAGGGGTATCTATCCCTAGGACTCACCCATTAACTCCGAATTAATTTTAGAAAAGATAATTTGGGGTTGAGAAAGATTAATTAACAAGAACATGAGGCGTTAACTCTCATTTTATAGATTGTACCTAGGATAGGATTGAACTACTTGTAGCTATTTCGGGTGTGCTTAGCCTTCTAATTGTTTTAGGGATGATTCAATTAAGAAGTCTTGTTAGTCTTCAGAAGAAGCTAATTAAGAAACTCGCTCATATTTTAAAATCGTAAAATGCATTGGATCGTTACTTGAGTGTAATTTTCGATACAACCATACTTGTAGCGATTGATCATTTTACTTTCTTTCTAGGTTAGTTTACAGTTTTGCAATAAGGTATAAATACTTTTTCAACCAAAATTCTTAGTGATTGGCTCTGCGTAACTAGCAATAATTTTCTTACATGCCTAATCGCCTACACATTGTTCTCTGTGGGATTCGACCCCGACTCATAGTTGGGTAAATTATATTGTTGCGACCATATCTATTGCTTTTTAGTAGTGGATTTGGACGTCACCAGAATTGGCGCCATTGCTTGGGAACAATTTTGCGTAATTTAGGTTGTTTGAGAAGTAAGCGAAAGTGAATTGGTCCAAACTTGTGCATATTTGTGTAATTAATTTTTCTTACCTTGGGTCTATTTTTCTTGTTCATTTTCTTAATTTTGAAAAATGGCATCGTACAATCAAAATTGGTCGGATGGTAGTTGTTCATACTTTGATGACCCTTATCCTTATTATGGAGGACCACACTCATGTCAAAATTATTAAATTCTCTCGGGGGTGATTTGTGCGCACAATCTCAACCCCATCGTTGGAGTATTTGTTATAAGTGTGGTGGCCAAAATGGTCACTGGGATTATTGTGCATATTTGTCCTTCCCTTCCCCTAGCCCCTACTATGATGAGTCTACTTTTTGTGATTAGAATTGTAGGGCCATGGAAGTGGAAGAATTGGAGCATGGCCAAAATGAAGAGTTCAAGCTTATGTTGGAGTGCCCACTTGAAGAAGGAAACAAGGAGCAAAATGCCATGGAACATCTTTTGGAGACTAGTCTCCAAAATGATTTAGCACTTCAACAGTTGCACTCGCAAATGGATGAAATGGTCGAAGCCTCAAGGGCTCAAAAAGACTCAGAAGTGAATGAAAACCAAGAATCCTCCTTGGACATTGAAAGTGAAAATACTTCCTTGGCACTTGATCAAAACCAAGAAAGACTCTCAAATTCTCAAAACGAGAAAATGATGCTCATGTTGGAGACCATTCTTGAAAATGAGGAGAATCACAACTTTGCGCTCGCGGACTTGAAACAAGGCTTGCATTAAAATGATGAACACATCCACACTTTGGAAGATCAAATGAAATTTTTTGTTGAGGCTCACTATGCCCAACAAATTGAGTGTACGGATAAAAGCCAAGAAGAGTCAAATTCTGAAGAAGAAAGTGAGCTTTACTTTGAGGAGTCAAGAATTGAACATCCGCCAACCGACTTCATGAGTACTAATGATGCCGAGAAAAATATGGAATTAGAGTCAACCAGTTTAAATGCAAATGCGATTGAGATTGACTCTAGTTCGGGGGAAAATAAGGATGTCAAAGTCTAAGAAAAATTGCAAAGTGAAGGTTTGAGGCAAGCATTTTTCAACGTTGGAATTGTGTGGTGATACGGGAGTTGAACTACACGAGTCAATGGAGGATTGCGAGGAGGAAAAACTCATACGATTTATTTACAATTTGAGGAAACAAGAAAACAAATAAACAAAATGACATTCCTTACTTGAGAGCCAAGAAGTGCAAAATGACAAATTTAAGCATTAGCTCAGTCATCAACTTACCGCCCCCATAGCTCGTGGTCAAAATCTTGATTCTAAGCTAGGTGCCCAATTCATATCATCCAAATTGTGAGAAAAGTGGTAATGTTGTTTGCGTCATGCCACGACGTTAAATTCGGCGCTTGGTGAGAGGCAACCCGTCATTTTTTAAAAATTTTGTTATTTTTGAAAATTTCTTTTTTAGAATAGCTTAGAATATTTTTTGTAACTAATCTGCCAAGTTTGAGAATTTTTGGAGTTGATTTTAGCAGGTCGGGATGACCTGGAGAGGCCAAACTAGTAGCTGTTGGGAAATGCAGGGCCAGGCGTCGCATTTGCAAAACATTGTTCGCATTTACGAACTCTCCTCATCGCAATTCCCTGAAATTATTTGCAATTGCGAACTGTGCAGAAAAGAGCGACCTTCGCAATTGCGAAAGGCCTATCGCAATCGCGACTTCTGAGACTCAAAAGCGGTCAATAGATCATTTTTGAACCAAAATTGAACAAAACATTTGGTAATGCTCTCAAGCTCATCTCCTTCACTCTCCTCACTAAACATCCTTCAACCCTCACTACTTATTGCAAATAATCGGGTATGAAAGCTTAATCTCATTACTCCTTCTTTTTCGTCTTCATCTTCTCTTTTATTTTTCTTGGCATTCTGCAACCCTAGGGCTCAAATGGCAGTCACTCCTGTCCCAAAATTGTCAAAATTGTTTTTCAAAACATGTTGATTTCTGGGTGAGGTTTGGTTGGGAGTGTGTGAATATGTGGTTGCTAAGAAATTTGGGGAAGTTTAAGTACCCAACTACTTGTCAAATAGAAGCAAAATTTTTGTGTTCTTTATGTGTTCGATGTAAGGACCGAATGAAATTCTTGGCCAAACCATTGAGATTTCTTGATTCATGATTGTTTATGAAGTTTTATGCATAATTTATGCCTGATTAATGATTTGGTTCGTAAAAAAACATTAGCTTGAATTGAAAATTGTTAGGGCTTAAGCTCTCAAAAAGTGAAGTTGGGGCGAACACGTTTTTTGCATTTACGACTTTGCATTTTCCAAAAAGTGATCGTAACTGTGAAAACTCCTGATATAGTGTCCTTCGTAATTGCAAAGTTTTTCTTCGCAATTCCCAACTCTACAGACTTCGCAATTGCGAATATTTGCAGGGAATTGCGATATCAGAGAGGTTGCCCTTCAATCTAAAAAACTTGAATTTTTTTCTAAGTCTGAGTTTTGACTGTCCGATCATTCTTTTGGCATATTTGCTTCATTTTTCACTATTCTTCATAGCCATACCACACTTTCACTCTTATCACTTTTGACAGGTATTGTAATTAGACAGTGAGCGCGAACCCCGAAGGATCCTCAAGTGACAGCCTTGTGGAAGAAGAGCAAGAATTTGATCACCACCAGTTCTTGTCATTGGAATGCCATGAACGGTACTATGTCGAACTGATCTCGAAGAAGGTTCTCCCGGAGAGTGGTATAGTGATGGACAATGTCGAATAACGCCTTCCCAAATTGCATCAAAGGCTGGCAACATGGGATGTTATTATTTTGCTCCTGAACCTTGCCGTGCAAATGAGCAATGGGTGAGGGAGTTTTATGTCAATCTCCCGGCTATCATGCTGAAGAAGCCACAAATGAGAATTTGAGGCAAAATGGTGCATTTGGGACTGAAGATGTGAATGTTTTCTATCACTTGCAAAACCATGACATGGGTCCATTCAAGGACAATGACTGTGCTTCAGGAGAATGGCTGGTGTCCAAACTATGTCCGGGTGCAGATGATCCATGGGCAACTGAAAAGAGGGGAATCATATTAAAATAATTCACCATGGAGGTAAAGATATGGGTGGCCATGATATGCAGTCGTGTGTCCCCTATGTCAAATATATGGAATTTCCCCGTTACTCGAGCTCAAATGATAGCGTGCATCCTTGATGGAATTCAGCTAAATGTGGGCGAGATATTCATAAATGAACTGAGAGAGTACCAGATTCAAAGCAACACTTCATTGATGTTTCCATCGCTTATCACTGAGCTGTGCCAACTGGCTGGAGTGGAAGAAGATCCAGGGGACAACTGGATAGATCCCGGGAAGCCTCTAAATCTATTGAATAAAATAGGAGAGGGTGGTGCAGTGAAGAGCAAAAAGAGAAAGATGGGCTCTTCTTCTCTGGTTGATCCGAGCAGTCAGTCGTCATCCTCTGCAGCATGACCATTTGCTGTGCTTGGCGAGAAGATGTGAGTGATTCACGAGCTAGTGGTTGGTCTTCCCCAGGGACCTGGGGAGACATCTGAGAGACCCGCTTACATCTCAAAGAAAAAATTCTAGAAATACATTGAAGATCAAAGGAAGCATGGGGATCACCTCAAAGCGCCGGAGAAAGCATACACTGATCTAGCCTAGAGGCATGGTGCATTGAGCACTTCACATGACAACCTGGAAAAGTCCCACACCCAAATGGTAAAAAGGGAGAAGAAAAGAGATAAATTCTTTACTCATATGTGGAAGGGTGTCAAGGGACTGTGGAAGGTCCTCAAGCCTCAAGATCGGATACCATCGACCGGGGCTGTGGAGCATAATGAGTTTCCTATTGAGTGGACCGAGGAGGAAGAAGATGATAATGATTCAGACTTATATAGTGAGGAGAGCTGTTGATGCAGTATTCAGGGAGCACTTTCCCTTCATTTTTACTCTATCATGTTTTGTTGCATTGGGGACTATGCAACATCTTTGGTTGGGGGTGGCTTATTGTATGACTACTATATTAGTATTATTGTAGATGTTTTTCATTCTGTTATTCGTATATTTATATATCCTGTGTTAAATTAGTATGTTGATATTAGTATGTTTAGTTACCTGATATGTATTATCTTCTTAATTTTTATGTTTTGTGTTAGTGGTGATATCCTTGGTATACCGCGGTTCTTTTTCTAAGAATTCCAATTTTCTTCTTGAACTGGGTAATTGTTACAAAAACAAATTTTTTGTCGACTTTTCCGGATGATGGATAGATTGACAACTTTCTTAAAGGAATTAGTCTTGTAATTAAGATTAACTTTGGTTAAATATGAAAAATAAATGGTTTGAGTTGGGGTTGGTGCCCATTGACCAAGTTGTGGCTTGCTTGGTTCCAACATAATTTAAACCTTGGCATATGAATTTTGTTTGTTGAAAAAAGAAAATAATTGAAGTAAAAAATGTCATGATCTTTTAGACTCAATTTTTGGCTCTTTAATTCACTAAATAGCTTTCTTTAGGCTATAGGTAACTTGTTTGCGCCTTTTGTTCTAATTGGATTTTGGATTTGTATTCCACTTGAGTTTTCATGTGCCATGTGTGGTGAGATTTATTTGTGAGTTCTTTTGTAGTACCTGTGGTCTAGAACGTGCCCAGAATGTGTTTTAAGGCGAAATTATAGACTAACTTGGTTTGAAAAGTGATAGTAGGCCTTCCTTGGACCGCTACTATACCTTAAATTTCCTATCCTTAAATATTTTTCCTAGTCAACCCATTTTGAGCCTTTAACCTTTTTCGTTGGCAACCATATTACAAGCTTAAATCCTTTGTTCTTAATTATTTTAGCTTTTGAAACCCTACCTCCCTAAGTACTTTGAAAGTGTAAATATAGGCTAAAAGCCTAAGTTTGGGGGTTGAAGGTTGGAAAAGTTGTGAGAGGGAAGTTGTTTTAAAAGGTGGAAGGTAAAAAAAATATATGAAGTATTCCTTGACTTAGAAAAAAAAAATTGTCTATAGAATAAAGTGATAAAAAGTCGTGAATAAAGGGAAGACTAGGTGTGGAATGAAAAGAGAAGAAAGGGTGGAAAATGTTTTTGAAGGAAGGGGACTTTAATTGTAAATATTGTAGTGCTTTAGGAGTTTTTGAGTCACTTTGACCAAAATTTTACCTTACCTTAACCAAAAGCCTATATTACAACCCTTTAAGTCCTAATTTATTTCGAACCGAGTTGTCTACATTAGTAGAGGAATACATGAAGGAAAAGCCTATGGTACTACTGGTATGCATTTGAACATCTTTTTGAGAGAGAGTTAGTTCTTTCCATTTGATATCCCATTTTTGTTTTGAAAGTAAGATTTATGAGTGTGGGATCCTCTATTAAATATGAGGGCACATGAGATTTGAGTTATGAATTTAATCCTGTTTTGAAATGGAAAAAATGACCAAAGGAAGTTGATTGTGATAGAGAGGCAAATTTCGAAGCTTTAGTGTCATGACTTGATTGCTACTTTGATTTGCATTAGTGTTTGAGCACTTGAAGTATAATTAAGTTTATGTGAAGTGCTTGATAATTCATATACCTTGGAGTAATTGTTGGTACCAATCAAACTCATGCATTTGTGCTTAAAGTAGACCTTCGTTTTGACTTGGTTATAAGGTTGACTTGGCCACTTGGGAAGAGATTTTGTCATTTTCATTGCTTGAGGACAAGCAATAGTTCAAGTTTGGGGGTGTGATAAGTCGGTATTTTACCAACTTATCTTGCCTTTAAACCTATACTTTTATTATGTTTGAATGATAAAATTATGTATTTAATGTCGTTTGCTTCTATTTTACAGGGTGATTGTGATTTAGAAGTAATGGTGAAGAAACCAAGTCAAAACAAGTCAAAAGAAGCCAAAAAGAGAGAAAAATCCGGGCAATGCCATCAGGGGTTGCAATTGCGAAGAAGGACTTCGCAAATGCGAAGTCAACTGTAAAAGTCAAGCATCACAAATGTGAAAAGGGACTTTGCAAATGCGAAGTCAACTGAAAAAGTCAAGCATCTCAAATGCAAAGAGGACTTCACAAATGCGAAGTCAACTGAAGTAGTCAACCTTCGCAAATATGAAAAGGATATCGCAAATGCGAACCTGGGTAAGTTTGGAAATTGCAAACTTTTGTTCGCGTTTGCGCAAATCGTGCTTCAGTCATGGGCAATTATGGAATTTCACATATTTAATCCCCAAACCATTTAATACCCAATTAGGCTCATTTGTAGGAGTTCTTTGGCTTATTTTCAGTCCTCATAGACTAGAGAGAACGTTTTTGGAAGCTAGGGTTTTGCATACAAACTTGGGTCTTGAAGATTGAAACTTGTGGTTAAGATTTTCTTACCCATTTATGTTTATTTCTTCATTTTCTTGCTTTGTATTAAAATTTTAAGGGTGTTGTATTTATTTCTAACACTTGAAACTTGTGTATGGAAATATTCATATTTAAAGTGTGGATTAAATGCCTTGTTGTGCTTATGTATTGGATAATTTTTATTCTTTTATGAAGTGAGTTATTGTTATTTTAATTATTCTTGTTCTTTAATGTTTCCAAAGGAATTAGCTAACCCTAAGACTTGCCCATTAACTCCGAATTAATTTTGGAAAAGATAATTTGGGGTTGAGAAAGATTAATTAACAAGAACTTGAAGCGTTAACCCTCATTTTATAGATTCTACATGGGGATAGGATTGAACTACTTGTAGACATTCTGAGTGTGCTTAATCTTCTAACTGTTTTAGGGATAATTCCATTAGAAAGTCTTGTTAGTCTTCAGAAGAAGCTAATTAAGAATTATTATATGTGGCTAATTAACAAAAACTCGCACATATTTGTAGAATCGTGAAATACATTATATCGTTACTTGAGTGTAATTCCAGTTGCAACCATACTTTTAGCCATTATTCATTTTACTTGCTTTCTAGGTTAGTTTACATTTCTGCATTTAGGTATAAATACTTTTTCAACCAAAATTCTTAGTGTTTGCCTTTGCGTAACTATCGATAATTTTCTTACATGACTAATCGCCTATACATTGTTCTCTGTGAGATTCGACCCTGACTCATAATTGGGTAAATTATGTTGCGGCAACCGTATCTGTTGGTTTTTAGTAGTGGATATGGATGTCACCAGTCCCTCATCCTCACCTGCATGGAAACACCCTTCGTGCCATGACCTCATGATATTAAAAGTATAACAATCTAAATGAAATGGCATGGCATCATCCTTCATGCTTTACACTCTTTCTCACATGATAATGAATATAAAATAGAATGACATCACCCATTGTGCTTTACATTGTTACCAAACATATAAATATAAATAAAATGACAAGGCAGGAAGTATTAATAACATCGAGGAGAGTGTTCAACGAATATTCCAATAAATTCTCAATAACAATTTACAAGCCAAAAATGAATCAATGAACCCTCCAGGGCCATATTATTCAAGTACTTCCACAAATCCCACAATTCATCAACAACTCATATGGAATCTAGCATCTCCAAAATAGGCCGTTGCAATGTATTAATAATTTGGCATAGAGATGACCGAATTAGATGAATCAATATATTCTCAGAATTTTCATCAAATTTGATCAAGATATATTAGGCTAATTTTCGATCTAACATTTAATATTATGTTCTCAATATCTAGAGGTTAAGTGAAGCAAGAAGATCACAAAATTATACAAGCACAAACGTAACATAATCCAGTGACCGAGCATGATTAACCTTGGCACATAATTAAATGCTCATCACCTCATATATGTATCACTCCCACATGTAGAAAATAATACCGAATAAGGGGGAAATTCCCTCAACAATATTAGGCATAACACTTACTTCGTACAAGCCAACAACTGTATCGAGCTAGCCAAACGATGCTGCAAAAATGGCATCACGGGCGTAGTGACCTCCGAACGGCTCAAATCTAGCCAAAAGAAACTCAAATACATTAAATAAATCCCAAGGAAACAATTCCAAATGATAAATATCAAATCTTACATTAAATCCCAAATCCGGCCAAAAATCACATCCAAGCCTACGCCTCGGAACCCGACAAAATTCGGAATGCATTCGGAATGTTTTCGCAATCTTGGAGTATTTTGGAATGTATTTGAAATGTTTTGTCGGGTATACATTGTTTTTCCCAATTGTAAGCATTGATATTTCTTTGTCCAAAGAATAAAATGCCGAGAAGATATCCTTTTATTGCTTGGTATAGATGTACATTGTTTTGTCATTGTAAACTCGAGCCATGTGTGCACGACTTCCTGGACCGTTTGTCCTAGCATATAATTCCGAAAAAGGGTTTAGTACGCTATATCTTGGTCCTCCTGAGGGAGATGTTCTTAGCGGCAAACTGTCATTTGTTGTTAGGCTATCGGAATAAAGCTCGCGCCATCATCGAACCTTCTTCTGGTATGCTGTTCTGCCAATAATTTTGCTGACAAGGTCCCTTTCGGTGTGGAAGCCCAAATGAAGGGAGAAAATGCTGGGTCGCCTATATGAGGCCTAGGAATATTCGGGTAGAGTCTTAAAAACCTCTGAATATCCTAGCCAGCTATCTGCGTTCAGGTTAGTAAAATGAAAACATAGGAGCAAGGCACTTCCTTCTTGGGGTGGGGTATGTAAGCGATGTTTCGGGACTTGGTGTGTCCCTGTCAGCTAGTTCCAATTCTACCATTTGTGAGGAGCCTCAATATTTTGGCGAGATAGGACCGTTGGCACCTCCGAAAAGTGCATTAGTGGTCGTCTGAATAAGATGTCTATATTTTGCGCTTCCTTTGATTGTGCAAGGCTTGGCATCCTGGCTTGAACTCAAGTGGAACCTCATTCGCAATCACAATGACAAAACAATGTATCCCCGATAGGTCCCCCCTCCTTCTAATGCATTCCGGAATACTCGAAGACTTAATGCCTACAATTGGGCGCTTGCACGATCTTAGGGTCAGAACTCCGCACTCATAAAGCCCCTATAAGGAAACTCTGAGCTCACAAGAAGCAGTCTTCATGCTTAAACAACCTGATAACTCGGGGTTGTCGTTAGTCACCATACACTATAAAAATTTGAAACCTTAAGAACCTTAGCGGGTAGACTTGGCACAACCAGGTCCATTCTACATCACCTCAAAATAGTAATACCTTAATAGGAATGACAAAATGTATGATTTCAACAGGAATCAAAAGTTGTAAGACCTCAACATGCATAAAAATCTTGGAGTTTAGGCTATACGTCACATTTGTAATAATCCCGAAAGGGCATACCCTCGGTATCGACGCCTAAACTATCACTCAGGATAAAAAATGGCAATGGCCAATTGCATATAACTACGGTCAAAACGGCTGATGCAATAAAAATAATGTGACTCGGGGACGGCTGACAATCGCTAAATAAAAATCGCAGGCCACTACTACGAATATACTTCGGAAGGAACTGGTTAAAATAGGCCTCCCTCAACAGGCAAAAATGATCTTCGACCATGTTAACTCCAAATCACAAAGGCCTAGACCTACTCAGCCTACAAGCTATGTACCTTCTGAGGTGCTCGAAATATCGCCGATCACAACTTGAAATTCAGGTTCTTCTAGAACCGACAATGAGTTAAGCAAATATCTTCCAAAAAGACCTTAACGAGCAAACAAAAGCCAACGAAAAGCCCACAGGCAAAAACAGTGTAAGAGCCATTGTTGCTAGTTAAGCAAGCATACATGCCACATATCAAAAGATCTCTACGACCATAAGAGCCATTGTCTCCAACCAAATTTGACAACTTGAGGATTAAAGTGAGTTTGAGTCATAACTCAATTCGAAGACCGGATCCAAAAATAGTTAACTAAGAAATCCGTTGGGTCACATATGGAAAGGTCTCAACGACCAAACCAACATGCAAAATACTACCTCCGTTTGGGAAATCAATGGAGCTTAAAGGTCAATTATACCCCGAGCCGCAAAGCGACTTGGAGACTGGATCCACAATAAGCACAGAACTACAACATGCCTAAGGGGATGAAATAAATGCCACGATCGCCAATCGAGTGAGAATCCGGGTCACCCGCTTATAAGGTCACTTCCACCCGAGGCAAAGAAGGCCACCATCACCCACCTGTGCAGAGAGGAAATAGCTTAAAGGTCAATTACACCTCAAAATGCAAAATGATTCGGAGACTGGACCTAAACGGCAAGACAAATCATAGGGTCGCAATGTTTGTTAGCGTAAAGAATCACACCTAGGAGCTTCGAGCTAGCCCAGTTGGTCCCACACCTCTGAGGATCGTACCAAACATTGAAACTGGCCTGCCTGATCAAAGGAAATAACGAAAAAAAGATGTGAAAGAGGTAAGGCTTCAAAGTCTCTTCTTCTATCACACACGCAAATAAAAAAAGGGGAAGGTGGGGGGGGGGGGATACACTTTCTATAAATAGACATGTTCTACATATATAAATAATAAAGCAACAAAATGGCATAATCTACGATCTATTCCAAAATGCTACAGCTAGTCGGGCTCACTCCCCATCTTGTCAGCAAGAAATGACCACGTGTCATGATTATCTGTCGTTGCTCAATCCAATTGATTAGAAATAATAAAGCCTCTCGTGCCAATCTACTCAAGTAGTTCTCTTCTGGATCTGCAATGGACATATTCCTCGATCATTTTCTCTCGGTCAAAATCTTGCTTTAGCTCGACATGAGCATCCGCGACATCCTTCATATAGATCGCCATCTCTTGATCAATGTTGGTTTGACTTAGCATTTCCATAGCCCGAGCGTCAATTACCTCGGCCCTGGTCTTTGAATATTCAGATTTGAATTTCTCGATCAAATCTTCTTGGATTTTGGAATTATCTCGAGCCAAGCGGAGTTGGACTTCGAAGACGGGAATCTTAGCCAAGGCAATTGCCTCCTCTTAGACATGTGCTTGGACCTAAGTCCTTAGATCGCCACAAGTATCTCTGGCACGATCAATATCGCCCTTAAGGTACTCCATAACCTCCATTTTTTTCTACAGCTGATATAACAAAGAATGGTGTTAACCTAAAAAGGCCGAAAAAAGTGAAACTTGTGTTGCATAAAGTACCTTCTCTATCAAATAGCTCTCATAATTCGAGCTCCGATACGCTTTGCATCGCCAATGCAGCAACTCCCCTCTTTCTCCTCACTAAGCAGCCTAAGAGATTCCCCCTCACCATGAACTTTCAAAAGCTTGGACCCTTAACGGACCAGCTCAAACATCAGCCTGTCACAACCCTGCACAAGGAGAACTCAATGATGAATGAAAGACAAAGAATACATAGAAACTGCACCTAAATTCACCATGAAATGAAGATGGTAGAGTTCCTCAAAGTCATAGCATACTCCTATTGATCCCTCTTTGCCCCTGGGAGAACCGACTCGGGCAAAACATATCATGTCGAAATTGCCGACCTAGAATCAGGTACTCGAGGGACTACGGACTCAGACAATGCCTTCTTCTTCGACATACTGGCCTGATCAGCCCCACTAGGAGCTCCATCGCATCGAGGGGCGAGAAGAGGGGTCAACGACTCCTTCCCCTATTCGGAAGAGCACTGTCTCATCCTAAGGAACTTCCTGATGCTTGCAAGCGGCAAATCCAATACAAGTAAAAGGGGAAAATATTACCTCAAATATATGAAGGCCAAGGCAAAGGAAACAAGCCCACACACCTTGGCATTTCGATCCCCACCTCATGCGATCCACAGCTCGCCACCGATGCTCGTTGTAGGATGAGTGCGTCACCAGCCTCCGAACCTAGCCAAGAAGATCATAGACTTTTCCCCACATCCATGAAGTTGCTACAACAAGGTAAAAACACTACTATTTAACTAACTTCCGCTATAGGTACTACCTGAAAAAGCACTAGACGCTCCACTCACGTGCATAACTCCACCCTTAGGGGTACAACAAAAGATCTATGGGGATAATATCGACCGTTCAGACTTGGAAAAACCAACTAGCCCATTCTTGACCCCCTCATCTTCGTCATTGATGACAAAGGGCGTGGATGAACAACACTTCAGGGTTAGCAGGCCCTTGTGATGAAAGGACCGATACAATTGGATGAGGTGATCAAGTGTAAATTCAAGATTGGCCTAACCTCATCATCAATACCTCCCACCAAAAAGATGGATGTATCTGTACCAAAGTAACCCGATACTTAAAGCAAAAGTGAAGCACAACCCTATCAAGGGGGAAAAATACGAAAGGATACTGGTATACATTGAAGAATCTGTTAGTGGAATCTATAATATTCTCTTTTCGAACGAAGCACTACAAGGCTATCCCTTTACTCCATCCGCAGTATTTTCTCACCATCTCCAAATGCTCCCCCTATTAAAAATACCATATTCAGAACAAAATACCTCCGCTCTCGAGCACCAGGGCACACACCAACTATTTTTCCACCTTGGGAAATGAGGAACCCTATGCCAAAGCGGGATTACAACTACCTAAAAATAGTGAAGTCCTGCGAAAAAGTTAAAGCCGCCCCATTTTTATGCTAAGAAGCGACAACATTTCGCCTACTTGGAGTACGCCTCGGGGTACCTACGACATTAGTATAGTCCAGTGGGATGATACCCGACCCTGAAAGTGTCCTTTGACAAGAACCCAAGACTCGAGGAACCATCCGTATTATCTCCAAACTCGAGGTGTCATCCCGTCTCGAGGATCCCTACCAAAGAGAAATTATAATTTGTGAATCTTTTTATACCATTACTCAACGCAAGGTAATTTCATGATTCCCTTTCTAAAAAAAAAATGAACACACGCAAGAAGCTCCAAATACGAAAGCTCTGCAAAGGGTCAAACGGTGCCTGAGTGTAGGCAAGCCCTAAGTAAAAAAATCTATTTCATGCATATCTAAAGAAGCTGTACATTAAAAATTAAAGGGGACCCCTCGGTAGCCGAAGTTGGCCTTCATCCAGGATAACATCCTCGAGGGTCCCAAAATTTGACACATTATCTCCATGCAATTAAAAGGGCCCAGGAAGCCTAGTCCTATTCAATCAATCCACGATTGCCCCGAGGTATAATGATGGCCTCGAAAGAAAGCCATGTTTCTTAATAATGAATCAAAAATGATGCTCGCACCCAAGCGAAATATCAGCAGTCAAGAAGTAATAGGAGGAATTCGAAGTGCCTCAAGGGGTATGAAAACATGGAGTTACTCAGCATAAATCGAAAGCAGAAATCATGGGGATATATACATAAATATTCATGTGCAACAGCCCTCGAAGTGTCATTACATACAATTACTAAAGCCTACGGGAGTCTACCCCTAGAGCAAAAGAATAAAACAATGTACATGTGATGAAACCCGAAAGCCTAGTACGCCGTCAAGGTGAATTAACGATAATCAGCATCCTCGAGCGCCGCACCCTCGAGGACAATTCCTTCGACCTCCACATCCTCTAGGTTCCCAGTTCAATCCCTCAAGGGATTGTCGTTGGAGGAGAAGATGAAGAAGAAAAGGAGGGGACGTGGAGGAGCCAGAGAATCAAGACATAGCCCACCGAAGCCAACGGTTGAAGATTTGGTGGGCCTCAACCTCGACGACCGGTAGGGCCACCTTCTCCCTCGGGAAAGAAAGAGCCCTAAGGATGAGGTGCCACACCAGGCCCGGGTAGGTGAGTGAGCAGAAATTATTATCCAAATGACTCTCTGTATCTGAGGTAGACCGACTCACCATCCGTCACTACCTCGGGCCAACAACAGCAGCAAACACCAATACATAAACGACCATAATGGGATAATGCGATTACACTCAACAAAGGGACGTCCTGATGAAGTGCCATAACACAACTTAAGGGATATCCTCCCAACGGCCTTGAGGCTATAAGCCTCAAGCATGATGTTCAAAGATAGAAGAATATGACAAGAAGGGATAGGAATGCATACCGATGAAGGTACTGAGATAGGAGAAACAATGCCAAGGCACCCCATTTATAGGGGGCAACAACACGGTCGTTGAGGCTCTACAAGACTGACCGATGAATACAATTATTGCATCCTTGAAATACTACATTGACGATAGTGCTTTTTACCTTGAAGAACTAAAATGATAGTGTATTCAGCATGAGTCTATGAGATTTGACATCTATCACAAAATGTTACGCCGTGATTCGTATCACTGGTGTACTGTCTCTATGAGGAGTTCGAGGAGTCAATAGTCATAATCATTTCCCATCATTTTGTTTTGAGAAACGCGGAGACTGTCTGTACGCGGCAAGACTAGAGGGCCTGATTTCATATATCACGGGGAGATACCTCGAGACTCTGAGGACATAAAGCCATAACTTAGCCCACTCCTTCGGGTCTCGTCAAGGCCCGATTCAAGGTCGAGATCAGGTCAAAGAGGGGAATCCCCTAAGACAAACAATTGAGTATGATAGGGCCGACCTATCCATACCCTACACTAAGGCGTCGCGTCAAGCCAACACATCTCTATATTTTGTAAATTAAATATACATGTATTCGTAACCCCTCCTATATAAAGGGGACTCGCCCTACCTTGTAAAGGATTGATGTTGCTCAATTTTTCCACAAGTTTATTAATATATATATATATATATACATATATATATATATATATATATATATATATATATATATATATATATATATATATATATATATATATATATATATATATATATATATATATATATATATATACCAATGAAGTAGTTTGCGCCATAGAAACACTCTTCAAGTAATTAGCCAATTCGGAATTCTGTACACAATAATCAGGAAAGTTAAGTATAGCATTATGACCATATAGAACCTTAGCAGCCTCATCATAAGCAATAGCAGCTTCAACAGCTGTAGAAAAAGTACCAAGCCAAATATATATATATACCAATGAAGTAGTTTGCGCCATAGAAACACTCTTCAAGTAATTAGCCAATTCGGAATTCTGTACACAATAATCAGGAAAGTTAAGTATAGCATTATGACCATATAGAACCTTAGCAGCCTCATCATAAGCAATAGCAGCTTCAACAGCTGTAGAAAAAGTACCAAGCCAAAGTCTCTTTCAATTACGTTCTAAGAAGTCAAATATTTGGGTTATAGTGAGTTTTATTCTTGGAAGTTTTATTCTGTTGAGTGTGATGATACTTGCTAAATGATCCTAATTTTGATACGGAGGCACAATTGTTAATCCATCTTGTTAATTTCCAAAAAAAAATCATGATAGAACTCTTGGTAATGATATTTTCAATGATGATGGGGTGATTTAATTGTTTTTCTTTCAAGCTCTAGTTTTAAGTCTTCTATCAAGGAAATGAGGTTCATTTCTTTTTCTTTCCAAAGATAAATAAATAATTAATTAATTTGATGGTTGAAGTGCATTGGCTGCTGGGATGAAGAGCTATTTATATTTGTTGGTGGAGACACAGCTTGACCAATACGCTTTACAATTTTTTTCTGCTGACAGTATGGTGATTGACACCAGTGCAAACTCGTGTGATTTTTTATACTTATTGATGGTTACCTTTTATTCTCAGGTGATTAGTTCTCCAGTTTTCCATATGCAGAGTGCCAGAAGTAGTGATACAACTTGCAGCAGTGGAATGTTGGAGCTTCATGAAGATATTTAATGCATATGAAGTTGACTAAAATGAAGACCACACAGGTTATTTTATCTATTTTCTAACAGAGTTCCCTTTGCTGTGTTCAGATCTTTTATTTCTTGCTCATTTACTTGGTTATATGTTGCATTATTTTGGCAATGCGACAATATTTTCTAGAAGTGTTAAAATTTAATTGGAAATAATATTCGCGCTATAAACTTGTGGCGAACCTCTGTAACGTTTTATTTAAAGGGTGAGGATTCTCTTATCTGCAATTAGGTTATTCGTTTTGTTTTATAATAAGTGATTATACACAGATAGTCCATACCAAATAGATTATTGGCATAAATATTTCTGAAATTCTGAAACTCTTGTGATTTTATTTTAAAACATAGGTTAAGAGTGATTTTATTGTTTCATGATATATTGCAGGATCCATAAAACACTGTTGAAAAGAAACCATCAATCCAGGCCTCTCATGAAACCCAAAATGACCCACAGAACCATACAGTTGATACACCTGTAGATGATGCAGGTTTTGTTTCTGCATCAGGCAATGATAATCGGAAAGTTTCACGTGAAGATATTGAACTTGTAATACAGTCTCTAAGCACTTACTTTTTCCTAGATTATACGTTGGGAATTTGTACTTGGGTCTTTTAACTTCATGATAATTACATGTTTATTACAGTTCCAAAACTTGATTGAACGGTGCTTGCAACTGTATATGAATAAGGATGAAGTAGTAAAAATACTTCTTAATCGTCCAAGGATAGATCCTGGATTTACAACTCTAGGTAGGTACATGAAGTTATTGATGAATTTGTTTATGCATTATGACTGTGGCTACTTGCTTTATATATGCTATCTACTGTTTCACGTGTATTTTGACCAAGTATTGTCTGGTCTATGACTATGGATATATTTTTTTTTTTTTTTTGATAAGGACTATGGTTATTTTCAGTTTCCAATTTTTGAATATTTTTCATATTGTATCCAGTTTGGCAAAAATTAGAAGAAGAAAATGCAGATTTCTGTCGGGCCTACTACACTAGGCTTAAACTGAAGAAACAAATCATCTTATTCAATCATTTGCTTGAGAATCAGTATCATCTAATGAAATATCCAATGCCTCCAAAGGTTCCATTGGCTCCGATGCAGAACGGGATTAACACCATGCCAGGTAAATTTATTTGTCGTATGAAGGCGAGAGTTATTGCATTATTCTGCTTTCAGATTAGATTTTAAAATTTGAGATTGTCCAATCATTGATTAATAAGTCTTGTCTAGGTCCGTATGTCCAATCTTTTCATTTTGTGAACAAGTTGGAGTGGCTGGTCTAGCTGAAGCTATGGCTTATTCAATTTTTCCAAGCTTCAAACCGTGCTAATTTTTATCAACAAAGAAGCTTAAATATTTTGGCGGATGAATCAGTATCTTGTAGGAACTTGAAAATAATTTTTAACTGTATACAACATAGGGTTTTACAAAGTGTGTAGTTCATCTTGCCATCTGCACTTCCTTTCTTCCTCAATATTAAGTAACATGGCCTTCAAATTGTGGTTAAGTTACTTGAATAGAGCATCGGGATATTGTTATTTTCAGAACAGGTGAACAGGTCTTTTTTAGCCTTATTATCGCTATATTCATTGCCACTTGTTTCCAGTGCAGTCAACAACTTACCCATGGGATATCCCGTCCTTCAACAGCATCCAGCTCCAGCTGTAGGTCAACCTCATCTTGATCCAATGGGCATGTCCAGCTGCCATGTGGTTAATTGTGTGCCAGCGCCAGGAAACTATCATCCCATGAGGATGAATTCTGGAAACGAGTGAGAATTTTTTCTTATGTAGGAATTAGTTTTCCTTGATTCTTAAATTGGAAATTTATTTCGAAATAGCATTGAAGGTTCACATAGGTTAAAAATGAGTGTAGGTTGGTGAAAATAATTACTTTATCTGAATATGTCGAACCTACTTGTGTGTTGTAGGCTTAGTTTATCCTCTCGAAGAGTAATGACTTTATTTATTCTCTTTTGTAGGTGGAGTAAATCAAGAAATCTATGAAGATGATGAAAGTGAAGAACTAGACCGTACTTGAGATGAAATTTGAATTGCTATAGATGAATGTTCTATAGGAATCTTTTGTTATAAACATTGTTAAAACTAATTACTCTCTTGAAATGTATTAAACTTGTGCATTCAGGGTAGAACATTTGCTTTATAGATACTATTTGCTTGATGGATAATTTATATTAGAGAAAATGCATAAACACCCCATTAAACTTATTCGGAAAAGTCATTTACACACCTTAACTTTACATGTGTCCTATCACCCCACTATTGTTATCTAAACTAAACTTTATACCTCCCTCAAAATACCAAACTAGTCTTGTAATGAGATGTGGCAACACGCGCCATATATCGAAATCTACATTGTTTCCTTTTTTATTTTTACTTTTTCTTTTTTTTTCACTCTTTTTTTCATTTCATCGCTTCCTTCATCGTTATCTTCGAACCTAACCACCATGGAAGACAATCGCAACCATAACCTCTCTTAAACCCACAAACTCTATCTCTGAAAAATCAGAACCACCTCCCACGCCAGTCCACTCCAAACAGAAAGGATGCACACTTCCGATTTATGGCTATATATATTTGCAGTGTATATCTCAAAGGCAAATTAATTATTTACTCCACACTTTCAGAATACAGATTCATAACAAAATAGCCACCATTTCTTGCAAATCAAATGACAGTATAGATTTATGAAGTGCACGTTAAGCAAATAACACTTGAATCCGAAAATGTCTTGGAATAGAGACCTCAACGCGACAATCTCGAAAAACAACCTCGAATCAACCCGGACATAAAAACAGCTTTCAAACTCGAATGAACTCCATGAATTTGAAACCAAAACTGAATCGAAGTCAAAGAGAATTAGTAGAAAATCGGTAGAGGTGTGTGTGTGTTTTGTCGCTCGTTCTCTGTTTATGTTCACCGAAGAGGGTATTGAGAGGAGATCTGTCCGGCGTTGGATGTTGTAGCGTGGCGTTAGGTATGGCTGTTGAGCATGAAGCTTATGGACATTTGGGGTGGGGTCTTTCTTGTGTTCTCTATTTGACGAACATTCTTGAAGAAAATGAAGAAATGAAGAAAGAGAAAATGGTTCTGTTAAAATGAAGAAAGAGACATGTATATTGTTAAAATGAAGAAAAAGAAAAAGAAATGAAAAAGAAAAGAGAAATGAATGTGGAAAGAGAAAAAAATAGTATTAACTTTAATTAGTTAGAGTATCCAATAGGAAAGTGACACCTGGACAAGTAACTTAATTTTAAGCTGATTTTTTTTTGCCTCACGCGCATCTAGAAAATGAACTACACTTTTCATGACAGATCATCACTTAATGGGGTATTAAATTTAGTATAGATAAGAATAGTGTGGTGTTAGGACACACGTAAAGTTAAGGTATATAAATGACTTTTTAAAACAAGTTTAATGGGTACTTTATGTATTTTCTCTTTATATTATTAAAAGTTTCATTTTATGATTTATTTAAATTTTAGTTTTATTATAATTTATTTTATATATATAAATATTTATTTATAATTGGGGTTATATTATTTTTTTCAACTAAACTATTGCAATAGCTTACTAGAACCGTTGCAATATGACACAAACCGTTGTGATAGGTCATACAAGCCGTTCCATTATAACATATAAATTGTTCGCGCAAAAAAATAAAACCGTCGCAAAGAAAAGGAACCACTGTTATATCCATAAACAACCGTAATAATACCTTACAAAAGTGTTGCATTAAATAGTATGGTAACGGTTAAGAACCGTTCTATATACACTATAGTAACGGTTTTAAGCCGTTCCAATTGGAAAATATAACCGTTCCAACAGAGAAAGGGAAAACCGTTGCGATAGATGCATCTATAACCACGGAGAGTGCAAACCGTTACAAGAATCGTTCCCATAGACCTATTGCCACGCAAGCTGATGGAACGGTCTGTAAACCGTTCCCGTATCTATATGGCAACGGTTAAACAGTCTATGGGAATGGTTTCCCAACCGTTACCGTTGGTTAATTTTTCGGCAGTGTGTAAATTGCGCATTGTGTTATGCTTACCAAGTTGTGTAGACTGGATGCCGTCATGACATGTTCACGATTGGTGAACTAGGGTCGTGACAATAGAGTTCTCTTCAAGTAAGAAGTTGTGCTCTTTATCAATTATACAACTTTTTCATTCAGGAGATAATAGATATAACTACTTATGCTTATCCCCTTCATGTGCATGCCTATGTATACACTATATATTGACCTGGTTCATGCATTTGTTTGTTTGTCATTCATCAAAACAGACCTTACACGGCCAACAAAACCCATAAAATGAAACGAAAGAAATATATACTAAATATTTTGCTGACTTAATTCTACATGAAATTCATATTAATTGGTGTTCGTTACTAAATAGATTTGACTAGTAATTATACGATTGGAAAAGCGAGTGAATGAGGGTGCCAATTACTCAGTGTCGGTCGAGTCTAGGAATATACCCCACTGAGGGGATAGAAAGGATGAAAACACAACGAAAAAGAAAAGGACGTGACATATGTGGTCACAAGCCTTATACAAATCAACAAGATCTTGGTTAGTAATTGGACAACACAATGAAAGATTTGATAGACTTCAAAGTAACGTGACACTTAGATTTTCGAGATATATTTTGCTCTCCTTTTGCCATATAATTTTGCTTTATTTTTTATTTTTTATTTTTTATTTTTTAAACGTTATTCGTTTATGAAATATGATCATATTTTGAGAATCTTTTTTTAAACATGCAACGATTAGTTTCAATCAAATTTGTGTTCAAATACTAACTTTGTGTTATCTTAACATGAACTGAAGAGGCTACAAAACAACATAGAGTATTTACTATTAGTTTTGTGTTTTGTAACTACTATTAGAATGGCGGGCACACACATTATATACTACTACCAATACCAACTTTTCAGCAAAAGAAAAAATGCATCTAGACTACGAATATCTTATGTAGCCACGTGACATTAATCCAGTGGACTATTGAGCAATATTTTGGAGCATTTGATACCGGAAATCCAATAAATGTTATAAAAGGCGGGGCGTGAGGTGACATAGTTATCTCTGACGATGCGAGGCGTAAGTCCTGAAATAAAGGGTATAAGTATCACGTATTTTTAAATTTTACTAATTTTAAAAAATTTAAGATAGTATTAAAAAAATAATAAAAATTATATTAAAATCACAAAATTATAATAAATAATCTATTTAAAATATTTATAAATTATAATTCAGTTATGAATAATACAAAAAGCAACATATATCATAATATGCAAATTAACTGCAACGTGGATACAACTCAAATATCAAAAGTAATGTATAAGATGTGAAATCTTATATAATTATGTCATTTCAGGAGTAATGTGGGCCTGCATATGCGACAAACCCTCTGCATCTGCTGCTCCAGTTCTGGCTTCCCATTTCCGTATATGGAGCTACACCACTGCATCTGCGACCTCGCACATGCGGTTCCCACTCAGCAGGTGCGGTTAATACATAACCAACAACTTCAGCTCCATTTTCCATGTTCCACACTCTTCGTTAGCCATCCGAAATAATCCCTAGCCCCGCTCGACCTCAACCACACATATCAACAAGTCACATATCAACATATGAACTTAGTCGAACGTTCGAAACACTCAAAACACCGAATTACCCTCGGATTCAAGCCTAAGAACTTCTAAACTTTTAAATTCTGCAAAGACCTACTAAATTACCTCTGAATGACATGAAATTTTGCACACACATCACATATGATACAACGAACCTACTCCAACTTTCAAAAATTCTATTCTGACCTCGATATCAAAATTTCCACCACCGACCAAAATCGCCAAAATTTTAACTTTCGTCAATTCCTGCTTAATTCTACCACGGACCTCCCAATCACATTTCGGACGCGTTCCCAAGTCCAAAATAACCTAAGTTGCTAACCGAACCATAAAAATATAAATTCGAGATCGTTTACTTATATGTCAACATCCGACTTTTCCAACTTAAGCTTAAAAATATGAGATTAAGTATCTCATTCCACTCCGAAACCACTCTGGACCCAAACCAACCAACACGATAGGATAAAATAAAGCTGAGAAACAAAAAAGAAAGTAGGAATGGAAATCGGGCTATAACTTAGAAACGACCAGTCAGGTCGTTACATTCATTATATATGATAGAGTTCTCTTCAAGTAAGAAATCATTCTCCTTATCAATTATACAACTTTTTTGTTCATAAATATAACTACGTATGCTTATTCCTTCACGTGCATGCCTTGTGCTTGAATCTGCTCGTGCCCTGTGTATACTAAGTATTGACCTAGTTCATGCATATATTTCTTTGTCAATCATTAAAACAAACCTTACTTAGGCCAACAACACACAAATTCATTTTAAAAGTAACATTCTGTAACGATCCGGCCCGTCGTTACGGGAATTTACCACCCCGTCATGTTGCAATTACATGTTTTATGCTTTTATATCAATGTTAGAGCCTATCGAGTGAGTTATGAGTGAATTGAATTGAAAATGAAGCAAATAGCATGTTTGAAGGAAGTTTGAATATGGAAAGTCGACCTAGAGTTGACTATCGAGTTAGAGTGCTCGGAATCAGATTCTGATGATTCGACTAGTTTCGGGGGATCATTTATGACTTAGGAGAGCAATCGGAATTGAATTTGGAGGCCCGATGTAGAAATAGGCTTGAATTGGCTAAGGTTGAATTTTGGCGAAAACCGGATGGGAGGTGAGATTTTGATCCGGGGGTCGGAATGGAATTTCGACAATTCCTGTAGCTTCGTTATGGGATTTTGGATATGTCCGCAAAATTTCAGGACATTCGGACGTCGTTTGATCGGGTTTTGGATTGAATGTTAGTTTTGAAAGTTTTGAAGAAACTTAGGCTTGAATCCGTGTGTAATTGGTGATTTTGATGTTTAGGATGGTGTTTTTATGATTGGAACAAGTTCGTATCGTGTTTTGGAGTATGTTGGTGGTTTTCGTTGGGGTCCCGGGAGCCTCGGGATGAATCGGGCATTTTGAACTTGGAAAAAGGCCTGCTGTAAATTGCAGGTTACTGCCCAGGCATTAAGCCTTCGCGTTCGCATGGCATGGGCCGCGTTCGCGAAGGCCAGGCGGATCAAAGCATCGCGTTCGCGAGCGGGGGTGTCGCGTTCGCGTAGGCAAGGTAAGGTGAAGCTTCGCGTTCGCGTGACTGGGAGTCACGATCGCGTAGAAGGAAAGGGTAGAGCTTCGCGTTCGCGTGGGAGTGTACGCGTTTGTGTAGAAGGAAAATCAGATGGCTGGGAGCTAGTGCAGCGCGAACGCATTGGGGAGGTCGCGTTCGCGAAGGTCAATCCGGAGCTGGGCATCGCGAACGCGTGGCAAGGAACGCGAACGCGTAGAAGAAAAGTCCCGGGCAGTGAATTAAAACCAGAAACATTTCACATACGGGTTTCATTTCATAAACCCCCATTTTTGAGCCCTTGAGAGAAGAAATCACGGGAAAACGCCGGGAAATCATCGGGTATTCATCGGAGGTAAGTTTCTTGACTCAAAAACATCATTTTATGGTAGAATTAACATCAATCTTCATGAATTTGGGTAGAAATTGTGAAGGATTGTGGCCTAGATATTGAAAACGAAAATTTGGGTTTTGAAAGGCCAATCGAACTCCGATTTTGGTAAATTTTATATGTATGGACTCGTGGCGAGAAGAGGGTTCTGGAAGTACGAGTTTCGAAGTTTTTCGAGATGTGGGCCCGGGGCTCGGGTTTTGCAAATTTCGTGATTTTTGATATTTTTCGAGTTCTTTCGATTGGGTGATGTTCCATTAGCCTATTTTGATATATTTGTGCTGATTTGTGCTAGTTTTGACGTGCGTGGATGCCGGTTCGAGGAGCTAAAGCGTCGGGGGCATGAGCTTTCGTCGGTTCGAGGTGTGTAATTCTTGTAAATGATGTCTTGAGGGTTAGTAAACCCCGGACTTACACATCTTAGTGCTGTGTTGAGGTGACTTGCATGCCGAATAACGGGCGTAGGGTAGAGCACCATTGGGGATCGTGACTTGGTCCGTCCCGCGTAATAAATAATAACACCTAATTGTTAAAATGAATTGGACTAATTATCACGTTTGGGCTTCGTGCCAATTATTTGAATCCTTCAAGGATTGGTATCATTGTTTTGATAATACTGAGCATATTTTATTCTAAATTTAAGGTTTAAAATGGAATTATTGCTATTCAGCATTTTTATAAGGTTATGAAAAACTTGAACAAGGTCTTAATAATATTTTTGTTGTGAGCTAATATGATATTGTTGCCGTAGGGCTTTCTTGATTATTTGTTAGACTGATTGGGGCCGAGGGCCATATGTTAGGGCATGACATTCATGTGAGCATATGCATACACATGCATGGATCGGACTGCACGCCGCAGTGGTATACGGATCGGGCTGCGCGCCGCAGCAGGTGTGATATTAATATTGTGCTTGGGATGTAGGAGCCCCTCCGGAGTCTGAACCCCCACAGTGAGCACGGGTACCCAAAAGGATCGGGCTACACGCCGTAGCGGTCATATGCATTGCATGGCATACATACATTGGTTTACGTGTACTACGTGGCATAACATTTTAGCACTCATACTTTATTGGCACATGTGCATTTGTTGCTTTATTGACCAGATCTCCTGGTATAAATTGTTAAGGAGTGCTGAGCCCGAGAGGCTGATTTGAGTGTTGACTTGCACTGCTTGAAATTCTCCCGGGTATTGGTATGTTATAATGAAAGAAAGTAGCTAAAAATTGAGATTTCTAAATAATCTACTCACATATGCTGAAAAGGAATAAAATGATAGTGTTTTGAAGTTTTATGATAGTCCTGTATTGTGTAGCAAGAGATAGTGCCTTACGTGGTTTTCTTCCCTTTAGCATTATTTACTTTTATTACCGCTGAGTTGGAAGTACTCACACCCGACTCCCTGCACCTTGTGTGCAGATCCAGGTACATTACAGCAGAGCTGATTCCATTGCGGCTCGGGAGTGCTTTTGGACAGTCGAGGTAGCTGCCAGCGTTCGCAGGACCTGATTCTCCAGTTTGTCTATATTTTGTTCCGATCATCCCACACTTGTGCACAGTTATATTCACTATTTACACTTGTATATTCCGTAGAGGCTCATGACTCTTGACCCTTCGGTCTATGGGAGTTGGCACGTGTTGGGACTTGGCTCCCTGTTTTTAATATGTATCTATCACTGTTGAATTATTTTCGTATGCTTAAATTGGATAAAGTGAGCTTATGGCTCCGTGATTGTTGTTAATTGGTCGGGCTGGCCTAGCAGTGTGCTGGGCGCCATCACGACCGGATTTGGGGTCGTGACAAGTTGGTATCAGAGCCTAGGTTTACTAGGCCTCATGAGTCTTGAGCCGGTTAGTAGAGTCTTGTGGATCGGTACGGGGACGCCTGTACTTATCCTCGGGAGGCCGCGAACCTTTAGGAAACACTTCACATTTCTTGGAATTCTTATCGTGCGTACTTGATTCAGCTTGAGATATGCTTTTGAAATTCCTTCCGCACGTCTGTGTACGTATCGAGCGCTCAGTAATATAAGTGCCTTATGTGTAGTGGTCGAGGGGCGAGATATAATCTCCGTGAATTCATGTTGGGCCAGTCGGGAGGACTTGAGGCCGGATCCTTGTCTATGGCTTGAGCACCGAGGTATTAATTTTGCGAGTCGGTATTATGAAGTTCATACGATCGGTACTGATCCTTATTGTGCAAATGGCAGTTTGATAATGGGAGAGCTGTAAGGTATTCAGTTCTTATTGTGATTTGATATGTAGCCCTTGCTATGGGCGTGAGAAATAATTATCATATCTCGTAATTGGAAGGTAAAGTGCCTTATGTGTAGTGGAACGAGTTTAAACTCAGGAAGACTAAAGTGATTTTGATATGTGTTATGATTCGAGCAGGTACAGCGCAAGTTCAAGTATAAATTATGATAATATGATTCGTATAGTATTGAGATTTAATGTTGTTGAAATACATTGTGATATCTTGTTGAGTTGTGGATGTATTGTTAGAATGGTTTGGTGATTCTCTGCCAGGTGGATAGGCCAATTTACAAAGGAAACTCTGCCGAAATTTTTGGAAAATTTGGGACTTAGAAAGATTTCTGTCACCTAAAGAGAGTGGGCTTATTGGTGGTGCATGTATATCCGCAAGAATTGCAGAAGAGCTAAGGTCTCTGATGATTCGAGTCTCTGTCCAGGGCTTGTAAATGACTTGAGTTTAATCTCATATTAACATTTCGGCATCACTTGAGTAATAATGATATGAGTGGTTGAAAGTGCTTTGATGTATGACTCCGAGCTAAGTTGGGGAGGTTGTTATTGATTAACTGATTGCACTGTCGTGTGCTGTGTTGGCTCTGTCTCTAGGTATGTGGGAAATTTTGATAAATGTTATGGTGCTTCGTAGATATGAAGAAATACTAGGATGTTGTGAACTTATGTTGATAAAGAATACGACTAATTCCTAGTATATGTTTGGAGTAATGAGTCTCGCAGATATTGTGCAATAAAGCTTTTGAGTGCTGGCAGTTGTGTAACTCGATATGGGAATAAGGACTCAGTCCTAGCAGTTTAATTTATGCAATGTAATTGGGAGAAAGAGTTGGTGAAGTGCTTTACCGTAGTTTGAAAATGAGTGTATTTTCTGTTGGTATGCAAAGCTTGGAAGGTGTAATGAGTTTTCTCTATATGGGATCACGAAAGTCCTTGACTAGTTGAGTGCGCCGATGTTTGCGGCGTAGGAAAGGAATATGAATTTCCATGCTATTTTAGTGTAATATGGTATACACGATGTGTTATGGAAAGCTCATAATGATATATTCTAGGTTTTGAGATCAGTTTATAATATATGGGAAGTCAATAAAATTATTGAGCAGCGCGGACAGCTGCACGTGAATTAAGAATCGATCTTTCGGATAATTTAAGAAAATGATACTGCTATTCTATTAACTTGGCAGGGAATATGATCCAAAAAGGACAAGGTAAAGGTAATGTAAACTGATAATATCCAGTGGTATGGTGGTATTCTCTTGTTGGATCGACTATAATAAGTGAGTCGTTGATGGCATAGTGAAATTTCTGAATGGCTTTCGTGGTATGAATGGACGCTTGATGTGCGTTATGTATATGTACGGTGAAATACGGAATCGGGCATAGTGATTCATATGTTATATATGTGTAGGAGACTTGAAATTCTCGTTAATCCGCCTATGCAGTAGTTGTATATCGTGTGCATCGACACCGTTTTGTGATTATTGGAAATCGGAAGCCTTAGAGGCTCTCTCTTGACTTGATAAGACGAATTCGGATTATGATACTTGATTGCTGACTGGTTGACATAAGCCAGGTCGTCTAGACAAATGTGATATGGACTATGTCGGAAAATGGCACAAATTGCGTAGCAGAGAGCATCGGAGTATGCTCCAACAGAGTAGTTGTACCCAGGACCAGCGGACAGCTGGTAGGCATTGCTTTGTTAATTGGACCTTAGGGGCGGATGTTAGTGTAGAGGTATCTACCATTGTTTCAGTTCCAGTATTGAGGAACGTTGTCAGATGCGTTTCATGTGGCCGAGCTTGAGGTTATATATATATGTTTGCTGTAATGAGAAAATTTGACTCGATATGCATTTCCTTTTTGTGAGATTTATACGTGGATCGGGTGGCACGCCGCCACGGGTATGTCATTGGAGCGGGTTGCACGCCGCAACAGAATATTGTGAAAATATAGTTAGTTATATGCTACCTGGTATACAATACTTCCTCGCTTTTGAGGAAAAGACCGTTTTGAGTATCGCTTGGTGAATGGCACATCGGTTGTGTCCTTTCAAGATTTAATAGCATACATTAATTGTTTCACCGTGGGTGAGATTGATTGCTTGGGTTCAGACCTAAATATGTGCGTGGCTGACCGTTTTGAGCTTGGTAACTTGAGGTGCTTCATGAGTAATAATGTTGGGATAGAATCACGAATCGTGGCAAGGCCACGTGATGTTATGACCTCTAGAGGAGGATTCGGGTACTTTATTTCTATAATGCGAGACGCGATCTCAGTTCTATGTTATGATGGCACAGAAGAACTGAATTGCAGCTCTATTTGCTGGAGACAGTTGTCATGAATTGAGCTGTCATGATTCGAGTGTGTGCATACGTTTCTATTGGAGCCTATGTTGTGCTCGTCGTGGCTTAGGCCGGTGTTGAGGTGTCTTATCACCAGTGCGGTGTGTTATAATCGAAATGACCGTTGGAGTCATTAATGAATACGAGCATATTGGATCTTAGCTTGTTAGAAAGGTAAAAATCGAGGTTTGGCTCCGAAACCTATTGTGGTACCAGTTTTAAAAGGGAAATAGATTCACGAATGGTTAACCTGAGAGATGGGTTCGGTATATCGCGTGCTTCAGCTGCCGTGGGCAGGATATAGAGGTGTTGGGATCAGACTCTATCTAGTGAAAGAGGTTATCAGCTAGTATTTGGTTATTGTGGCCAGTTGTTGTGATTAGAGACTATCGTCTCGAGTGATTGGGTTGTCAATACATCATATGATCTCACCCGGAGTAGTGAAGATGGGTTATTGCAGTGGATTCGAGTGTATCCTGAGTATAGGCATGGGATTAGCATTTGGCCTATGATTTCAGAAAGTGCAATATGATTTATGGTTCAGATGGTCTGTGAAATTTTGACTATATGGTGTTTTCGGACTTATGTGAGATAGGGTGACGTATGATCGCCCGAGTATATGCTTGGTAAGGTCATTCATCTATTGGGTTGCTTCTAGTACAACTCTGAGTACGCTCGAGGACGAGCGATTGTTTAAGTTGGGGAGAATGTAACGATCCGGCCCGTCGTTACAGGAATTTACCACCCCGTCATGTTGCAATTACATGTTTTATGCTTTTATATCAATGTTAGAGCCTATCGGGTGAGTTATGAGTGAATTGAATTGAAAATGAAGCAAATAGCATGTTTGAAGGAAGTTTGAATATGGAAAGTCGACCTAGAGTTGACTATCGAGTTAGAGTGCTCGGAATCAGATTCTGATAATTCGACTAGTTTCGGGGGATCATTTATGACTTAGGAGAGCAATCGGAATTGAATTTGGAGGCCCGATGTAGAAATAGGCTTGAATTGGCTAAGGTTGAATTTTGGCGAAAACCGGATGGGAGGTGAGATTTTGATCCGGGGGTCGGAATGGAATTTCGACAATTCCTGTAGCTTCGTTATGGGATTTTGGATATGTCCGCAAAATTTCAGGACATTCGGACGTCGTTTGATCGGGTTTTGGATTGAATGTTAGTTTTGAAAGTTTTGAAGAAACTTAGGCTTGAATCCGTGTGTAATTGGTGATTTTGATGTTTAGGATGGTGTTTTTATGATTGGAACAAGTTCGTATCGTGTTTTGGAGTATGTTGGTGGTTTTCGTTGGGGTCCCGGGGGACCTCGGGAGGATTTCGGACCATCAATCGGGCATTTTGAACTTGGAAAAGGCCTGCTGTAAATTGCAGGTTCCTGCCCAGGCATTAAGCCTTCGCGTTCGCGTGGCATGGGCCGCGTTCGCGAAGGCCAGGCGTATCAAAGCATCGCATTCGCGAGCAGGGGTGTCGCGTTCGCGTAGGCCAGGATTCTTGAGCTTCGTGATCGCGTTCAGGATGTCGCGTTCGCGTAGGTTTGTCAGGGTGTTCATCGCGTTCGCGTGAGGGTTATCGCGAACGCGTAGAAGGAAAATCAGACGGCTGGGAGCTAGTGCATCGCGAACGCGTTGGGGAGGTCGCGTTCGCGAAGGTCAATCCGGAGCTAGGCATCGCGAACGCGTGGCAAGGAACGCGAACGCGTAGAAGAAAAGTCCCAGGCAGTGAATTAAAACCAGAAACATTTCACATACGGGTTTCATTTCATAAACCCCCATTTTTGAGCCCTAGAGAGAAGAAATCACGGGAAAACGCTGGGAAATCATCGGGTATTCATCGGAGGTAAGTTTCTTGACTCAAAAATATCATTTTATGGTAGAATTAACATCAATCTTCATGAATTTGGGTAGAAATTGTGAAGGATTGTGGCCTAGATATTGAAAACGAAAATTTGGGTTTTTAAAGGCCAATCGAACTCCGATTTTGGTAAATTTTATATGTATGGACTCGTGGCGAGACGAGGGTTCTGGAAGTACGAGTTTCGAAGTTTTTCGAGATGTGGGCCCGGGGCTCGGGTTTTGCAAATTTCGTGATTTTTGATATTTTTTGAGTTCTTTCGATTGGGTGATGTTCCATTAGCCTATTTTGATATATTTGTGCTGATTTGTGCTAGTTTTGACGTGCGTGGATGCCGGTTCGAGGAGCTAAAGCGTCGCGGGCATGAGCTTTCGTCGGTTCGAGGTGGGTAATTCTTGTAAATGATGTCTTGAGGGTTAGTAAACCCCGGACTTGCACATCTTAGTGTTGTGTTGAGGTGACTTGCATGCCGAATAACGGGCATGGGGTAGAGCACCATTGGGGATCGTGACTTGGTCCGTCCCGCGTAATAAATAATAACACCTAATTGTTAAAATAAATTGGACTAATTATCACGTTTGGGCTTCGTGCCAATTATTTGAATCCTTCAAGGATTGGTATCATTGTTTTGATAACACTGAGCATATTTTATTCTAAATTTAAGGTTTAAAATGGAATTATTGCTATTCAGCATTTTTATAAGGTTATGAAAAACTTGAACAAGGTCTTAATAATATTTTTTGCCGTGAGCTAATATGATATTGTTGCCGTAGGGCTTTCTTGATTATTTGTTAGACTGATTGGGGCCGAGGGCCATATGTTAGGGCATGACATTCATGTGAGCATATGCACACACATGCATGGATCGGACTGCACGCCGCAGTGGTATATGGATCGGGCTGCGCGCCGCAGCAGGTGTGATATTGGTATTGTGCTTGGGCTGTAGGAGCCCTTCCGGAGTCTGGACACCCCCGGTGAGCACGGGTACCCAAAAGGATCGGGCTACACGCCGTAGCAGTCATATGCATTGCATGGCATACATACATTGGTTTACGTGTACTACGTGGCATAACATTTTAGCACTCATACTTTACTGGCACATGTGCATTTGTTGCTTTATTGACCAGATCTCCTGGTATAAATTGTTAAGGAGTGCTGAGCCCGAGAGGCTGATTTGAGTGCTGACTTGCACTGCTTGAGATTCTCCCGGGTATTGGTATGTTATAATGAAAGAAAGTAGCTAAAAATTGAGATTTCTAAATAATCTACTCACATATATGCTGAAAAGGAATAAAATGATAGTGTTTTGAAGTTTTATGATAGTTCTGTATTGTGTAGCAAGAGATAGTGCCTTGCGTGGTTTTCTTCCCTTCAGCATTATTTACTTTTATTACCGCTGAGTTGGAAGTACTCACACCCGACTCCCTGCACCTTGTGTGCAGATCCAGGTACATTACAGCAGAGCTGATTCCATTGCGGCTCGGGAGTGCTTTTGGACAGTCGAGGTAGCTGCCAGCGTTCGCAGGACCTGATTCTCTAGTTTGTCTATATTTTGTTCAGATCATCCCACACTTGTGCACAGTTATATTCACTATTTACACTTGTATATTCTGTAGAGGCTCATGACTCTTGACCCTTCGGTCTATGGGAGTTGGCATGCGTTGGGACTTGGTTCCCTGTTTTTAATATGTATCTATCACTGTTGAATTATTTTCGTATGCTTAAATTGGATAAAGTGAGCTTATGGCTCCGTGATTGTTGTTAATTGGTCGGGCTGGCCTAGCAGTGTGCTGGGCGCCATCACGACCGGATTTGGGGTCGTGACAAGTTGGTATCAGAGCCTAGGTTTACTAGGCCTCAGATATACGTTTGGACTGCGCACACAAATCAAAGTGATACAAAAAGGAGGTTTTAAGGCCTCAGAACATATAATTTATTTTTCAAATAAGTGATGACATTTTAGATCATCACATTATAGAATTGTAGAATAATGATTAACTAAAGGTCTAATACTTTACTCTTACTTGGGGGAAGAGTTCTAGTTATCTTTAACTTCTAACTCCTTCCTTATCTAGGATAGGGTTCTCTTCAAGTAATAATTCCTGCTCCTTATCAATTATACAAATTTTTCGTTCAAGGGATATTAAATATAATTACTTATGCTTATCCCCTTCATGTACATACCTTGTACTTAAATTTACTTTAGTCCTCTATATACTATATATTGACCTGGTTCATGGACGTGTTTGTTTGTTATTCATCAAAACAGGCCTTACTTGGGCCAACAAAACACATAAAATGAAACGAAAGAAATATATACTAAATATTTTGCTGATTAGATTTTACATGAAATTCATTCATTGGTGTTCATTACTCATTAGATTTTACTAGTAATTATATGAGTGGAAAAGCGAGCGAATGAGGGTGCCAATTACTCAGTGTCGGTCGATTCTAGGAATATACCCCCACTTCAATATGTTGAGGGAACAGAAAGGATAAGAAATACGTGATGTAAAACGAAAAAGAAAAGGACGTGAGATATGTGGTTTATACAAATCAACAAGATCTTGTTTCCTTACAGTTTCCCCTGAGAATACATAGCACAATACATAAGAAAGTGCACCTTGGAAATAGTGATAATGAAAAACTCCAAATTAGATGCTATTATGAGTGAAGAAGAATTTGCCACATTTGTAGATGGACTTCCCAGGGTGAAATGCAGGGAACCTATTAATTTTGTTACCTGTGGGACGGCTACTGGTACCGTATAGATTTCTTAAAAGTAGCCATGCAACGATATATAAATACTCGTCACCACACCTACACGTCCTACTCAACAATTAATATTTAGCAAATAAGATACAACTCCTTATCTCTCAGGTTAATATTAGATCAAACATTTACCTCAATGCCACGAACACAATTCAAACCTCAACTACCGCTTTACCACTTATTTCCTTATAGTCAAAATGGACAGCATTGTGGTATTAAGAAAATTAAGCATCCTACCGGTAAATCAACAATGCGAATATACTGTGAACATGAACAATTACCGGGTATAATGAACAGGAACAACTAGAGCCACCGGGGCTTCAAACCAAATATGAATGCAAGTCCAAAACATCATACGGACTTGCTCGTGCGATCAAATCATCAAAATAACATCAACATCTATGAATCAAATCTCAAATTCATGAAATCGCTCAACAACATCAAATTTTCTAATTTCTCAAATAAAGGCCTGATTTATACTAAACGAACTCCAATTCTTACCAAACTCCACATATTCAACCTAATTATTAATTAAGAATTGTACCAGGGTTCGGAACCAAAATACCGGTCTGATACCATCAATTTCAAACATCTTTTCATTTCCAAAAACTCTTATAATTTAAGTTAAACAATTTCTTTCAAAATTTAATTCTCGCGCTTGGGACCTTGAAATTCGATTTCACGCATACGCCTGTCACACCCCAAATCGAGGGACATGACCGGCGCCCGACCTGGTAACCACAGTCAAGCGGACCTGGTGTCTTTCCTAACCCACATGTTACCCATGTATTGTTCATTACTCATAAACCAAAGAATTAACCAGCTTATAATCGAAATCCTACTTTTACAAATATGAACAACACGCTTAATTTCTTAACAAGTTTACAATTTACAACGCTCGACTTACATTTACATAAGACCATAATCCCGCATTTACTGTCTACGGAGCCTTTAAGATATAACATGATGATAGAATACTTGCCGGTAACAAGGCTCCGGCTATACCTTACATAAAATTAAAATAAGACTCCAAACACTACTAAAAAACCCAGGGTTTAGCGACAGAAAAAATCTGTAGCTAAATAGAAAAATCCGTCGCTAATCTCATTTAGCAACGAATTATTGACGGATTATCAAAAGATTCAACTAGCAATGAGCATTTTAGCGACAGATTAGCAACAACGTTCATAGCTAATTTCAATTTTTTTTGTAGTGAAAATAGAAGTGGCATGAGCCACGCAGGGCCCCGAGACGAAAGGGGCTCACCAAAACGGCCAGTGGAAGATGGAGAGTGCTACTGCCGATGAACTGAAGTACCTGCTATGGATCCACCTACAACCATAACACGAATATAGCGCTCCCGGCAAAATGGGTGTTAGTACATTGGAATTGAACTGGTATGTATGAACAAGCTTTAACCCAAGTAAACTCAAGCCATAGACAAGTAAGTCACGGTAAAAAGAACCAACAAATACATAAGGTAGTAACGAGACAAGCCAAACATGTTTCCAACACTTACTTTGCTTCAAGTAGTCCTTAACCCATATACAAATAGAAATCAACATTGAAAGCAACAAACAAACACAGGGAAAGCACAATCAAGCCAAACAAAGGGACAATCAGTGCCCCACAGGTTACAAACTCTCCTTTCACAATGCCTCATCAATGATTCCACAATTGTATTCATATCGATTTCAATGGCGATTTCGATCGCTTTCCGCCCATATTACGTCGTCCACCCTTATTACCTTGATCACCCTTATCACCCCAACCCACACCTTATTACTTCGTGTTGCGGCGCGCAACTCTATCCCACCGTATAGTTTTAAATCACAACAATCATAATCAATCACAACAACAACAAGGACACTTCACAAAGATCACAAAAAATACAATAAGCCACTTAAAATTGTTTCATATTTCAACAATACCTTCCAAGACACTACCACAACGATGTTCCAAGTTTCCATAACCATCAACATCATTTTCCTTCATTTTCAACAATTTGTATGCAATTTAAGTCACCACAATGATTTCCCACAACAAGCCAAGTATGTTATTACCACAGTTGATCCAATTGCATCATCTATGGTTTTTCTTCCATCATTTGTTTCTCAACTCTTACCACATAACATATATCAAACCAATCAAACACTTAATGACTCAATCAAAAGAATTTCAGAACAATTCACGTAACTATCACGTACCAAATAATTTTATACACCAAACCAGGTGATTTTATAAGGATCACAGTTAGCCATATATACCTGGAGTCGAATTTGCTTTCTTTTATCTCCTACTTTTAATTCACCTAATTTATCTTATGTTGCCAACTCCGTTTTTGCAAACTCTTACTTCTATCCACTCCTTTTTACTAAATTTCAAGTATAAAGAACATGCATGAGTGCTTAACTTCCATTGTCAAAAGCAAATGCATAAAAATCTTCCTTTCCTTTAAAAATCTGAAAATTAAAGAAAAATAGCTACGGCTTTTACCTTTAGAATTTGGGGAAGAAGACACTTGCCCTAGAATTTTACGGACCAAGCCATTAGAAGATCAGTCTTTAAAGATGATAGGTTTCTCTCTTAAGAATCTCTCCTCCCTCTCTCTTATTTTGCTAAGAGAATATGTAAAAGTAAGATGTTGGGGTGTTTTATTAAAGAAGAGATCGGCTTAAAAATAATTAGAAAATCTGGGGCGAGTGGAATCTGCGATCACAGAATTAACATGCGTTCTGCATAATGGACAGCAGAATTGCTCCCAAAAACTCAATGTTCTGTCACGATCTGCAAAAAGAATGCGGTCCGCATTCGTGTTCTGCGGTCGCATACTGCGCTGTAGAATTGACCCCCAAAAATCCTTAAGGAATAAATGCGATAGTTTTGCAGTCCGCATTTTGATTATGCGATCGCATTTTGGACCGCATTTTCAACACCAATTTTGGCAAACCTTCTGCGGTAGGAATGTGGTCCGCATAGCTGATCAGCGGCCGCATTCTTGACCGCTAAAATGACAATTTATGGAAAAAAATTATTCTTTCAATTTTAAAGCTTATATCACTACCAAGGGTCTGAACCGCGGCGAGCTTACATTCCTAACACAATATTCGGACCTTGACACTATGAGCTACTAGGTTTTAAACACAAAAATTATGAGGCCTTACATCCTCCCCCCTTTAAAATCATTCATCCTCAAATGAGGATTTAGAAAATAAATTGGTTTTGAAAGACATGATAAGCAAACTGTCAAAATTTTCACTAACTCACATATTTTAGAAAAATTTCGCCAGAGTTCCTTTGTATTATGGATATATCTACCTGCCAGAGAGTCCCCAAAACATATTTTCAAGCACCAACACATATTTACAACATTTTCTACAGCTTTCACATAATTCATTACCTCAACAATTGCACATATCTTATTACTTTGTCACATGTTGCACATAAACTAGCCATTTTAATGAGTCCCTACCTTGTTTAACCATTTCAACATACCACATACACATAAACAAACAATTATCAATCTACACTTACTATTAGTTGTTTACTTAACATGTGAGTCTTTATAAGGTTTCATTTATCAAGGAAAGTTCAAGTGACCTAAAGTAATCACAACACATACAACTCTTGCACAATTTAGAGAAACTTCACTAGCATTAAGAAGGAAACCATTCGGACACAATGATAGTTGTTTCAAACATAGATAGGTCACCTAATTCCTTCTAAGCTTGATAAAACAAATGGGGATATTTTTCTCTCATTTCTTTTTCGACTTCCCACGTGGCTTCCTCAACTTGTTGACTTCGCCACAATATTTTAACAGAGGCAACTTCCTTATTTCTCAAATTACGGACGTGCCTATCAAGGATGGCAACTGGAACTTCTTTATAAGACAAGTTTTTATTAACCTCGATAGTCTCGACTGGCACGATGGTGGAAAGATCTCCAATCACTTTCTTCAACATGGACACATGGAACACTGGGTGCACTAATGAGATTTCAGGAGGCAACTCCAGCTTATAAGCAACTTGCCCGATCCTTTGAACGATCCGATACGGCCCGACATACCTAGGACTCAACTTCCCTTTCTTTTCGAATCGCATGACTCCCTCCATAGGAGATACCCTCAAAAACACCCAATCATCGACTTGAAACTCCAAATCTCTTCAGCGAACGTCCGCATAGGATTTTTGGCGATGCTGAGTAGTTTTCATGCTCTACTGAGTGACTTTAACTTTCTCCATAGCCTGGTACACAAGATCTGGCCCTAACAATTCTGCTTCACCCACTTCAAACCACCCAATTGGAGATCTACACTTTCTTATATATAACGCCTCAAATGGGGCCATCTGAATGCTAGCATGAAAGTTGTTATTATAAGAAAATTCTATAAGTGGTAAGTGTTCATCCCAAATACCTTTGAAATTCAAGACACAAGCTCGCAACATATCTTCAAGCGTATGAATAGTCCGCTCAGCCTGACCGTCGGTTTGCAGATGGAAAGTTATGCTGAGATTCACCTGAGTACCCAAAACCTTGCAGAAATGTCTTTCAAAAATTAGTTGTCAACTGGGCCCCTCGATCCGAGATAATAGAAAGTGGAGTGCCATGAAGCCTAACTATCTCCCTAATATACAACTTAGGATATTACTCTGCAGTATCAGTGGACTTGACTGGCAAGAATTGAGCTGACTTGGTGAGTCGATCCACTATCATCCAAATTGAGTCGAACTTAAGCTGAGTGCGAGGTAACCCTACCATAAAATCCTTATTGATCATCTCCTATTTCCATATTAGTATTTTTATAAGCTGAGTTAATCCACTAGGCCGTTGCTACTCGGCATTCACTTGCTGGCAATTCAGACATTTGGATACAAAGTTTGCCATATCCCTTTTCATACAATTCCACCAGTAAATCTCCTCGAGGTCATGATATATTTTGGTAGAGCCTGGGTGTACGGAATACCTGTAAATATGAGCCTCCGCCATCACCCTCTCCTGAAGCTTATCCACCTCCGGACACATAGCCTACCTTGACACCGCAATACACCATCCTCGCCGCTGAGCAAAAATGTCGAAGTCTTATTATTCACAAGTGGTTCCTTTACCTGAGCCAATGCTGGATCCTTAAATTGCTTTTCCTTGATTTCTGCCAGCAGTGACGATTATGCTCCATTACACACAATAACATTTCCCTCGTCTGATATCAAAATACGAACCCCCAAATTGGCCAATTGATGTGCCGGAGAAATTCGGCATATTTACATACTAATTGCTTAGATGTTAGCTTGTTTTATTGCAAAATTTAGTCCATACTTATGTAGTTTTGTACTCTTACAGATCAAGAGTAAGAAAAGACCAAGGAAACGAAAATGGAAGCAAAAAGACAAGAAAAGGGCAAGGTATTGCACAAGTGCAAATATGCGGACCACTCTGCGGTCGCAGATCGCAATTGCGGACCGCATAATTGCACCTCAAATCGCAAAGCATTACAGTGTCTGGAGCTAAAAATCATGTCAAGAATGTGGCGCATTCTGGTATCGCATAACCAACATGCGGACCGCATTTGAGCAGAAAAATAAACAAGAAGAAAACCCAGGTTTAACTCTGCGGTGCCATCTGCGGTCGCATAATCGCAATGCGGACTACAGAATGGTAATGCGATGGAAGACTGGAAACTAGGGTTTTGGATCTGCAGAACGGCTTCTCCATATGCGGATCGTAGATCTGTTATGCGGCAAATCTGCAGTCGCAAATGCGACCTGGAAGGGCAAACTTGTCTAGTTTTTGTTCCGAATTTGGTCCCTCTATAAATATTTTTTAGAATCTTGTGTGGAAAAAAACTGGTCTACTCTTTACACTACATTCCAAGACTTTAATATCTTATCTTTTGGAAGCTTTTGGTTGGATATTCTCTTACATTGTAAGCATTTATGATATTTAATACACTTTGTATTTTGTATTTTAGCATGTGTAGCTAAACTTAAATACTAAGGTTGGGACCCTAAATGGGTGTTATGTAAATGGGTGTTTAACATTGAATATATGCATAATGGTTGGTTGATATTTATTTACTTCTCATTCTTCATTTATTGTTGGTGGTTGCAAATATTAACAAAAGCCATTTAAGTCTTACTTTGCTTGGGAAAGTGACTTAGATTCTGGAAGAAGTAAATAACAAAGACTCGAGGCCTTACACCTAGTTTAATAGAATCGCTTAGGGATAAGTGAGTTTTATTTGGCATACATTGATTGTTATTAATTGCAACTCTTAGACTTTTGGTAAAAAGCAAAAGAGGAAATACTATTCAATTATTGGGAAATATTGGGTAGTTGCATAGATATCAATTGCATATCAATAACCGACCATTAGAAATATATCATATTAATACCGATAGCATTACACTTCATTTGTGGGAACACAATCTTGGTTTAATCAATCTCATTAATTACTACATCAAGCATTCAAATTAGTCATTGCTCTAAAATAACTCTCACTCATACTCTTGCTACTCTTACTACATTTTCATGTTACCACTAACGGAATAGATTTAAGATTCTAGTCAGGTAACACCCTAATTCCAGTAACCTTTTCACACCTATTCCACGTGGGATTCGACCCCAACCTTGTTGGGTTACTATATTTGACACCGATCGCCTTACACTAATTATTAAAGTGTAATTTGAGCATATGAAATTTTGGTGCCTCAACGTTTAAGGTGGACCATGGTCTAATCCTCATGCTCAAGGCGGAAGGGTTTTTCAGTAATTCCACCAATGACAACCCAACTCGACATTTAAGGAATTTTCTGGGAGTGTGTGCCATGCACAAACTAACCAATGTCTCGGAAGATGCTTTAAGGTTGAGAGTTTTCAAATACTCATTGGCCGGTGATGCAAGGAGGTGGCTCCAAAACATGCCACCCAGTTCAATCCGATCATGGCCCAAACTTGTCCGGGCATTCCTAGCAAAATGGTTCCCGCAAAGCAAGAAATTTGAGCTTAGAGACAAAATCTTCTTCTTTAAGTAACAACAACGGGAGCATATACATGAGGCTTGGGATCGCTTCAAACCATATTTCGTGAGGTCTCCAAATTGCGGATTCCCTGATTCTATCTTGCTTGAGAAGTTCTACATGGGTCTGGATCCCATGAACCAAGCCATTGTGAAGAATGCGGTGGATAGGTCATTCATGGATAAATCTTTTACAAGGGTAACACAAATCCTCGACAAGATGGCTAAACATAATCAAGCATGGCATTCCAAGGATACCTCTGGCGGAGTAGCATATGGGTCTCCTTCTTTGAAATATTTGATCAAGGAAAATCAAGAGAGAGACCAAATCATTGCGGGGTTAGCCACAAATGTGAATGTGTTGACCAAAATGTTCACAGAAAATCAAACAAAGAAGGTCAACGTCGTCGAGGATATGCAACCCATCCCCAATGAAGAGTTTGAAGAGGCTAATTACATCAACAACCCTCAAGGAGGGTACCAAAGGCACTACTATCATGGTCAAGGGCAACAAAATCAATGGAGGCCAAACCCGCAAGGGCAAGGCAACTAACAATGGAGGTATGACCACGGTGTCTCACACCAAGGAAATTGGAACAACAACAACTTTTCTAACCGGAGTTCAAATCCCTATGTTCCTCCAAAGGGTCAACATTTGAACAAAGGGTCCTCTAGTGATTCAAAGTTGGAAGCTATGCTTGAGCGGGTTCTACAAAATCAAGAAAAGTCCGACGCTTCCATAAGGAACATGGCCGAGGTTGTTGGCTCTCAAACCGCCTCCATCCATAAATTGGAGATGCAAATGAGAGACCTCTCCAAAGTGCAAAATCCAAAGCAAAAAGGAACACTCCCTAGTGACACAGTTGCAAATCCAAGAGGTAGTGGAAGTGGTCCAACCTCTCACATCATGCCAATCACTACTAGGAGTGGGAAAGTACTAACCGGAGAGAGTGAACACATGGTTGAAGAAGTGGAGACCGAACAAAGAGTTGAGGTTGAAGAACAAAAGGTTGTTGAGGTTGAAGAGCCAAAGGTTGTTGAAGTTGATAGAATTCCGGAAAAAGCTAAAGCACCACAAGAATACCGGGAAGAGGAAAAGGAAAAAGGGAAAGAATCATCAAAACATCTTCCACCTATTCCTAGGCCTCCTCCTTCATTCCCTCAAAGGCTAGCAAGAAGGATTGATGATAGCAAACTTGAAAAGTTCTACGACATTCTTAAGCAATTGACGGTGAACATTCCTTTTGTGGAAGCATTTTAGGAAATCCCGGGGTTTGCTAAGTAGTTGAAAGATTTGATCACCAAGAAGAAGGCCACAAATCATGAGGTGGTAAACATGACTCACCGGGTTAGTTCTATTATTGCCACAACTTCGGTCCAAAAGAAGGAAGATCCGGGAGCCTTTACCATACCTTGTACTATCGGGGCGCGTGAATTTGCAAGAGCCCTATGTGACAATGGAGCTAGCATCAACTTGATGCCACTTGCCATTTATAAGCAAGTGGGATTAGGTATGCCAAGACCAACAAGCATGAGATTGCAAATGGCCAATCATTCCATTAAGCGACCGATAGGAATTGTTGATGATGTGCTAGTAAAAGTGGGGAAATTCCATTTGCCCGCAGACTTCGTAATTCTTGATTGTGCGATTTATAAAGAAATCCCTATCATTTTGGGGAGACCATTCCTAGCCACGGGAAGAGCACTCATGGATTCGGAGCGGAATGAAATTAAATTTCGGGTGAATGATGAAGAGTTTACATTTCAAGCAAGCAAGGGCATGAAGTTGCCCCATGAATATGAGAGCATTTCTATGATAGAAGCGGTTGATGAGATAGAGGATGCCGTGGAATTGAAAATGGAAGAACAATGCCTTGGTGAGGCATTGGCGGCTATCTTGGTAAATTTCGAGGGGGAATACATGGATGGGTACATGGAGTCGGTAAATGCATTGGAGGGTCTTGGATCCTACACGTACACTCCGGCTAAGCTTTCTCTTGACTTAAAGAATAGAGCTACTCCCCCCGCAAAGCCATCAATCATTGAACCACCGCAACTAGAGCTCAAACCACTTCCTCCACACCTAAGGTATAAATTTCTTGGCTCTAATGATACTTTACCCATAATTGTTTCTTCTTTGTTGAATGATGTGTAGGTGGAACAATTATTGGAAGTCTTAAAGGAGCATAGACAAGCCATTGGGTGGACAATTGCCGACATCCGAGTCATTCCCGCGGGCATTTGTGAACACAAGATCCAATTGGAGAATGACACTAAACCAAGTGTGGAGCATCAAAGACAATTAAATCCTGCAATGCAAGAGGTGGTGAAGAAGGAAATCATCAAGTGGTTAAATGCCGGAGTTTTTTACCCAATTGCCGATAGCTCTTGGGTGAGCCCGGTGCAATGTGTACCAAAAAACGGAGGCATGACCGTGATTGAAAATGAAAAAATTGAGCTCATCCCAACAAGAACGGTGACCGGGTAGAGAGTGTGCATGGATTATCGAAAGCTCAATAGTGAAACTTGCAAGGACCATTTCCCTATGAGTTTTATTGATCAAATGCTTGATCGGCTAGCGGTAAGGGCATTCTATTGCTTCCTTGATGGGTATTCAGGTTACAACCAAATCAACATCGCATTGGAGGATCAAGATAAAACAACATTCATTTGTCCTTATGGGACATTTGCTTTTAGTCGGATGCCATTTGGGTTGTGCAATGCTCCGGCGACCTTTCAAAGATGCATGATGGCCATTTTCTCCGACATGGTGGAGGATTTTCTAGAGGTCTTCATGGATGATTTCCCGGTTGTAGGTGATTCTTTTGAGCATTGTCTTGCCAATCTTAGACAAGTGCTTAAGAGATACGAGGAAACAAATCTTGTGCTAAATTGGGAAAAATGTCACTTCATGGTGGATGAAGGTATTGTGTTGGGGCATAAGATTTCTAAGCATGGCATTGAGGTTGATCGGGCAAAGATCGAGCTCCCACCCACTTCGGTAAAAGGTGTTCGAAGCTTCTTGGGCCACGCCGGATTCTATAGGAGGTTCATCAAGGACTTCTCCAAGATTGCACACCCCATGTGCAAGCTTCTTGAGAAGGATGAAAAATTTGTGTTTGATGACAAGTGCCTCAAGGCATTTGAGGAATTAAAGCTGAGGCTCACCACGACACATATTATTGTCACTCCCGATTTGACCTTTCCTTTCGAGCTCATGTGTGACGCTAGTGTTATAGCAATTGGAGAAATGCTAGGCCAACGCCACAACAAAATACTTCATCCGGTCTATTATGCAAGCAAAACTCTCAATGGGGCGCAAATGAACTACACCGTCACTGAGCAAGAGCTTCTTGCCATTGTGTACATTTTTTAGAAGTTCCGGGCCTATTTGTTGGGGTCCAAGGTGGTGGTTTCCATAGATCATGCGACTCTTCGATATCTCATGGTGAAGAAAGATGCAAAACCTCAGCTAATTAGATGGGTTCTCCTGTTGCAAGAATTTGACTTTGAAGTCAAAGATCGCAAAGGTACACAAAACCAAGTTGTGGATCACTTATCAACGCTTGAGGAGGCGGGGAGACCTAAGGAAGAGCTTGAAATAAATGATGCATTCCCCGATGAGCATATTTTGGCACTCTCCAATACCTTTGCTCCATGGTATGCCGACATTGCTAATTACTTGGTGAGCGATCTTCTTCCGGAAGGGTTAGAGTCTTATCAAAATAAAAAGTTCTTGAGGGATTTTCGGCAATACTATTGGGAGGAGACCTATTTCTTTCGAGTGTGTGCCGACAATATCATCCGGAGGTGCGTCCCAGAAGAATAAATCATGCCAATCCTCAAGGCATGTCATGACTCACCGGTTGGGGACATCATGGAGGCAATAGAACGGCGGCTAAGATTCTTGAATGTGGTTATTATTGGCCTTACATTTACCATGATGCTAATCAATTTGGAAAAGCTTGTGATCAATGTCAACGACAAGGTTCAATCTCCAAAAGGCATGAAATGCCAATGCAATTTGTGATGGAGATAGAGATCTTTGATGTATGGGGAATTGATTTAATGGGCCCCTTTATGAGCTCTTATGGAATGAAATACATCTTGATGGCAGTAGATTACGTTTCCAAAGGGGTTGAAGCCGTTTCCTTACAAAACAATGAGGCGAGGAGTGTGACCGCATTTTTGAAGAAGCACATATTCACTCGGTTTGGCACCCCTAGAGCCATTCTTAGTGATGGCGGATCACACTTTTGCAATAAAGCTTTTGCGGGATTACTTGAAACGTATGGTGTCAAACCCAAGGTGGCCACACCGTATCTTCTGCAATCGAGTGGTCAAGTGTAGGTTTCCAACCGAGAGATCAAGAATATTCTAGCAAAAATTGTGAATGCAAATAAGACTGACTGGTCAAGCAGATTAGATTATGCATTGTGGGCATACCGCACGGCCTACAAAACTCCTATTGGAACTTCTCCTTAACGGCGCATTTTTGGTAAAGCATATCATCTACTCGTTGAGTTAGAACAGAAATCCATGTGAGCATTGAAGAAGTTGAATCTAGAATGTGCTGAGGCTGCGAACTTGAGGTTAACGCAACTAAATGAACTGGAAGAATTCCGATTCCATGCTTATGAGAGCGCAGCTGTGTACAAAGAACGGATGATGTTTGTCCACAACAAAAAGATCTTGAAGAGAGATTCAAGGCGGGTGATTTGATCTTGCTCTTTAACTCAAGGCTAAAATTATTTCCAGGTAAACTTAAATCGAAATGGTCCGGCCCCTTTAAAGTGGTAAATGTCTCCCCATATGGAGCGGTGGAACTAGAAACAACAGACGGGTCCCGGACATTTAAAGTGAATGGCCAACGCATCAAGCATTACTTGGGCATGGATGGTGAAAAGAATATGGTGGAGCAGCTGGCTCTCAAGGGTGGTCCTTGCCCGTCCAATGGGTGAAATTGAAGAAATAATCCCGTCGTGCCGCGACATTAAATCAAGCGCTGCATGGGAGGCAACCCATGGGTGGTAACACCTTCTTTCTCTTTGCATCTTTTTCATTTTTCTTCTTTACAACATCTGTTGAAGTGTAGGGAGTCCAAAAGATCTCAATACTTGGTGAAAATGCATGAATAGGTAAAGGGGTGCATTTTGAGAAAAATGCGGTGGAAATGTGGTCGCAGAATTGATCTGCGGTCCACAGATCCACCGCAGAGCGCAACACTATCTTGGACAAAATTTGGATGTTCAAATGCGGCGAGAATGTCCATTCTGCGGTCCGCATGTTAGCTCTGTGACCGCAGAATGGACCGCATTTGAACCCTCTCAACTCCTTCACCTTCCATATCGCAGAACACATATGCGACCGCATAGTGCTCTATGCGATACCCTGCCAATCGCAAACTCTCCTCGCATATCTACCATGTACGTTACTAAACTATACACTTCAGTTTAGAACAAAAAAAATATTTATAAAAGAAAAAAAAAAGGGGGAGAACTCAAGGTTTGATTGAACCCAAGCAAGGGAAAATCATCAAACTCCCCAACCACGCTCTCATTGACCTTCACGCTCTATTTCTGGTATGTATATTCTCTTCAATCTCTGTCGTTAAAGTTTGGAGCAAAAATTTAGGGGATTAGTAGTTGGTGTCACACCTCCTTATTTACTACCCCTCGGCTTTGTACCGATCTATTTGGAAAGATACGTAGGGTATAACTCAGTGTTCAAATACCCGAGAAGGATATAACAACAAAGAGGAAGGAGTTTTTCCACATAAAGGACAATCAGTTCGGGATATTTATTTAATTTTCAGAGTCGCCACTTGGGAAGATAATGGTGTCCCAAGTCACCGGTTAATCTCGAATCTGAGTAAATTGACTCTGTTATTACGGTCCGCGAAACATAAACCTGGATAAGGAACTCTGTTAACCCAGGAGAAGGTGTTAGGCATTCCTAGATTCCGTGGTTTTAGCACGGTCTCTCAACCGTTGTTCTCAATCTTATTTGACTTGTTATAAATTTTAAACAATATGTATGTGTTTTCACTTTTAATATTTTAAGAAGTACGACGTTGCGAAAATGTACTTCGAGTCACACCGCAACCAGTATGCCTGTGACTTTTAGTACATTTCGGCTTCGCCGAGATTTGGGATTTGAGTAGCACCAAGTGCACACTCATATTTAAGGAAGGTATATTAAATCGTGCCTAATAACGTCTAGCGGCTTTTAAGTCTTTTGGGAGAAGCTATGAAATTCGCTATTAGCTTTCCCGAATCTATTTACATGTCTTACTTCATTACTAAAGGGGGCCCCACTATTTGGTGTCGTGTGAGGCTCATCCCCGTTAAGTTTTATAGTCCAATCCTATTGTTTCACTATATTTTTCTATTCTGATTTTCCCTTAATTATTTACAATCAGATATGGCTTCAGAATAGGACCCAGGCCATTGTTATCTAAACATTGGGCATGGGCTTCAAAATTCGGGCTTAGTAGATCAACATATCTGTCTTGGTCTTAGTGACCCAGATTGGCCTTGGGCTTTTAATCAGTGGCCCATTTAGCTTTAACATATAGTTCAGGCCCATGTCACGTATTAGGCCCAAACCAAATGACGGTAAACATGAAGAATTCATACAAGAACAAACACGGATAAAACTGAGAATGAAATTCAATTGCATTTTTATTTATCAAAGAGGAAGATCACTGTACAAAAATTGACAATATTAATTCTAGATCATAACTAACTAATGTATATGAGAATCAACTACTTTTAATCCTTTTTGTTTTCTGATAACTGATTTACATCAATGTGAAGTTACTTAACTAAACAGTTAAGAAAGACGATTTAACTATGTAAAGCACTATTTAACTAGACGGTTCAATTACTTACTATGATGTCCTGATTGTCTAAGGCTAGATGACTTTTTAATAGATGCACAGTTGTATCACCAATTTTGCTACTAATTAAGCTTATCAGATATCACAAACCCATTCTCAACTTAGTTATTGCTTTGTCTACTATTTTCTCATTTAAACTCATTCATATCTAGAGGCTGATCTACAGATTTGAGTAACTATGTAAGTGTGATTTATATAGCTACTGTGAGAGTTATTATTAATGATTTAGTCTATGATTGATTAGCTTGTTTTGTGAGTTTTTACCTACTTAAATAGATGGTATGCTACTTACGACTATACTACTGATATCATACTAGCTATTACATCGTTTTTGTTTGACTACTTACTTATACATACAACACTACACTAACAAATTACAGGTCTAAACTAATAGTAAACTGCTAATTAAAATAAAACAAAATACAGAAGAAACATCAATGGATTTTAAGCTCGAACTTCATTTCATCGAACATTTCAGTATTACATGGCTTCGAACAGAGTATGTACTTGATTCAGCAAAGTAGATCAATGAGTTCTAAGGGAAATAGAAGTATGCACAGTGACATACTCAACAGGCAGGAGCAATAGTGTAGGATTGAATTCCAAACGAGCAAAACAACACAGCAATCAACAAGTAGGAAACCCAGTAGAAAAACGAGCAGAAAGTCCCACAAAACAACCAGCTCCAGCAGTAATTCCTACTCGAAATTGAAGAAAACTATTTGTTATTGTTATTGTATTTCACCCTGAATTTTTCTATGTGAAAAACCAGCCCATAATCAGTCTTTTTATGGGGTATTTATAGGTGAAGATAGGTAAAATTTCTGGGGGAAAAAGTAGGGATTAATCCCATTTCCCTCCCCCTTTAATTTACTAAATCTACACTTTGCACCCCAAATCAGTTACAAGATGCCTTCCAGCATGTGCTGGAAGGTTCTTTTTTATTCTATTTTGAAGCTATTACTAATGTATCCCTACTTGTTATTGATTTTTACAGATTTCCCTTTTTAGTGAGACCATTATACCCTTAAATCTCTGCAAATTGCAGAAATCAGGAGCACAAATATCTCATATATCCCTATATTCTCTATTTAATCTACCATTTTACCATTTTAAGTTCCCTATATGCCCTTAAGGACATAGCTGAATTACCTGACCTACCTATGTCAAGTTTTCAGATTTTTACTCTTATTTAACTAAGGGCCAGTCCTTGTATTAGTATTTAAGGACTGGCCACTTTTGACTTAAAGACTTCTTTCAATTTTAACCACGTTGTTTCATTTTCTTGTTAATTAAGAACTTTATTTCAATTTTAAGCTAATTGCAGGACTAGCCTGCTTTATTGTTCTATTTAAACTATTTAAAACTTAGCCAATCCTAATGTTGGGCTTGGCTTTGTCATTTCAAGGCTCACTATTGAATACAAGATGGGCTAAGGTCTTTGCAGGCCTAGCCACCTGTGATCAGGGCTTACTTAAGCCTTGGTAAGTCTGAATTTTCAGACTTAACCCCATTATTACACAACTTGCCTACTTAACTATTTGACCAGTGTGAAAGACCTAACAGAGCAGGTCAATTACAAAATTGACCACTCTTGGTTACTTATTAAACTTATAGCCTATTTTTGATTTTCATTTTTAGCCCTATCCTACTACATGTTTTCAAAAATAACAACTTATGAATCTTAGTTCTACTGCAGCTATAACCAAATCACCTAAGCCTGATAGGCATTAACAATGCTCATACTAACACAAAAATATTACAAACTTATCCATTTCAATAGACAATTGCACACATAGCCAAATGAAACCAAACTTGTTCATCAACTAATCAAAACTCAGAGAAAAAGTTGGATAATGTTGAATCTCAATCAATTGGACTTACAAACTTAGTTTCAATAGCAAAGTGTCAATTAAACATGAAGCAGGCTTAGTTACAATCATTTTTATGTTGAATGAATCCTTGAAAAACCCAAAACACACTTAAAGTTCATTGATATAAACACATAAGGACTAAATCCCACAAAGCAGTAAAGGGAATTGAGACATGGTCTACCCAGACAAAAGAACAAATAAACTAACATGACATGGCTTTAACAAAGTAGACAAGAAATGATAATAATCAAAACAACTAAACCTAAACTTTCCAAATACTAACCCTAATCTAATACATGCGGATGATAGAGAAGGTGAAGATGAATAGAAAAGGCATGGAAAATAAATGGAGAAGAATCCCTAATCTAACATGTAAGATGAAGAAGAACAGAAAAGTCATGAAGAATAGCCAAAGGAAAAATTCCTAATCTATCATACCAGATGAAGAAGAATAGGAATCAGAACAGCTGACTAGATTTCCAAGGATTAAACCCAATCTTAAACATGCAAGCTAACAGATAAGAAGAACAGGAGAGGCAAAGAAAAATCCCTAATCTAACATGATAATAAGATGAAGAAGAAAATTGAAACAGCTAAACAAGATTTCCAAGATCAAACCCAAAACTAAGCATGTAAGTTAACGGATATGAAGAACAAAAGAGATATTGAAAACCAACAAAGAAGAGTCCTTAATGTAAACAGAAGATGAAGAAGAATGAGACTCAGAATCACTATCATGCGATTTAACAGAGGTATCAAGAGAGGATCTTTAAATAAGAAAAAACCAAACAACAGATTAAAGCAGAAAGAAAAAATCCTATTTTCATGTAAAAGACTATCAAAACAAACATACAGAAATCAATAGCAAAAACAAAACAAGAGAAAATAATAAAAAAAAATGGGCAAAGGGGTCGGGAAACTTAGCTTAGCAGGGCCGGTCCCCTAAGCTTCCCATTTTCCTCTTTTTTTTCATTTTTACTCTTTTCTCTTTCCAGATATCTTTTCTCTTTTCTTTCTTTATTTTCTTTTTTTTCTAATTTTCTTGTTTAGACTTCAAGGTGAAGTCTTTTAGGGTTTTTGGTTAGCAAAGGGTATTCATAGGAGGGAAAATGTGGGATTTTGGTTAAAGGTTTGTTTGAGTCGTCGGAGTTAGGGTTCCGGCGACTTTTTCTCGAAGATTCGAGATGGTGGGGTAACATTCGAGGGACGCCACTAGTGGGAGGTGATAGATCAGGGTGAGGGGCTCCTATGGTGTTAGTTTGGGGTGGGTTTTCATTGTTTGAGGTCACCGGAGACGAACTCCGATGACCGGGGTTTCAAGAACAGGGGGTTTTAAGGTTTGTTTTAGGTTTTAGGGTGTGGTTTATGGAGAAGAAGAAGGAAAGAAGAGAGAAGGGTGAAGAAAGTGGCCGGAGACCACCATGAGAGGCGGTGGCCTCTATGGCCGGCAAGGGTGAAGACGATGAAGGAGGAGAAGGACTAAGGCGGCTAGGGTTTTGAGAGTTGTATGTAATGCCTTTCTCTAATGAGACATAACCCTTATATACTGGGACCAACTAAGGTGGTCTTGGCCACTAGATCAATGATGATCAACGGTCAAGATTTGTCACCACTAAACGACATCGTATTGCCTTAAATGAGGCCAGGTCTTCAATTCGTTGGATCAACTGGCTTGGACGGTTGAGATTAAATAATTACTTATAAATCCACTAATATTCTTAGTCGTTGGATCTGAGGAAGTGAACGGCTGAGATTCTATCAATTTAAACACCTGGACCTGATCTCTTGGGCCAACAGCATTGGGCCAACAATGCAGATTGTATTTGCTCCAGTTCTTATTGTACTTGTATATTTTTTATATTTTAGTTATTTTGAGACAAATTCTTTTTGTATTTTTCTATTTTATTTTTTGTACTATATAAAATACTTAATTTCCTAGCTTCCCTAATTTTCTAACATTTTTTGGTAATTTTCTGCTATTTTTCTATATTTTCCGCTATTAATACTATTTTGTTGATTTTCCTTTACTACAACTAATTAACAAAAAAAAATGCAAGTATTCCTCCTTTTTTTTTTAATTTTCTAATTATTCAAACACTCACAATATATCCAATTTCAACAAATCATGCAATTACACTCAAAAATATTATTTATTTTAATTTTGCAACCTTATTTGCCTAGTGCAAAAATCACGTGCTCACAGCTGGTATGATTGAATGTTGCTAAAATAGGGTAAAACTTGGTCTAAGCATGCTGTGGGAAGGGAATTGATAAAAGAATAGGGTAGCCATGGATGGAAAATAGGGTCCTTAATTGAGAACGATTGGTTCTTCGGTCTGCATGTCTGATATGCGGATCGCATTTTCATCGCAGGCCTAACCCTAGGTCAGCTGGGGACGACGAAGTCTGCGATCATTTTGTGATCACAAAGTTGCTTTGCGGTCTGTGGAATGACCGCATACTAGTCACTTGTATGATCTCTGCCAACTAGCAAAAATGCGTGGGAGAATGCGGTCGCAGACCTGATCTGCGGTCCGTAGAGTGTAATAGAGACCTGGGAAATTTTGGTACTTCAAATGCTCATTCTGCGATACGTTTGCGGTCCGCATAGTGGTTATGCGACTGCAGATTGCATCGCAGATTGATCCCCCTAGTTAAACATGCATTTTTGCGGTGACTTCTACCACTGCCCAGACCACTTCTACCACTGCTCAGACCTCACAGGCTACCCTGGAAGTCTCAAAGCTTGGTTTGTTAGCTCAACATGAAAATGCCAAGGTTGACCAGCTTTTGAAGACTTTGCCCAATTTGATCAAGCAGGCCCTCACTCCTATGCAAGCAGTTGTAGCAGACATTCAGCAAAAACAGGCAGCGTACGCAGACCAGCTGCAGGGACTTGAATTACGGGTAGAGAAGTTAGAACGGGGTGAAGTAAGTGGTCTAAATGACCTCAAGAAGGAGGTTGCCTCGATGAAAGTCGACTTCCAAAAGATGCAGAATTTGGACTTCGACATTTCATCCCTCTTTCCTTTGGAGGGTAAAAAGGGTACAAGTGCAGTGCCAGACTTGGGCCTTGATTTCACCAACTTGATGGCCGACCCTGTCATTCCAACTCCTGGAGACTCTCATTCCCTAGCTGCTACTAGCCCGATTGACATTGCCTTTGATGAGGAAGATGACGGAGACAGTGTGGGTGAAGATGAAGAAGACAGCTTGGGGGTTCTCCAGTGATGAAGCCCCTCAGCATGTTGATAAGGGGAAGGCAACTGCTCCAGCTTCAACTCAGGATGATGAAATGGAGAATGATGCTGATGATGAGGACGAGCGTGCACAGATTGAGATCACCCTGCAGAGATCCTTGATAGATGGAGGGGGTCCCACAACTTATCCCCTTCTACAGCTGGTGCATCCAGCAGCTCTCAGGTGCCAGCTGACGACATAGCACCTTCAGCATCAGTTCCAGATCCACAGCCAGTTCCTTCTCCTACCCTAGAGCAGCCACCAGCAGAGGAGATCACACTCCCGACTGAGCCCGCGCCAGTCCTCACAGCTACACCATAGGGTGATCACCCCGGCACTCAGCCAGCTGCCGACTCCCATAGCACTTAGTGTGCCTCAGGGAGCCTTCCCTCAAACTCTACTTTTTACTTCTATGTATTGGGGACAATGCATCATTTCTAGTTGGGGGTGGGGTAGCTTGGTGTGAATTTTTTGTCTTATATATAGTTATGTTTTTGTACTTATGCGTATCAATATTTGTGTACATTGGTACGACTTTGGTATATAAAGTAATGTTATGATGTTGTTTTGATTCATTTCTGTTGATTAGTTTGTAAATCAATTCCTCTTGGTTTTTTTTTCTGATTATTTTCCAAGAGTGTAATAGTAGAATCAGAACCTTAGGTGAAAATCAATGTGATCAGTTCAGTATAGTTGCTTAGTGTCAAGCATGTGTATCTGTACATAGCACATATCCTCCTATAGTCATCTTTGTCAACTTGTCCCGATGATAGATAGATTGAAGACTGTCTTAAGGGAATTTGTCTATTTGATCAATTCTGTGAATTTGAGGCTCATTCTATGACTCTATGGCATCCCATAAAAGCTTTGAGTTGCAAAATAGTTACTTGAAAGTGTTAAACAATGTGAATGAAATAGCTCATGCACAATGTGTGTGTGAGTTCTCTGTTTGCATATAATTCTTGTGTCAACTTCTGCCATCTAGAACTTGTTTGGTTGGTCTTTCAATACTAATGATAGTATGTTTGGTTGGAGGAATGATCTTAGGCATTCTTTGATTTATTGGTATAACCTCTTTAGCCTTTCAAGCCTACCGTGCACAAATAATATCACTAGTACCCATTTTGAGCCTTTAAATCTTTCTTTGGCTAACTCATTACAAACCTTTCCCTTTTGTGAAATAATTCCCTCTCTTGAACATGTCCTTCTTTGAACATTGAGAATGAGGCTAAAAGCCTAAGTTGGGGGTGGTGTGAAAGTAGAGATTGATAAGGTTGTGCATTGAGTCCAAGACCACATGCCTCAAAAGTGTTTGTATTATAGCGTTCAAGCTCCAAAAAGAAAAAGAAAAAAAAACAAATATATTTACATGGGTAAATAAATAAATAAAAAAGAGAGAAAAAGAGAGACATGTGTATATACATAAATTGTGGAGCTCTGAATAAAAGTAAAAGGAGGTATGTAAGGTGGGTCCATGTTGGGAACTAGATGCCAATGAGGTTATGAGGGTTGAAGAGAATCAAAGTGCAAAAGAATGACACTTGTGAGTAATGTTCAAGGAGGGTGAAGTCACTTGTACCCAGATGCTTATCCGACCTTCCCTAAACCGTCATTACAAGCTTAAAAAATCCTTGTGGGACTTCCAACCGATCATTCTTGAATAAGTGGCGAATTAAAATAAAGGCAAGCCTATGGTATGACATGTTGTGACACTTGAAGTTATTTCTAAGAGTGAGTGTTCTTTTTGAGCAGTCCTTGTAAATATTGTGATTTTGGGACATTATTTCTGGTAAGGGTACATGAACTGCGGAATTTAACTAAAGTGAACTTTTTGAGTCAAACGAAAATGCATGCAACTGAGGGTAACACTTAGTCACAATATGAGGCTCAGAGTTCACATGATTGGTCTGTTTCTATGTGCATACTTCTAGTCTAGGAGGAGTGATACGATTGTATAGTACATGCTTGAAGAACTGGCAATGAACACTATCTTGTATCACTATTGTTTGTGTTTGTGAATAAAGTTTAAAATAGGTATGTCCTACTTGCTTGAGTACAAGCAAGAATTTAAGTTGGGGGTGTTGATGTGCCGGAGAAATTCGGCACATTTACATACTAATTGCTTAGATGTTAGCTTGTTTTATTGCACAATTTAGTCCATACTTATGTAGTTTAGTACTCTTACAGATCAAGAGGAAGAAAAGACCAAGGACACGAAAATGGAAGCAAAAAGACAAGAAAAGGGCAAAGTATTGCACAAGTGCAAATCTGCGGACCACTTTGCGGTCGCAGATCGCAATTGCGGACCGCATAATTGCACCTCAAATTTCAAAGCATTAGAATGTCTTGAGCTAAAAATCATGTCAAGAATGCGGCACATTCTGCGATCGCATAACCAACATGCGGACCGCATTTGAGCCGCAAAATAAACAAGAAGAAAACCCAGGTTCAACTCTGCGGTGCCATCTGTGGTCGCATAATCGCAATGCGGACCGCAGAATGGTAATACGATCGAAGACTGACAACTAGGGTTTTGGATCTACGGAGCGGCTTCTCAAGATGCGAACCGCAGATCTGTTATGCGGCAGATCTGTGGTCGCAAATGCAACCTAGAAGGGCAAACTTGTCCAATTTTTATTCCCGATTTGGTCCCTATATAAATAGTTTTTAGAATCTCTGGTGTGGAAAAAAACTGGTCTACTCTTTACACTACATTCCAAGACTTTAATATCTTATCTTTCGAAAGCTTTTGGTTGGAGATTCTCTTAGATTGTAAGCATTTTGGATATTTAATACACTTTGTATTTTGAATTTTAGCATGTGTAGCTAAACTTAAATACTAAGGTTGTGGACCCTAAATGGGTGTTATGTAAATGGGTGTTTAACATTGAATATATGTATAATGGTTGGTTGATATTTATTTACTTTTCATTATTCATTTATTGTTGGTGGTTGCAAACATTAACAAAAGCCATTTAAGTCTTACTTCGCTTGGGAAAGTGAGTTAGATTTTGGAATAAGTAGATAACAAAGACTCGAGGCCTTACACCTAGTTTAATAGAATCGCTTAGGGATAAGTTGGTTTTATTTGGCATACATTGATTGTTATTAATTGCAACTCTTAGACTTTTGGGAAAAAGCAAAAGAGGAAATACTATTCAATTATTGGAAAATATTGGGTAGTTTTATAGATATCAATTGCATATCAATAACCGACCATTAGAACTATATCATATTAACACCGATAGCATTACACTTCATTTATGGGAACACAACCTTGGTTCAATCAATGTCATTAATTACTACATCAAGCATTCAAATTAGTCATTGCCCTAAAACAACTCTCACTCATACTCTTACTACATTTTCATGTTACCACTAACGGAATAGATTAAAGATTCTAGTCGGGTAACACACTAATTCCAGTAATCTTTTCACACCTATTCCCTGTAGGATTCGACCCCAACCTTGTTGGGTTACTATATTTGACACCGAACTCCTTACACTAATTATTAAAGTGTAATTTGAGCGTATCACCAATTGGTAAACTTCCCGAGTCAGGGGTCTCTGATCAACCCCCAAATGAGCCAAACTACCCATGGATTTCTGACTGAGAGCGTTGTCCACCACGTTTGCCTTCCTTGGAAGGTACAAAATGTTCATATCATAATCCTTGCGCAATTATAACCACCGTCGCTACCTTAAATTCAGTTCCTTCTATTTGAACAAATACTGGAGACTCTTGTGGTCTGAAAAAACATCTACATGAACCCCGTAAAGATAGTGCCGCCATATTTTCAAAGAAAACACAACTGCTGCAAGCTCCAAGTCATGCGTCGGGTAATTCTTTCATGATTCTTGAGTTGTCTGTAAGCATAAGCTATGACCTTTCTGTGCTGTATCAATACACACCCCAAACCGACCCTGGAGGCATCACAATAAACCACAAACCCCTCTGTGCCTTCTGGCAAGGCCAATACTGGTGCCGAGGTCAACCTTGACTTCAATTCTTGAAAATTTTTCTCACAAGCATAGGACCACTGGACCTTAACTACTTTCTGCGTCAATTTACTCAATTGGGAGGCGAGGGTTGAGAATCCCTCCACAAACCTCTCATAGTACCCTGTTAAACCTAAGAAGCTACGAATCTCCATCGGGGTCGTGGGTCTAGGCCAATCCTTCACTGCTACGATCTTTTGGGGATCCACATGAATCCCTTCACTGGAAATGACATGACCCAGAAAGGCTACGGACTTCAACCAAAATTCACATTTAGAAAATTTTGCGTATAATTGGTGCTGATGAAGGGTCTGCAATGCTGCTCTGAGGTGCATGGCATGATCATCCCTGCTCTGCGAGTAAATGAGGATGTCGTCAATGAATACAATTACAAAGGAATCTAAAAATGGCTTGAAAACCCAATTCATAAGGTCCATAAAAGTTGTCGGGCCGTTGGTTAGCCCGAAAGACATGACCAAGAATTAAAAGTGACCATAGCAAGTTCTGAAGGCGGTCTTAGGAATATCATGTTCTCTGATCTTCAATTGGTGGTACCCAGACGGTAGATCAATTTTGGAGAAGAACTTTGCTCCTTGCAATTGGTCGAACAAATAATCTACGCGAGGTAAAGGATATTTATTCTTGATGGTGACTTTGTTAAGCTGTCGATAATCAATGCACATTCAAAGTGACACATCCTTCTTTCTGACAAAAAGAACCAGAGTACCCCACGGCGACACACTAGGTCATATGAATCCCTTCTCTAATAAATCCTTCAACTGCTCCTTTAACACTCTTAACTCTACTGGCGCCATTCTGTATGGTGGAATGGACATTGGTTGAGTATTTGGCAATACATCAATCACGAAATCAATCTCCCTATCTGGCGGAATCCCTAGAAGCTTATCCGGAAACACTTCAAGAAAGTCATGCACAACTGGCACGGACTCGAGGGCAGACACATCTAAGGTGGTGTCTGTTACCCGGACCAAATGATAGATACACCCCCTCTTAATCATCTTTGAAGCCTTAAGGTAGGAAATAAACCTACCCTTTAGCACCACACTATTTCCTTTCCACTCAATAACTGTCTCGTTAGGGAACTCGAGCCTCATGATTCTCGTCTGACAGTCAAGCTTGGCAAAACACGAATACAGCTAGTTCATCCCCATGATAACATCAAAATCCACCATTCCAAGTTCAATAAGATCGGCCGTGGTAACGCGACCACTCACCGTAACAACATAATCCCTATAAACTCATGAGGCTGTAATAGAATCACCAACCGGAGTCAATACAAAGAATGGCTCGTGAAGTTGTTCGGGTTCTATCCCAAAACTTGAAGCAATAAATGGGGTGACATAAGATAAAGAGGACCTCGGATCAATGAGGGCATAACAATCAACATCCTGAACAGACAAGATACCTGTGACAACATTCGGAGAAGCCTCAGCACTTTGGCGGCCACTCAAAGCATAGAATCGGCTAGGTCCACCCCTACCACGAGCTCTACCCCTAGCTGCACCAAGCCCTGCTGGAGCTGGAGGACTCACTGATGATGTAGCAACTGAAGAACCAGATGACTGGGCAGATCCCCTACCCATATCTTGACTGGGCGCATGGCAGTCCCGCTGGATGTGACATCTCACCCCATACCTATAGCATATCGGGATATCTAGATAGCAAGTCTTTGTATGAAATCTCCCACGCTTGGGTCATGTGGTCCTCCCCGGCTGCTGAGACCTCACTCTTGAATGACCGGACTACGTGACCTCATACTATCTGAACTTGGACTCGAATGACTGCTCTGCTGATAACCATGCACAGATGGCGGTGCACTTGTGGAGGACTGAGCATATGACTGGGATGGCCCTGATGACCCTCTCCATGTAACGGGTCTCCCTGAGTGACCCATTGACCGGGCTCTGCTGCTACTCTCCCTTTCTGCACGAATCTTCAATTTCCTAGCCTCTGTGTCCTGAGCAAACCCCATAATCTCCCCATAATTCATATTTGAGTGCAAAGCCGTTGTAGCAGCCCTCATTTACCACCAAAGGACTAAGGCACTGGACAAATCGTAGAACTCGAGCATCCATGGTCGACACTAAACTGAGGAGCATACTTGGACAATCTCACAAACTCCATGTGGTACTCCCAAACACTCATACTGCCCTGTTTGAGAACTTCAAACTTAGTGGCACGGGCTGCCATTGTCTTGGCAGGCAAGAAGTGGTCCATGAAGGCATCTACAAACTTTTCCCATCTAGCCGGAGGTCTCCCCTCCTCACGGGAATCCTCCCACATCTCAAACCACGAACGCGCTGCTCCCTTCAACCTGTATGAAGCCAACTCTATCTCATCTATCTTTGTAGCCTTCATCACTCTAAGGGTCTTATATATCTCATCAAGGAAATCCTGTGGATCGGCCTCTAGGTCTATGCCTGAGAATCCTGGAGGGGCCAATTACAGAAACTGGTGGACTTTAGAACCGGAGGAATCTCCCTGTCCGCTGGAGGATGCAGGACCATCATGCAATCTCTGGTCTTGGGCGGCCACTAACTGGGTCAACATATGGATGGCTCCTCTAAGATCCCCATCAAAAATACCGGGACCAGAAGGAGGAACTATATCAGAATCAGAAATATTGGAAGGAGGGATGGTGGCGCCCTCTGCCGCAGCCAAAATAGGAATGCTTGGTTCTGGAATAGATGGACCGGGTAAATTCAAGACCGATGAGTCATTCACACCCACAATATTAGGTACATGATTCATAGCCACACTTGCGGTGGCATTGGCCCCAAGGCCGAGTCTAGCTTTCTTCTTAGGCGCCATATTCTGAAAGATTTGGAACAAGGCACGAATTAGACATAAATACTCCCACTTTTCACTTTACCCCACGATATAGAGTAACAAAGAAATGGATAAATTCCTAAATGTCCATTCAGCCCCCTACTTATAGATGTGATTGACAATACACCGATAAGAAAGGCACTACTAGACACGGCTCAGAGATATCCTATGACACTTTAAAATCTTAGAGGCTCTGATTCCAAGTTTGTCATGTTCCAAATCGAGGGACATGACCGGCGCCCGGCCTGGTAGACCCAGTCAAGTGGACATGGGTGCCTTTCCTAACCCCACGTGCTACCCCTGTATTATTCATTACTCATAAACCAACGAATTGACCAGTTTATAATCGAAATCCCACTTTTCTAAACATAAACAACACGCTTAATTTCTTAACAAGTTTACAATTTACAACGCCCGACATACATTTACATAAGAACGTAATCCCACATTTACTGTCTACGGAGCCTCTAAGATATAACAAGATGATAGAATAATTGCCGGTAACAAGGCTCCGGCTATACCTTACACAAAATCAAAATAAGACTCCAAAATAGAAGTAGCATGAGCCACGCAGGGCCCCAAGAGAAAATGGGCTCACCAAAAGGGCCAGTGGAAGATGGAGAGTGCTACTGCCAATGAACTGAAGTACCTGCTACGGATCCACCTACAATCATAACACAAATATAGCGCCCCCGGCAAAAGGGGTGTTAGTACACTGGAATTGTACTGATATGTATGAACAAACTTTATCCCAAGTAAACTCAAGCCATAGACAAGTAAGTCACGGTAAAAACAACCAACAAATACATAAGGAAGTAACGAGACAAGCCAAACATGTTTCTAACAATTACTTTGCTTCTAGTAGTCCTTAACCCATATACAAATAGAAATCAACATTGAAAGCAACAACCAAACACACAGGGAAAGCACAATCAAGCCAAACAAAGGGACAATCAGTTCCCTATAGGTTATAAACTCTCCTTTCACAATGCCTCATCAATGATTCCACAATTGTACTCATATCGATTTCAATGGCGATTTCGATCGCTTTCCACCCTTATTACCTCGTCCACCCTTATTACCTCGGCCACCTTTATCACCCCAACCCACACCTTATTACTACGTGTTGCGGCGCGCAACCCGATCCCACCGTACAGTTTCAAATCACAATAATCACAATCAATCACAGCACAACAAGAACACTTCACAAAGATCACAACAAGGACAATAAGCCACTTACAATTATTTCATATTTCCACAATACGTTCCAAGCCACTACCACAACGATGTTACAAGTTTCCATAACTATCAACACCATTTTCCTTCATTTTCAACAATTCGTATGCAATTTAAGTCACCACAATGATTTCCCACAACAAGCCAAGTATGTTATTACCATAGTTGATCCAACTGCATCATCTATGATATTCGTTCCATCAGTTGTTTCTCAACACTTACCACATAACATATAATCAAACCAATCAAAAACCCAATGACTCAATCACAAGAATTTCACAACAATTTACGTAGCTATCACGTACCAAATAATTTTATACACCGAACCAGGCGATTTCACAAGGATCAAAGATAGCCATATATACCTCGAGTCGAATTTTCTTTCTTTTATCTTATGTTGCCAACTCCGCTTTTGCAAACTCTTACTTATATCCACTCCTTTTTACTAAATTTCAAGTATAAAGAACATGTATGAGTGCTTAACTTCCATTGTCCAAAGCTAATGCATGAAAATCTTCCTTTCCTTTAAAAATCCAAAAATTAAGGAAAAATGGTTAGGGTTTTTACCTTTAGAATTTTGGAAAGAAGATACTTGCCCTAGAATTTTCCGGACCAAGCCATTAGAAGATCAATCTTTATAGATGATAGGTGTCTCTCTCAAGAATCTCTTATCCTTCTCTCTTATTTTGCTAAGAAAATATATAAAAGTAAGGTTTTGGGGTGTTTTGTTAAAGAAGATATCGGGTTAAAAAAAATTAGAAAATCTGGGCCGAGTCGAATCTGCGATCGCAGAATTAACATGCGGTCCGCATAATGGACCGCAGAATTGCTCCCAAAAATTCAATGTTTTGTCATGGTCTGCGACAAGAATGCGGTTCGCATTCGGGTTCTGCGGTCGCATAATGCACCGCAGAATTGACCCCCAAAAATCCTTAAGAAATATATGCGATGGTTTTGCGATCCGCATATTGGTTATGCGATCACATTTTGGACTGCATTTTCAATACCAATTTTGGAAAACCTTCTGATACACTCTGCAATAGGAATGCAGTCCGCATAGCTAATTTGCAACTGCATTCTTGACCATAGAAATGACAATTTCTGAAAAAATTTATTCTTTCAATTTTTAAAGCTTATATCACTACCAAGGGCCCGAACACAATATACGGACCTTGACACTATGAGCTACTAGGTTTTAAACACAAAATTTGCGGGGCCTTACAACGTCCAAATCTCATATTTTACAACGGACCCTACAAGACCATAGGATTACCGTTTCGGGTCCATTTACCAAGAATGTTGACCAAAGTCAATATTAATTAATTTTAAAAGCCGATTGCTTTATTTTACTTAGTTTTCACATAAAAACTTTATGGAAATACCCCTGGACTGAGCACATAAATCTAAATGAGATAAAAGGAGATTTTTAAGGTCTTGGAACATAAAACTTACTTTCAAAACGAGTGATGACCTTTTGGGTCATCACAGTGGTCCACCTGAAGAACTTAATAGTGTAGGGCAAAGTTACTTTTGGTTTATTCCGTCATTAGAAAATCACAAGCTTTTGAGCCTGCTATACAAACAAACAATACAGTTATTTTTTTGAAATGATCATGATGTTGTTGGTCGACCTCCTCTTCTCTCTTGTATATAGTCGAAATATATTTTGCCTTTTGTTCATGGCAGAAATGGCCTCAACCTTTTTACCAAAAGTTACGCCTACCTCCACTTACCTGCGTCAGAACTTCACTTTAGCCTTTTTAAAATTTCAAAATTGATTTTAAAACCCTAGCCTTTGCATTTATATAAGATTGGCAAGCCACATCCATGCCAACACCTTTACTTTTTCGCCATCTTCACTATCTCTATTGCTGTTGTGGCCAAAACACAAATATGTTTTTGGCGTTGTGACGTGTTCTTTTAACCCTATCAATTCTTTCTTCGTGTTGTTCAAAATATTCGAATAGAGACTGTTTTACTCAAAAGTTGTTGAATACCTTTGAACAAATCAATCAATGTAAATAATGGAACAATCGGAATCAATGGTAATATATATTGAAGATTGATCCTCGGGTTGGTATATACAAATTATCTTTATAAGAAGATAATAAAATTTAATCAAGTATCAAGAACAAATGAGCAGTAAAAGTGATGATAATAGAGAGAAGAGTGATATATAGAGAGAGAGAGAGAGTTATGTTATTAATGATCGGTCCCCTTACACATGGGGGGACCCTTCTTTATATAGGGAAGAGGTCCCCTCTCCCAACTATTACATCGCCACTAAGGTATTACAAATATAATGGAAATATGAGAAGGGGGAGATTGGGGACATCCACCTAGACAGGTCTGCCGACTCGACATTTTAGGGGCGGGACTGTATCCCTCTTGGCGTACGTCCAAAAGGGAGGACGTCTCCAAATGTCATCATCCTCATGAGGAGGCGTCCACGTCCTGCACTTCATCCGGACCGGCCATGCGTACATACAGACCAGCCTTATTTTGCGTCCGATTTTTCCTCATATAGATAGTCCATCCGTCTTTTGGAGATGTGCTCGAGGCGTATCTGCGATGGGCGGATAGATCTAGCCCACGTTAGGTCCTATGCACACGCGCATACGTGGCATGTTCTTCTGAACCATCCCCTGCTGACGGCATGCGTCATAATTACTGTTGTTTTAAATGTTGTTCATAAGTCGATTTGACATTTCGGTTTCCCGCCTCTTTTCCGGTGCAAAAACCCTTCAAATTCCGCGCAATGGCTTATTATAAATAGAGGACAGTTTCAATATTATCCCCTCTTTTAGATCATCAAAAATCCCTTGCCTCTTAATTTTTCATTTTCACATATCCGGCAGTCCATCCCTTTGTTCTTAGCATCCTTGCTAAAGGTAACCATCGGCGGGAACCGAAAGAGGGTGAGATTGGTTCCGGGGCTTCCCAGTGGTCGAAGGGCAGCAAGAAGGTCCGAAAACCTCTTGTCCCTCTAAAGGAAGAAAACCTCCTTCCTCATGATCTAAGTGTAAGGAGGTATTTCTCCACACTGGCGGAGTCCCCTATATGGGAGAGGTCTACGTACACTGTGGGTCAACTTCATGACCTCGGGGTGTCCTGTGACGTGCCGGAGATGGTGGAGATGCATATGGATGGGAATGACCTGGTCGTACACCGGCCGGGGTTCTATGCCATCCACGAGTACCCCTTTCATAATGGGGTGTGGACTTCCAATTTACCCCTTGGCGGAGGCACTATGCCGATTTTACAACATCTGCCCGGCCCAGCTTACTTCGTATACGTGCAAGATCTGTCGGATCTTGATGATGAATGTGGAGAGAGCTGGCGTGGACGTCTCCGTCTACAATCTACTGCAGCTGTTTAGTCCCAGCTATATGAGGGGCAAGATGCTGCAATTGAAGAATCGCGGAACAAAGGGCTTAGTCGTCGAGGCGGACACGACCAATTTTCCGGAGGCATGGAATGATAACTATAAGTATTGACTTGTACTTTCAGCGTCTTTGTATCGTACTCGTCATTATGCCGTTTTTCATACTCTAACACTTTTCATCTCTTTTTTGCACGTAGTGGGGGCACGCACGCCTCAACCTGCCCCAGGCATAAGGGTGTGGGTGTGGCAGTTGATCCCCTTCGCCGAATAATGCAGGACGTGGGCTTCTTTCTCTGTGAAATACAGCCTTCCGAGTATGGTCTCGACTTACTGGTTCCCTTCTTTTTTTTCTTTTTTTTAGGCATCGCCACAACTGACGTTTTGTTTTATCTTTATGTAGCTCAGAACATGACGCGAAGAAAGAGACGTCATGCCGCCATTCCCCCCACGTCGGAAGCCGGCTCGTGGTCTCTATTAGACAGGGTCTCCTTGAAACCTCCCAGCCCGAGGAGGGCCGGGCGGACGTAGTTGCATCCAGCGACGGAGTTTCCAAGGTCGCCGATCTGAAGCTTGCCCGTGCCATCCAAGAATCTCTTTTGGTTGACGTTCCCGAACCTTCCCATTCCACGCCCGAGCTAGTTATTGACCAGGCATCCGGGGCGAACATAGGGCCTTCGTCCCTCGCTGTTGAAGAGGGCGCTCCAGCGAATGATGAACCGGCGGAGCGGAAGAGCCGTAGACTGCTCCTTGGGAAGGGAATGGTCGTGGAACAAAGGAAGGCGGTAACTCGCCGTCCAGAATCGAGACTGGTCTTGTTGGGCGACGCCATCCGACCGGTGAGGGCTGCGCTTCTGAGTACGGCCGAGGTAGATGCTACTCCTCCGAGTGCCAAGGGCGAAAGCATATCGGCTGCCACCGTTGAGACCATAGACGTGGGGGTAACTGTCGTTATGCCAACCTCCGAACCCGCGGACATGCCGCTGTTAGAAGATGTCGAGGCGGCCCCTGAGCCAGTGGATGTGCCACCGTCGGGAGGTATTGAGGCGGCCCCCGAGCCAGCTGACGTGCCGCAGCTGGAGCATGCCCAAGTGAGCACGCTGGAGACGGGTCGTAGATGTCAAATAATGATTCCCATAAGTTATAACTTGCTGCTGGAGAGCGAGCAGGCCGCGACGGATTTGTCCTTATTGTGCGGGGTTGCCGAAGCGAAGTTGCTGAAGACGATGAGTGATAAGGACTTGTCTCGTCGAGTTTTCGGCGCCTCTCTGTAGGTATGACTTGATATATTATTCGTTTTACTTTTCTTTTATTTTGAGGGTTTAACTTGTCTTCTCTCTCCTTTTTTGCAGACCCTTATTCTGGAGGCCGAGCGGAGCCGAAGGGATCGGAAGAAAATAACTACCCTTCGGAAGGCATCGCAGAAGTACAAGGAGGTCCGCGAAAAACACAAGGCGCTCCGGACTGCTTTTCCCAAGAGCCAGATTTCCGCCTCCTCTAAGAGAGTGTACAGTCACTGGAGGAACAACTGCGTAAGCAGACGGCCCAACTTGAAAGGGCGAATGCTAACCTGCTGAGCTAGAGAGCCTTCTCAAATAGTGGGAGGGGGAACTGGATCTGGGCCGCGTAGCAATAATGGAGGCGGGTGAGCTATGCGCCAAAGTTGACGCCTTATCGGCCGAACTTCAAGGTGTTTCGGCCAAAGCGGCAGTTGCTCATCAAGCGAGGCCATTGGCCCAGTTGGAGACATGCCTCGCAAAGCCCGGGACATACTGGTGTATACAGAGGCGAGGCGGACTGTGTTCGAAGAGTTGTTGGCCACTGGCAGAGCTACCAAGGCTGAAGTCAACGAGTAGAGCCGTCTGGTCAGGACAACTCGTGAACCCTGTGGCTACGACCCTGATTCCCTAGTTCAGACGGGCGGCTCCTTTACTGATGCGGACCAGCTGGGCACCGGGTCCTGGATCGAGAGGATGTTTCGGGATGAAGGTGAGGACGGCGTTGATGGGGCGGAAAGAGACGGAGGAGGCCTTGATAGTTGAATAGGGTTTATGTATACTTGTAACCTGTCCCCCCCCCCCCCTTTTGTAATTTTTTAATCATATTTCAATAAAGAAACTCTCTTTTTTTTTATATTGACTTCTCTAATCTTCTTCTTTTGCTTTTATTTCCTTACTGTTCGAGGTCGACTTTAATAAAAAATTTGAATGGCGAAGGCCCTTTGCCTGACTCCTGGCTCGAACGGGGGCAAACCCATACTTTGACGTCGGGGGCACTTAGCCTGAGTCCCAGTTTGTGCGAGGTCGGGCTTATACGTCTTGCGCAGCCGTCCTCTCGACCTTCCGTATTGCATTGGAGAGGCCGTACCCTTATCTTTTAGTTGTTAATGCCTTAGGCTTTTCATTTCAACTGTAGGAGGCCGTGACCCTTTCCTTTAGTTGTTTATGCCTTAGGCTTTTGTTTTACATGGAGGAGGCCCTAGCCTTCTCCTTTAGATGTTTAGGCCTTGGCCTTTTGTTTCACCTGGAAGAGGTCGGAGAATTCTCCTTTAGATGTTTAGGCCTTGACCTTTTGTTTCACCTGGATGAGGCCATAGCCTTCTCCTTTAGATGTTTAGGCCTTGGCCTTTTGAAACGACTGGAGGAGGCCGTAGCTTTCTTATTTAGATGTTTAGGCCTTGGCCTTTCGAAATGACTGGAGGAGGCCATAACTTTCCCCTTTAGTTGTTTAGGCCTTAGCGTTTCGTGCATTATGGCGGATGGCCGTAGCCTTTCATGCACTATGGTCGTAGCCTTTCATTCATTGGAGATGGTCGTAGCCTTTCGTACATTATGGCCATAGCCTTTCTTTTATTGGAGATGGTCGTAGCCTTTCACACATTATGGCTGTAGCCTTTCATTCATTGGAGATGACTGTAGCCTTTTGTACATTATGTCTGTAGCCTTTCATTCATTGGAGATGGCCGTAGCCTTTCATGCATTATGGTCATACCCTTTCATTCATTGAAGATGGATGTAGGCTTTCATACATTATGGTCGTAGCCTTTCATTCATTGGAGATGGCCGTAGCCTTTCGTACATTATGGCCATAGTCCTAGTCCCTGTTATGCGCTATTCGTGCCGAATGGTACGCTTGGCACATCAGAATAATCTTGTAAGCGATTCCGGACATCTCCTTCGTCGCTTCATTAAAAACCTCTCCGGGAAAACCCAACTGGGACAAAACCCGGGAGAGGGAAAAAGAAAACGACTTGGGGGTGCCTCTTAGAAGTGGAAACGCTTGAGGTGTGAGATATTCCAGTTGTTTTGGAGTATCTTTCCATCCCTGGTCTCCAGCTTGACGGAGCCCTTGTCTGCTGCTGCGATGATTTTGTAGGGTCCGTCCCAATTGGTGCCCAATTTCCCCTCGTTGGGATCTTTGGATGCCAGTGATTTGGCTTTTAGCACGTAGTCGCCTGTCTTGAGTGGGTGAATTTTCATCCTTTTGTTGTTGTATCTCTCGACCTGCTGTTTCTGCGCCACTAACCTGATGTGGGTCATTTCTCTTCTTTCTTCAGCCTCGTCCAAGTCTTGTAGTCGGCTTGTGTCGTTCTCGTCTTCGCTTATGTGTGAGTATCTGAGACTTGGTTTGCCAACTTCAACAGGTATGACAGCATCGATTTCGTAGACTAATAAGTAGGGAGTCTCTCCTATGTAGGATTTGGGGGTGGTTCTATGTGCCCATAATACTTCTGGTAGCAGCTCAGGCCACAAACCCTTGGCGTCTTCAAGTTTCTTCTTCAGGATGTTCAATATGGTCCTGTTGGATGATTCCGCTTGGCCTTTGGTGGCTGGGTGATATGGTGTTGAGAGTATTCTTTTGATGTGCCATTTGTCGAAAAAGTCGGTTGTCTTTTATCCTATGAAATGTCGTCCGTTGTCGCACGTTATTTCTTTGGGGATGCCGAAGCGGCATATGTTCTTCCAGATGAAGGCTATGACTTCTTACTCGTGGATTTGGGCGTAGGCGCCTGCTTCTACCCATTTAGAAAAATAATTAGTTAGAACTAATAAAAAGTATACCTTTCCTCGTCCAGCAGGCAGCGGTCCGACTATATCTATCCCCCATTTGATGAATGGCCATGGGGAAGTGACCGAGTGGAGGGGTTCCCTCGGCTAATATATCATAGGAGCGAACCTTTGTCATATTTCGCATCGTCGGACGTAGTCTGCTGCATTTTTTTTCATGGTGGGCCAATAGTAACCGGCCTGTACAGACACCGCACGAGTGCTTTGTTTCCCGTATGGGCGCCGCAATGACCCTCATGGACCACTTCCAGTACCGGAGTCATCTGGTTGGGCCCCAGGCATATGGCTAGGGGTCCTCCAAAAGTTCTTTTGTAGAGATCACCGTTCATTAGGCAGTATCTTGCCGCTTGTGTGCGAAGCTTCCTGGCCTCTTTTTTTGTCGTGCGGTAGATGCCCTTCCTGCAAGTACGATAAAAACTGGTTACGTCAGTCCCAAGTTAGGTGTAGAGAGAATACCTCGTTGAGATCGATGGCGGTATGCATGAGGCTGACGGTGCTTTCTTTGCTCAGGTTAGTGGCCGCTACGGCCAGTTTGGCCAACCCGTCGGCTTCGGCATTGTGTACCCTACGAACTTGTTCGAAGCGACACTCGTCAAATTGGGCCATCAATTTACAGACCTCAGCTTGATATTTTTGTAATCTTTGCTCCTTGATCTGGTAGGCCCCAGCGACTTGATTTATCACAAGTTATGAGTCGTAATGCAAGATCAGTCGCCAGGCCCCGTATCTGGCGGCTAATTTCAAACCTGCAATAACAGCTTCGTACTCTGCTTCGTTGTTAGTCATATCGGTGTATCGTATGGACTAGCGAATGACCTCGCCCATGGGGACCTCGAGAATGAGTCCCAATCCCGATCCCGAGGCATTCACAGCCCCATCGGTATGGAGTATCCAAGGGTCCATGTTAGGGGCCGTTTGCAGGGCCTCCCTCTCAGCCTCAGGCGATATGCCGGCACTGAAGTCAGCTATGAAATCGGTGAGGACTTGCGATTTGATGGCGGTTCTGAGGATATAGGTGATATCGTGCTCGCTAAACTCTATAGCCCATCTGGCGAAATGGCCCGACAGTTCGGGCTTATGTAGGATGCTTCTTAGAGGGAAGGTGGTCACTACTCGGATGGAGTGGCACTGGAAGTAAGGTCTTAGCTTTCGGGAAGCCGTGACCAATGCCAATGCCAGCTTCTCGAGGTATGGGTACCGAGTCTCGGCGTCCACTAGAGTCTTACTAATGTAATAGATAGGTGATTGCGTACCTTTTTGTTCGCGGACGAGCACTGCGCTGACCGCCACCTCGGAGACCGCCAGATATATCAGTAGGGGTTCGTTTGGTTCCGCCTTTGCCAACAGTGGTGGGGATGTCAGGTACGTTTTCAACTCTTGGAGGGCCTTAACGTATTCGTCACTCCAGTGGAAGCCGTTATCTTTTCTCAACACATTGAAGAACTTGTGGCACCTGTCTGATGATCGGGAGATGAAGCGAGAGAGGGCGGCTATTCGGCATGTCAACTTCTGAACCTGCTTCTTGCTGGTAAGTGTTTCGGTATCGAGGAAATTGCCTTAATATGATCGGGGTTGACCTCGATCCCTCTCAGTGATACAAGGAAACCGAGGAATTTCTCGGATGCCACGCCAAAAGCGCATTTTTTGTGGTTCAGCTTCATCCCGTAACTGTTCAATATTTCGAAGGCCTCTCACAAGTGATCTATATGATCCTCCTTTTTTGCTTATTTGACTAGAATGTCGTCGATATAAACCTCCATGGTTCTCCCGAGTTGTTTTTCGAACATCTTAGTGACCAACCTCTGGTAAGTGGCCCCCGCGTTCTTCAGCCCGAAGGGCACCACCCGGGAGCAGTAGGTCCCTTGGTGGGTGATAAAGGTGGTTTTCTTCTGATCCTCCTCGGCCATCAGAATTTGGTTATAGCCGGAATACACGTCCAAGAAGCTTAATAGCTCATGCCCAGCTGTGGCGTCGATCAGCTGGTCGATGTGGGGCAGGGGAAAGAGTCCTTAGGGCATGCCTTGTTCAGGTCGGTGAAGTCAACGCACATCCTCCATTTTCCCCTTTTCTTCTTGACCATTACCACGTTAGCGATCCATTGCGGGTACTTTCACTCTCTGACTGAACAGTTGGCCAGTAACTTGTCTACCTCCTCCCAGACCGCCTCGTTAATGGCAGCGTTGAATGTTCTCCTGCCTTGTTTTACTGGTGGGTGTAATGGATCCATGTTGAGCCGGTGTGTGGCGATATCTGACCAGATCCCGGGCATATCTGCATGGGAAAAAGCAAACATATCTGCATGTTTTGTCAAGAATTCATGGTACTTAACCGGATTCACGAGCCCGTGACCGATGTAGGCCTTCTTCTCGGGGTCGTTCTGGTATAGCTGAATTGGGTTGAGCTCCTCGGCCGTAGTATTGCAGGCTTCTATGATGTTTGGATCCCTTATGGCGTCGGCCGTCGGGTCTACTTAGGTCCCCGACATGGTTTATTACTATGCCTGCGCGCTCGCCCCACTTAATTGTATGGTGTGAGCACAATCTTGAGTTATTTTGTAACATTCCTGGGCTGTGCGTGGCTCCCCTTTGATGCTGAATATTCCCCGTGGGGTAGAGAATTTGACCACTTGACACAAGCTCGAGGGGACCGCTCGCATGGCATGTATCCATGGGCGTCCGATGATGACGTTGTAGGCTGTCTCCCGGTTCATCACATGGAAGGTGGTTTCCAGGGTGACTCCCCCCGCGAGGACGGGCAGGGTCACTTCTCCTTATGTGCGCTCTACTGCATTGTTAAAACTAGTTAGAGTTATGCACCTGGGGGTGATTCTATCCTCGAGTCCCATCTGTGCGAGGACTCTCGGATGAATGATGCAGGCACCGCTTCCGTCATCGATCATGATTCTCTTGACATTGGTATCAATGATACGCAGAGTAATAACTAAAGCATCATAGTGAGGGAAACACAAACCGTCGGTGTCAGACTTATCGAAGGTGATACTCCCTTAGAGGTCATCGTACCGTTCGTGGGAGATGGTTCTGTTCAGTCGGTAGGTGTTGGTGAATTTGACATAGTTGATGGTGGCGTCATCCCCCTCTTCGACGATCATGTTTACCGTACGTGTCGGAGAGGGCGACTTTAGGGGTCGCCTAGAGTGCTCCCGTCCGCGTGCAAAATTAGCTTTCCCCTTGTCGCTGAGCAGTTCCTTCAGGTAGCCCTGGTTGAGCATTCTGACGACTTCCTGCCGTAGGCCGATACAGTCTTCAGTCCGGTTCCCTCGTTCTTGATGGAACTCGCACAGGACGTTGGATTTCCTCGTGGCTGGATCTGACTTCATCTTTTAGGGCCACTGCACCTTAGTACCGTGCTTCTCCAGTGCGTACACCACTTCTGAGGGTGAAACACAAAAGTTATGTGAAGAAAGTAGAGGGGGCATACCTCGATCGTTTCTGAGTGGGGCAATGTGACGCTGCACGGCATCTGTATGACGCAGGGGCGGAAGCGAAGATCTTGCGTAGGGTTGGTGTCGTTCCTTGCTGGGGTGAGGGGGGAGTTCCCGGCGTCCCTCACGCCGTCGATCTCTCCTTGTGTCTGGTGCACGGCCGCCAGCCACCGGGTTGGCCCGTTAAGATCTTCTTCATCTGCCCGCACCTCGGCGCAGTAAGCATTGTGGATCTCGTCCCAAGTGGTGGGAGGGTACTTCATGAGCCGGCTTAGCAGCTTCTTGGTAGCCCTGGAGTCGTCCCTGCTGAGCCCTTTCTGGAAGGCTGCTAACGCCATTCCCTCCGACACATTCGGTAGGCTCATTCTTACCCTATTGAACCTGGTGAGAAAGTCCCTGAGGCCTTCGCCTGTGGTCTGTCTGACGGAGAATATATTGTTCGCCCTTGCTTCTCCTTTCTTAGCGCCTGCATGCGCGGTGACGAACTTGTCATCCATTTCCTCGAAGGTCGAGATCGCCTTGGCGGGTAGTTGAGAGTACCAGGTCAGCGCTCCTCCAGTCAGCATTTTGCCGAACTTTTTCAGCAGTACTAACGGTACCTGTTCTCTAGACAAGTCGTTACCTTTTACTGCAGTGACGTAGTGGATGAGGTGATCGTTGGGGTTGGTGGTTCCGTCGTACACCTTCAGGTATGGGGGCATCTTGAAGGTTTTTGGGATGGTGCAGGGTGCCGCTTCTTCGGAGTAGGGTTGTTCCACAAACATTCCTACATCCCGTTTGGGTAGTAGTTTAGGTGCCCCGGGAATCTTATCAACCCTGTCTTGGTGCTCCTTCATCTGTTCGCGGAGGACCTGGTTTTCGCCCTCCATTTCCTTCACTTTTCTAAGGATGGAGGCCAGTGTGTCGTTGTGTGTCTGCGTCTTGAGAAGTTGGCCGTTGGTCGGCGTTTCTTCCTGTTCGTCTATCGCGGTGGTGTTGCTTGTTGCCGGAGCGGTGTTTTCGCAACCTTGCGGTGGCTTTTCCATCAAGCTGCTCAAGGTGCTAGTCAGCCATTCCTCCAGTAGCCTTTTGACCGCTGGAGGTGCCTCTTTTGGATTGGAGTCCCTTTCCAGCGGGGTGGGGGAGGTTTCTGCTTCAGGCGCGGCAAAGGGAGTAACGTTGATGGTTGTGCTTCCACCAGCCTCGTTCATGGCACTCAGGAGGTTTGTGGTAACTTCTGCCATAGCCTTGGGTCGCGTGTTACTTTCAAGCATTTCGAAACATTTTCCGATGATCGAATCTTGAGAATGTATACTACGACTTTGATTCTCGAAATCCCCACAGACGGCGCCAAATTGTTTTACTCAAAAGTTGTTGAATACCTTTGAACAAATCAATCAATGTAAATAAAGGGACAATCGGAATCAATGGTAACATATATTGAAGATTGATCGTCGGGTTGGTATATACAGATTATCTTTATAAGAAGACAATAAAATTTAATCAAGTATCAAGAACAAATGAGTAGTAGAAGTGATGATAATAGAGAGAATAATGATATATATATAGAGAGAGAGAGTTATGTTATTAATGATCGGTCCCCTTACACATGGGGGGACCCTTCTTTATATAGGGAAGAGGTCCCCTCTCCCAACTATTACATCGCCACTAAGGTATTACAAATATAACAAAAATATGAGAAGGGGGAGATTGGGGACGTCCACCTAGACAGGTCCGCCGACTCGACATTTTAGGGACGGGACTGTATCCCTCTTGGCGTACGGCCATAAGGGAGGACGTCTCCGAATGTCATCGTCCTCATGAGGAGGCGTCCCCGTCCTGCACTTTATCCGGATCGGCCACGCATACATACAGACCAGCCTTATTTGGCGTCTGATTTGTCCTTATACAGAGACAATTCGAGCAATTGGACAACACAATAAAAGATTTGATAGACTTGAAAGTAAGCTGACACTTTGATTTGCGAGAGGTATTTTGCTCTCGTTTTGCCATATATTTCGGCTTAATTTTTTTATTATTTTAAAAAAATATTATTTATTTATAAAATATGATCATATTTTGAAATCTTTTTTTTTTTTTGATATATGCAAGGATTAGTTTCAATAAAATTTATGTCCAAATGATAGCTTGGTGTTATGTTAACATGAAGTGAAGAGGCTACAAAACAACAATGAGTATTACTACTAGTTTTATGTTTGTAACTACTATTAGAATGGCGGGCAAACACATTAGATACTAATACCAATACCAACTTTTCATCAAAATAAAAAATGCATCTAGACTATGAATATCTTATGTAGCCACGTAACATTAATGAGGAAATAACACATAATACCTATCAAGGCCTAAGTAATTACCCGGTATTGCCCACTTTAAAATTAATTACAATTTTTACCTATACATATAAACTTATTATCGGACAACTCACTTTCATATTTCCCCTTTAATTTGCTTTGCCCAAGTGAGGGGCTATGGAAAATGCAAATCTGTTTTCCTTTTTATTTTATTATATGAATTGAATCACATTATTTTTTACTATCTCTTTGTCTATGATATGTACATTGACTGTAAAAATATATATTAATAATTATTTGAAAAATAAAAATAAAATAGGATATTCACCGTGAGAAAAATGGACAAGAGGAATAAGTTGATCGGAGAAACTATCGGTTATCGTGCATACCCAAATTTTAAAAGGATTGTTCTGAATTTTTGTCCACAATTTCAATAAATAAATAATAATATTTATTAACATTAATCATATTTATTAACACTAATGGAATTCCATGGACATATTTAGTAACATTGATAATATTTATTAAAACTAATGGAATTCCATGGAAGTATTATTTTAGTTAATAATTGAATTTAAAATAAAAAAGTAAACTTTTTACGTACAATTGTACGCCTTGTTGGTATAATTATATACTATATTGGTATCATATGTTTGGAATATTTTTTCGTTGTATTAGCTATATTTAATTGTTGCACTATTTGATTTTTCTATAGTAATAGTAGAATAGTACAATATCTTAAATTTTTTTAATTTCTTTTATACATGTGTATTATGTAATCATTTTGATATTTTTTATGTGTTTATTTTATATAATAGTGTTATAATATAATGTCATGAAATATATTCTTTTATTAATATGTAGTACACTATTTTTTTGATTTTTCTATTTATGCATGTGTATTATGTAATAGTAGTATAGCCATATAAAGTTTCGTGGAATTAATTAGTAGAATTGTAAATCCTATTGGTATAATTATATGTCATATTGGTATCATATGGTAGTTGTGATATTTTTTGGTCGTTTTAGTTGCATTTTTAAGTGAATTATATTCTGAACTAATTTATATGATCATATTTTGCTATGTTGAATTTTCTTGTACCTATGGACATAGATTTTGTGTATTATTTAATAGTTTTTATAGTTATATGCAACTGTTGGAACGACCCTGTATAATTATATACCCTATTAGTGATATCATATAATATATGGTATCATATACTAGTTGAGTCATTTTTCTACTTGTATTAGTTGCATTTAATTGGTACACTATTTACTTTTTTTTTTTAAATAATAGTAATATAGTACAATATATTGAAATACCTTATTATATTAATATGTGGTACACTATTTTTTTATTTTTCTCTTTATGCATGTGTGTTATGTAATAGTAGTATAGTCATATACAGTGGCGAAGCTAGAAAATTATTCAAGGGTGTTCAAACTTGAACACGAAAAAATAAATGTGGAGCTGCAAGTTCGATCTTGCATTCCCTGAAGCAGTTTTGACCACCCTTTGTCACTGGGCTATGACTCTTTATTGTTACAAGGGTGTTCAATATGTATTAGATATATATAAATCTTAATATTTTACCTATATACACTGTATTATTTTTCGACGAAGGGTGATCGGTTGACCACCCTTGCTACCATGTAGCTTCGCCTCTGGTCATATAGTTGCCGGAAATTAACTAGTAAAAATGTATACCATGTTGGTATAGTTATATACCATATTGGTATCATATGGTAGTTTGAACATTTTTTGGTTGTTTTAGTTGCATTATAAGTGAATTATATTATGAAATTATTTATATCAACATGAGTTGCAATAATGCTGGAATTTTTGTGCGTCGATAGACATAGATTATGTGTATTAATAGTTTTTATAGTTATAGGCAATTATTGGAACAACCCCATACAACTAAATATCCTCTTAGTTTACGAAATGAACAAGTGTTTTTGCGAATATTTAGCTTGCAATACGAGCATGTAATTTTCTCACACTTTTATTGCGTTTTTTTAATATTTTGGTAGAGTAATATAGTCGGAGATAGTTGTAACAATATACTAGATAAATTATATGCTCTGTTGGTATACATATACACCATATTGGTATCACATGTTACTAGAAGTTTTTTTCGCTACTGATACTTTTGTTCTATTTTTTAATATTTTATTATTATTTTTATTCTAACTAGTATATATGGAGATTTGATTGCCATAAATTATGTTTTCTTGCTCTATAACTGGTTGTATTACATGTAATGGTAGAGTGTGTATTGATATTTATATTGAAGGAGATCAATGTTTGCATGACAATCACGTGTTGATTCTTTGAATATGATTATGTAATTTATGGTGCTCAATAGCAGTCAATGCGATATTCAGTATAATAGATCAAGTGATAACTGATATTATTTCAGTTTAATAATTGAATTTAAAAAATAAGAAAGAAAAATAAAATTAAAGGTTTATTTTACTTGTTATATTAAAAAAACGTGAACAAATATTTACTATATCAATTATTTTTCTTATTGTATAAAAAATAAAAAAAAATAGTAAAACCGGTAAATAAAATTAGATTATGAAGAGAAAAAAATATTAAAAAAGAAGTTAAATGAAATTAGAAAAGGAAAAAAGAAAAAATTAAGAAGAAAAAGAGAAAAAAGAAAAGCAGAAAAGAAAAAAAGAAAAAAAGAAGAAGAAAAGAAGCATAGAAATAAAAAAGAATTGGAGAATAAAGAAAAAATTCCATACAAAAACTACTATGTGTAAGAAATGCAATTAGTTTATGGGTAGAAAAATAAATGGGTAGACAAGAGTAAATAGTTTAGTTTTTATAGGTAACTGTGTCAGAACCCCAACATTAATCCAGTGGACTATTGAGCATATTTTGGAGCATTTGGTACTGGAAACCATTCGATGTTTTAAAGCGCAGCGCGTGAGGCGAGGTGGTTACCTTTACCGAGGCGAGAATCTTTAAATTTTATTAACTTTAAAATATTTAAGATAGTATAAAATAAAAAATAAATAAAATATTAAATTAAAATCGCAAAATTAAAAAATTTTATTAAAATTACAAAATTATAACAAATAATCTATTTAAAATATTTATAAATTATAATTTAACTATGAATAATACAAAAGTATGACCTATATCATAATATGCAAATTAACTGCGACGTCGATACAACTCAAATATTAAAAGTAATGTATTCAATGTGAAATCTTATATATGTCATTTAAGGAGTAATGCAGGCCCGCATATGCGACAAACCCTCCGCATCTGCGGCTCCAGTCCTGGCCTCCGATTTTCGCATCTACGGCTACACCACCGCACCTGCGGTTCCCACACTGCTGGTGCGGTTAATACAGAACCAACAGTTTCAGCTGCATTTTCCATGTTCCAAACTCTCCGTTAACCATCTGAAATAATCCCGAGCCACTCGGAACCGCAACCAGACATACCAACAAGTCACACATCAACATACGAACTTAGTTGAACCTTCGGAACACTCTAAACAACATCAAAAATACCAAATTACCCTTGGATTCAAGCCTAAGAAGTTCAAAATTAACTTCTAAATTTCGCAAACAACGCTGAAAGCTACTAAATCACCTCTGAACGACTTGAATTTTTGCACGCACGTCACAAATAATACTACGAAACACTGATCTTGGAAATTGGAACCGGCAAAAAATGCTTATATTGGCCAGAGAGGAAAAAATATATACTAATTCAATTTAAAAATACATACCAAAAAAGAACGTATAGATGAAAACCATTTATGTACAGAAATACTAGCCAAGAAAGAAAGATGATTGGAAATGAAACTTCTCTTATTTTCGATAGATTGATGATGAAATTCGGTCTATATTTGCAGCGTGAAAGACAGACCAGTCCTAGACAAAATTGACATATGATCTAGCCAAAGTCACTATCACTTTCCCTACTATTAAAAAAATTGCAAAATGTGAACAAAAAGACATGAAACATTATATAGCAAATCTATGAAACAACAAATCATAAATAGGGTTTCAGCAAAAATAGAAAAATATCCATAAAAAAAGTTTGCTAGATCTATAGCACAAAATTCATCTAGATCTTTTTTTACTTAACAGCCAGTGCCACTTGTATGGGGACGAACCAGACGTAAAATAGAGGCGAGTACGTATATATGTACGGTCGATTCGGGTGCAGTATAGGTCGGGCCCGCCTCCTTACGAGGCCGCTAACATTGGGAGACGTCCTCCCTCGTGTCCGCATGGTGAAAAGGATGCATCCCCATCCATAGCAGCGTGTCAACAGGCCAGTCCAAGTGGACGTCCCCGACTCCCCCTCCCCAGTGTTTCTGTTGTAATAGTAATAGCCTTAGGGTGATGTAATATGTTCGCGAGGGGTCCCTCTATATAAAGGAGGGTCTCCCTCATTTGTAACACATGTATTATTGATCATTAATAGTATAACTCTCTCTCTCTACCATTTTTTTCTCTATTGTTATCACTTTATTGCTCATTTGTTCAAGCACTTGATTAAGCTTCATCATCTTTTCATAAGAGAAACATATACACGAATCCAAAGATCGGTCTTTAATATATATTACCATTGATTTCGATTTACCCTTCATTTATTTATTGATTGTCCCTAACCCATAAAGCAACCTATAGCCTTTTGTGTCCAACAATTTGGCGCCGTCTGTGTGGATTTCGAGAATCAAACTCGTAGTATACATTCGCAAGATCCGATCATCGGAAAAAGTCTGGAAATGATCGAAAATGACACTCGATCGAAAGATGTGGTAGAAATTACCACCAACCTCCTTAGTTCCATGAACGAGGCCGGTGGTAGCGCAGCCATCAACGCTACCCCTGATGTCGCGCCTGAAGCAGAGGCCTCCCCTCCCCCCTTTGGTAACCTTGCTACTGCACAGGAAAGGGACACCTCCACTTCAAAAGAAGCACCCCCAGCAGTCAAGAGGCTACTGGAGGAATAGTTGACCAGCACCCTGAGCAGCCTAGTGGAAAAGTCACCACGAGGCTGCGAGAATGCAGCACCAGCAACAAGCAACACCACCGCGACAGATGAACAGGAAGGAACACGAACCAACGGCCAACTCATCGAGACACAAACACACGATGACACATTAGCCTCCATCCTGAGGAAAATGGAAGAAATGGAAAGCGAAAATCAGGCCCTCCGTGAACAGATGAATGAGCACCAAGATAGGGTTGATAAGATCCCCGGGGCACCTAAACTACTACCCAAACGGGATGTAGGAAGGTTTATGGAACAATCCTACTCCGAAGAAGCATCACCCTACACCATTTCAAAGACCTTCAAGATGCCCCCTACCTGAAGGTGTACAACGGAACCACCAATCCCGAGGATCACCTCATTCATTATGTCACCGCTGTAAAAGGTAATGACTTGTCTAAAGACCAGGTACTATCAATGCTGCTAAAAATGTTTGGCGAAATGCTGACCGGGGGAGCATTGACCTGGTACTCCCAACTACCTGCCAAAGCAATCTCAACCTTCGAGGAAATGGCGGGCAAGTTTGTCACAGCACATATCGGCGCTAAGAAAAGTGGAAGCAAGGGTGAACGACATCTTCACCGTCAAACAAACCACAGGTGAAGGCTTCAGGGACTTCCTCGCTAGGTTCAACAGGGTAAGAATGAGCCTACCAAATGTGTCAGAATAAATAGCGGTAGCGGCCTTCCAGAACGGACTCAGCAGGGACGGCTCTAGAGCTACCAAAAAACTGCTAAGCCGGCTCATGAAATACCCTTCCACGACCTGGGACAAGATCCATAACATCTACTGCGCCGAGGTACGGGCAGACGAGGAGGATCTCAACGGACCAACCCGACGTCTGGTGGCCGTGCATCCGAATACAAGAAGAGATCGGCAACACGAGGGGCACCGGGAACTTCCCCCTCGTCCCAGCAAGGAGCGACACCAACCCTATACGAGGTCTTCACATCCGCCCCCTCGCCATACAAACGTCGTGCAATGCCACCTCGCCCCACTCAGAAACGAACGAGGTATGCCCCCTTTACTTTCTTCACATAACTTCTATGTTTCCCCTTCAAAAGTAGTGTACGCACTGGAGAAGCTTGGCACCAAGGTGCAGTGGCCCCAAAAGATGAAATCAGACCCAGCCACAAGAAAGTCAAACATCCTGTGCGAGTTCCACCAGGAACGAGGGCACCGGACCGAAGACTGCATTAGTCTGCGGCAAGAAGTCATCAGAATGTTCAACCAGGGTTACCTAAAGGAGCTGCTCAGCGACAAAGGGAAAGCCAATTTTGCACGCGAACGGGAGCACTCCCGGGGACCTCCAAAGCCGCCCTCTCCGAAACGTACGGTAAACATGATCGTCGGAGAAGGGGACGACGTCACCATTAACCACGTCAAATTCGCCAGCACACACCGATTGAAGAGGACCATCTCCCACGAATGGTACGATGACCTCGAAGGAAGTATCACCTTCGATAAGTATGAAGCCGACGGTTTATGTTTCTCTCATTATGATGCTTTAGTTATTACTCTACGTATCATTGATACTGATGTCAGGAGAGTCATGATCGATGACGGAAGCGACGCCTACATCATTCATCCGAGAGTCCTCTCATAAATGGGACTTGAGGACAGGATAACCCCCAGATGCATAACTCTAACTGGTTTAACAATGCAGTAGAGCATACATTAGGAGAAGTGACCCTGCCCGTCCTCGCAGGAGGCATCACCCTGGAAACTACCTTCCATGTGATGAACCAAGACACAGGCTACAACGTCATCATTGAGCGCCCATGGATACACGCCATGCGAGCGGTCCCCTCGAGTCTATACCAAGTGATCAAATTCCCTACCCCATGGGGAATATTCAGCATTAAAGGGGAGTCGCGCACAACATAGAAATGTTATAAAATAACTCAAGACTGCGCCCACACCAGGCAATTGAACGGGGCGAGCGCGGAAGCGTAGCAATCATCCATGTCGGGGACCCGACGGCCGACGCTATAAGAGACCCAGACATCGTAGAAGCCTGCAAAGCTACGGTTGAGGATCTCGACCCGGTTCAACTAGATCGGGATGACCCCGAGAAGAAGGCCTACATCGGTCACGGACTCGCCAATCCGGGTAAGTACCATGAATTCTTAACTAAACATGAAGACACGTTTGCTTTTTCCCATGTAGAACATGCCAGGGATCTCGCCAGATATCGCCACCCACTGGCTCAACGTGAATCCATTACATCCGCCGGTAAAACAAGTTAGAAGAAAGTTCAATGCCGCTATTAATGAGGCGGTCCGCGAAGAAGTAGACAAATTTCTAGCCAACGGCTCCGTCAAGGAGTTGAAATACCCGCAATGGGTCATTCACGTGGTAATAGTCAAAAAAGAGCGGGAAGTGGAGGATGTGCATGGATTTCACCGACCTAAACAATGCCTGCTGTAAGGACTCCTTCCCCCTGCCTCACATCGACCAACTAATCGATGCTACCGCCGGACACAAACTACTAAGTTTCTTGGACACCTATTCCGGCTATAACCAAATCCTAATGGCCGAGGAAGATCAAGAGAAAACCACCTTCATCACCCACCAAGGCACCTACTGCTACAGAGTGATGCCCTTCAGATTAAAGAACGCAGGAGCTACTTACCAAAGGCTGGTCACCAAGATGTTCAAGGAGTAACTTGGGAAAACTATGGTGGTTTACATTGATGACATGCTAGTGAAATTAGCGAGGAAGTAGGATCATATCGATCACTTGCGAGAAGCCTTCGAGATATTAAACAAATATGGAATGAAGCTGAACCCCGAGAAATGTTCCTTTGGCGTGGCGTCCGGGAAATTCCTTGACTTCCTCGTATCACAAAGAGGGAACGAAGTCAACCCCGGCCAGATTAAAGAGATCGCCTCGATACCCTAGGCGCTCAACAGCAAGAAACAGGTTCAGAAGTTGACAGGCCGAATAGCCGCCCTCTCTCGCTTCATCTCCCGATCGTCAGATAGATGCCATAAATTCTTCAGTATGCTGAGAAAAGACAACGGATTCCACTGGAATGACGAATGCATCAAATCCCTCCAAGAGTTGAAAGCGTATCTGACGTCCCCACCATTATTGGCAAAAGCAAAACCGGGTGAACCCCTACTGACATATCTGGCCGTCTCTGAAGTCGCAATCAGCGCAGTACTCGTCCGCAAAGAAAAAGGTACATAATCACCTATCTATTACATTAGTAAAACTCTAGTGGATGCCGAGACTCGGTACCCACACCTCGAGAAATTGGCATTGGCATTGGTCACAGCTTCCCAAAAGCTGAGACCCTATTTCCAATGCCACCACATCCGAGTGGTGACCACTTTCCCTATAAGACTACACAAGCCCGAACTGTCGGGCCGTCTCGCCAAATGGGCCATAGAGCTCAGCAAGAACAACATCACATATATCCCCAGAACTACCATCAAATCACAAGTCCTCGCCGACTTTGTAGCCGATTTCAGTGCCAAAGTCTCGCCTGAGGCAGAGAAGGAGGCCCTGCAAATGACTCCTAATATCGACCCCTGGATACTCCACACCGATGGGGCCGCGAACGCTTCGGGATTGGGACTGGGACTCTTTCTTGAAGTCCCTACGGGCAAAGTCATTCGCCAGTCCATACGATGCCCCAAAATGACTAACAACGAGGCGGAGGGACTATCTGTATGGGGGCGAACCGGACGTAAGATGAGGCGAGTACGTATATATGTACGGTCGACTCAGGTGCAGTACAGGTCAGGCCCGCCTCCTTATGAGGCCGCTAATATTGGGAGACGTCCTCCCTCGTGTCCGCACGGTGAAAAGGATGCGTCCCCGTCCATAGCAGCGTGTCAACAGGCCAGTCCGAGTGGACGTCCCCGACTCACCCTCCCCTGTGTTTCTGTTGTAATAGTAATAGCCTTAGGGCGATGTAATATGCTGGCGAGGGGATCGTCCCTCTATATAAAGGAGGGTCTCCCTCATTTGTAACACAGGTATTATTGATCATTAATAATACAACTCCCTCTCTACTGTCACACCCCTTTTTTTTTTAAAACTTTTCCTTCCCACTAAACCCTCTTTAAATTAAAAAAAATTTTAGTAAAAAAAGCTTGAAAAGGGTTTTTCAATTTTGAAAGTGACAAAAATGTGTGTTTAAAAGGAATTAACTCAGAGTCGCCACCTGACATTGATTTCGGTGTGCCAAGCCACCGTTTTTTTAAAATAATTTTCCTTTAAAACACTTTAGACTTCAAAACTAAGTCTGCACCAGAGATTCGGGTAAGGGGGTTCATTTGACTCGGGGAGAAGGTGTTAGGCACTCCCCAAGTCCCGTGAAGATCACGGTTGCGTACTCGATCTAGTTGGCTTTCAAAACATTCAAATTGAGGTAAAAATAAACAAAAATAGAATAAGCACACAAGAGGCTCGAGGTCGTCCCCACCTAATTAAAAGAAAATGAAAAGGAAAAGAAAAATCCTAAGCTAACCTATACTACGACTTATCCACCATGCTCGTCAAGGCCTCTAAAATATTTACATACTTCTTCGGGGCATACCCCGGATAATAATATTTACAAACTTCTCGAGGTATTTCCCGGATGATGAACTAAAGGAAACGACCTCTCGCCTCAAAATAACAAATATCCTAAAGATTGCCTAACCATGTGTTATCGACCTAAAGCATGCCACTAACGTTAAATTGGTGCCAATCTACCTAAATGAGAAATTAAGAACATTAAACAACTTTTGTTTTGCCTCATTCCATAACTTTAGATCCAATTGTTATTTTAAACCACTTCTTCCCAAACCATTCTTTTAAATTCAACAACTAGTAGCTTCATTTTCCAATTCGAAGAAAGCATACGATTTGTATAACTAAACGTGCGATTCTAATTCACTCCGACCAATTCAAGCAAACATATGAGCGAGCAAATTCAAAATCACCAACAACGAGTCACAAAATCGAACCAACAAGCAGATAGTTAACACTAAAACGAGTAAAGGATTGAGGTATTGAACCTTATGGCGCGAAGCTTTTTGATTAATTGAGAGAGCGCAAGAATAACACCTCGGGTCTACCGAATCCAATTGCAAAAAATACAGCAGCAACAGAAATCAAACCGGTACCGCGAGCCAGCTTCGAATCGGCAACTAGAATCGAAACCTCGAACTTCGACCACACTCCACTTCAAATTCAAATCAACTCCACGAGAAAGGATAAAAATCAGAAGATGAAGTTTGTTTTTCCGGACTTCAAAAATGAATTTTCTTCAATGTATTGACTAGCCAAAAACTACGACAAAGCCGGGTGATACAGCGACAACAGAATCAATCAGGTGCCGCGAACCAGTAGTGAAACTCGATCCGCAATGGAAATCTCGAATCGGAAAACTCATTCGGAACTAACAGTATCCGACCAACAACAAAATAGAGTTTCGACTGAAATCAACTAGCTCAAACTCGATTGAATTCCATGAATTTTAGAAAAATCAAAAATCAGAAAGGAGAAGCCAGAATTTGACATGGAAATCAATGGATTCAATTTCAAAATCAAAATGAGAAAATCCTGTATGCACACTTCCTCTATTTCTCGCTGACGTTGCTATTCCATGAGTGGAGTGTGAGTCACCCCTACTAGTGTTCGCGAGTTCAGGTGGGGGTCTGGGCGGCTGGGGTCGCTGGTTTTCCGGCGAGTAGGTGGGTGAGTCACTGGCGATGATTTTGGAGTGAGGGAGATGTGTGTGCGGCGGCAGTGAGTCTTCAGCTGATGTAGTGTAGTATTGTTGTCTAGGGTTTGTCTTGTTCTTGTTGAAGAAGAGAGGGGAGCAACGGCTGTAGGGGTTGTCGGCGGGATGGGCGGCCGGCTGAATGAAGTAGCAGAGGCGGCTGGGTTGGGATGGAGGCTGGCGGCTGTAGGGGTTTTTTTGTGTTCTTCAGGTTATGAAGAAGAAATGGTTTTTTGGTTAAAAAAATCTGATGGGGTTGTGGGCATGGGTAAGATGTTTGGGCCTCAAATTTGGGCCTTAACATTGGGTTAAAAACAAATACCCAATCCTTAATTCAATTACTTTTAATATAAGATAAATATATTATGTAATGCAAAAATTAATTTAATTAATTAAACTAAATTATATATATATATATATATATATATATATATATATATAATATGAAACTATTTTTTTGTATTTTTCAATTTTATGATAAAAATAATGTAAAAGAGTTAAAATTAGTGTAAATAACTATATGACACCTAAATTAAATATTCTACGCTAAAACGGGTGAAATTTCGGGTATGGTCAAAAATTACGTGTCTACAGCTGCCCCTCTTTGACTGAAAATACAAAGTATTTTCAGACAAAGAATGACTAGACATGATTTTTGACCTGACCCTTATTTAAAGACCAACTAGAAGAAAAGAAAATGTGACCGAGCTCTGGTATCTGAGCTGCCTACATATCCTCGGCTATAGAGGAATCAGGCCACGTGTAGTTCAGAAGTGAATGAGATGATGGAGTTTACCGAGGTGGAGAGTCGAGTCGAGTCGAGTGCCGTCGAGGTTCCGGTTCGCGGTCCTGTTGTTACATCAAAATCAGAAAATGAAAAAGACTAACTAAACCTGATAACTATGAGTTACAAGATTCCTATCTCTAAGTCTTCTGAAGCTTGATCTTGATTCTTGAATGGTTCTTCATGCAGACTTCAGATCTGAACCTTGATGCTCGCTAGATGCAGGTGTTAGCTCGTTTTTCCTCTTCTTTTCGAATCAAAACTGGACATACAATGCTTGTGACTTTAGTCATGTCTTTAGCGATCCACCTCTTGACTCGGCCTCTGCATTTTGGACTCACCTCCCTTTTCTCTTTTCCTTTTTTTCTTTTCTATTCTGGATTGAAATTCCTTACGTTGATCACCTCGGATTATTGACTCGTATTCTTGCCGCGAGCTTCTGCTACTTCTAGCAAGAACTGATTTCTGAAATGATTTCCCTCATTATCCAGGTGGGTGCCTCACATTACAGCAAAACAAACAAAACAAAAGAAACTTTTCTGCCCCAGTTTGGGACTGGGGCATAAATCTGAATGTTAATTGGATCATGCTACCTACAAAGCTCTCAAAATTCTAAAATTAAATCCCATTATCCAGGAGGGTCCTCAGAATTCCAAAATTAAATCCCATTATCCAGGAGGGTCCTAAAAACTTAAAATTAAATCCCATTATCCAGGAGGGTCCCGAAAACTTAAAACTAAATCCCATTATCCAGGAGGGTCCCGAAAACTTAAAACTAAATCCCATTATCCAGGAGGGTCCTGAAAACTTAAAATTAAATCCCATTATCCAAGAGGGTCCTGAAAATTCTAAAATTAAATCCCATTATCCAGGAGGGTCCTGAAAATTCTAAAATTAAATCCCATTATCCAGGAGGGTCCTGAAAATTCTAAAACTAAATCCCATTATCCAAGAGGGTCCTGAAAACTTAAAATTAAATCCCATTATCCAGGAGGGTCCCTGAAAACTTAAAATTAAATCCCATTATCCAGGAGGGTCCTGAGAATTCCAAAATTAAATCCCATTATCCAGGCGGGTCCTGAAAATTTAAAACTAAATCCCATTATCCAGGAGGGTCCTGAAAACATAAAACTAAATCCCATTATCCAGGAGGGTCCTGAAAACTTAAAATTAAATCCCATTATCCAGGAGGGTCCCGAAAACTTAAAACTAAATCTCATTATCCAGAAGGGTCCTGAAAACTTAAAATTAAATCCTATTATCCTGGAGGGTCCTCAAAACTTAAAACTAAATCCCATTATCCAGGAGGGTCCTGAAAACTTAAAATTAAATCCCATTATCCAGGAGGGTCCTGAAAATTTAAAATTAAATCCCATTAACCAGGAGGGTCCTGAAAACTTAAAATTAAATCCCATTATCCAGGAGGGTCCTGAAAACTTAAAATTAAATCCCGTTATCTAGGAGGGTCCTGAAAACTTAAAACTAAATCCCATTATCCAGGAGGGTCCTGAAAACTTAAAATTAAATCCCATTATCCAGGAGGGTCCCTGAAAACTTAAAACTAAATCCCATTATCCAGGAGGGTCCTGAAAACTTAAAACTAAATCCCATTATCCAGGAGGGTCCTGAAAACTTAAAATTAAAATCTCATTATCTAGGAGGGTCCTGAAAACTTAAAATTAAAATCTCATTATCCAGGAGGGTCCTGAAAACTTAAAACTAAATCCCATTATCCAGGAGGGTCCTGAAAACTTAAAATTAAATCCTATTATCCAGGAGGGTCCTGAAAACTTAAAATTAAATCCCATTATCCAAGAGGGTCCCGAAAACTTAAAATTAAATCTCATTATCCAGGAGGGTCCTGAAAATTCTAAAATTAAATCCCATTATCCAGGAGGGTCCTGAAAATTCTAAAATTAAATCCCATTATCCAGGAGGGTCCTGAAAATTCTAAAATTAAATCCCATTATCCAGGAGGGTCCTGAAAACTTAAAACTAAATCCCATTATCCAGGAGGGTCCTGAAAACTTAAAATTAAATCCCATTATCCAGGAGGGTCCTGAAAACTTAAAACTAAATCCCATTATCCAGGAGGGTCTTGAAAACTTAAAATTAAATCCCATTATCCAGGAGGGTCCTGAAAACTTAAAACTAAATCCCATTATCCAGGAGGGTCCTGAAAACTTAAAATTAAATCCCATTATCCAGGAGGGTCCTGAAAACTTAAAATTAAATCCCATTATCCAGGAGGGTCCTGAAAATTCTAAAACTAAATCCCATTATCCAGGAGGGTCCTGAAAATTCTAAAACTAAATCCCATTATCCAGGAGGGTCCTGAAAATTCTAAAACTAAATCCCATTATCCAGGAGGGTCCTGAAAATTCTAAAATTAAATCCCATTATCCAGGAGGGTCCTGAAAACTTAAAACTAAATCCCATTATCCAGGAGGGTCCTGAAAACTTAAAATTAAATCCCATTATCCAGGAGGGTCCTGAAAACTTAAAACTAAATCCCATTATCCAGGAGGGTCCTGAAAACTTAAAATTAAATCCCATTATCCAGGAGGGTCCTGAAAACTTAAAACTAAATCTCATTATCCAGGAGGGTCCTGAAAACTTAAAATTAAATCTCATTATCCATGAGGGTTCTGAAAACTTAAAAAATTAAATCCCATTATCCAGGAGGGTCCTGAAAATTCAAAAATTAAATCCTAAGCCACGCTCACATCTTGGAGGATTTTGAATATAATTTTGCTCCCTGAACCATGCTTTTCCCATAGGAGGTCCATGTGGACTTAAATATTTCTTGCCCCTGCTTCAGACAAATAAAATCTTGTTAGTTTGAAAATGTGGTGGTTAGTTTGTGGCATTATTCCTGAGCATCTGCTTCCACCACTGCCATGCTTCATTCCGATTAGCTGCTTCGGGCTAGCAAGGAGTTGTTTGACCCTTTGATTGGAATTAGACCACAAAACCTCTGTCCTGAATCTCTCACATTCACTTGTTGCATTGTGTTTTTATTTTGAGAGTTGTTGAATCTTTGTATTCTCAAAATTCAAGATCCACTCAACTGCCTGAACCTCAATTATCACCATACTTCAAAACCATGTCAATTGTGATGTGCATGGCCAAACTCCGCTTTGTGCAATTGGAAAGCTGGTGGCAAATTTTAAAGTCATTTCTCACTTGTTCTGACCAAACAGACTCAAGAAGGGACTCAAACAAAACGAAAGGAACAAAATAAGGGACAAGGGAAAGAGATGATACTTAACAAGAAAATTACTAAGTAGAAACTTATCAGGTGTGGATGCCAACCCTAATGACCAGGACATGCACCTTTGGATCGAATGGCCTAATCTAAAAGCAAGTCTAATATTCAACTTATGTTGTACCTCTTCGTTGTGAAACTGGGCTTCAGCGCTTTAATTGTCCCATTTGATCCACAATCCTCAGTCGACTTGTAGTGCCCTGAAGGGTTTTCACCATCAAGCCTCTCTCATTTCGCTCTTTTCCTCAACTCACCGTCGCCTTACGGTGCCCCTGAGGGTTTTCACCGATAAAACTCTCTCATTTTATCATTTTCTCTCATTGTTCTGAGAACAAAGGTATTACCCATGATGCAGGGAGATCATACTTTCACCAACACTTGATATAGCATCCTCAATGATTGGTCGGAAGGTCTTTCTTTGGACCGTAATGTAGGCTTTTGGACAGGGTTAGAAAGAAAGGGTAGCATGAAGGCTCAAAATAATTCAAGATGAAAGTGTTCAAAATTACAACTTTTGGAATCAGCTCTTTAGGCAAAATTAAAACTTGTGCCCCAGTTTCATGAAGTTTGGGGAATTTTTTTTCTTTTTTTTTGATTTTTTTTTTTTATGGGATTTCTTAGAAAATCTGCCCCAGTATTGATTTCGGGGATTATGAAATATTTTATTTGGTGTGACCGAACCGTAAGGCTGCCTACGTATCTTGTGGTGACAAGAATCAGGTCGAACGTAGTTCACAGGACTACGTTTTGTTACTATTTCTTTTTCTTTTTTTTCTTTTCTTTTTTGTCTTTTTTTTATCTTTTTTTTTCTTTTTCTCTTTTCCTTTTTTTCTTCTTCTTTTTCTCTTTTTCTTTTTGTTTTCTAGGTCCTGACTCTATTTCTGATTCCAAAAGAGGGGTACGAACAAAAATTAGGGCTCAAAATTGGTAGCAAAGGATAAAAGTGTTTGGTTAGCAGAATAAAAAGCCTTCGTCATACCAAACTTTGAGAATGCCAAGTACAAGTGTGCAATTGAAGATAAACAAAGAATTCATGCACAATATCTATTGATGGCATCACCACAAACAGAAAGTACCGATAGGCAATACCTTTGTCCCAATGAGTGCTCCTTGCCAATTCAAAACAAACTTGATTCGACCTTACCTTGATGTGGAAGAACGTATTTCAGCACTGACTGATTTACCTCAAACTGCTTGAGAAATATTTCCTTGTTGTATGCTCTTATCAACCTCTTGATTTCTAGACTTACTGCCTCAGTTTCACTCAATCCAAACTTTAGTTTATCTCAGAATGCGTGAATCTTTACTTATTTCCTCAAACGCCTCTTTTGTCATGTTCAAAATTGTGCCATTGCTTCATGATCAGACTAGCTTTCAAGATCAGGCTGAGAATTATGCGTGCATGTCATATCACTTGAGTTGGGATGAAAATAACTATAAGAGAAAAAGAAACCTAAACAAAAACTGACCAAAACTAATAGAAAACATGAGATTGCATTAGACGGATGGTGAAAAGGGTTTGAACAGTACAAGAAAAACAGACATGGGTTACAACCTTGGAACAATCCTAAAGAACATTAGACGAGTTACTACAACTAAACAAGCTAGACAAAATGAGAAGAAAAAGAGTTTGAGCCACAAGATAATATCTAGATTATAACCCTGAAATAACCCGGACAAGCAGAAATGACAGTAAAATAAACCACCAAAACTCCTCCCGACCAACCAAGAAAGGAGTGTCTTTCCAATTACCAAACTCAACATTACTAGATTGCACATCAAAATTACCGGGACCTTCACCAATTTCAACATCATGAACTTCAACCAGCAACTTCCCAAGAGGATTATCATCTCCATGTCACCATGTATCTTTCCCACAAAGTTTGCATCATCGTGTGCAGGTAAAGGATTTTTGCAATGTCTTGGGTGCCTGAAGCTGGGAATGCGGTCGTTTTGACCGGTGGAGCATGGAAAGTTTGGGAGGAAGTACCGGGGTAGTTGTGGTAAGGGGTGAAGCCAGGTGCGTGTTGTGGAGAAAGATCAATGGTATTAGTCATCTGGGATTGAGAGATTGGTGGGATAGAAGCGGGATTTTCTGTGTAGCTGGTAGGGAATGAAGGTGGAGGGTGTCCCTTACTCCAGGCTCGATACATCTCTGCCATTTGATGCCTCAACCTCCGGACCTCCTCTTGCAGCTCTGATTCTGACTCAACAATCTCCCTTGGCGGGTCTACAACTGCAGTGTCTACTTCCTTGCTAGCCATGACTGTTAGACGCTTTGATCGGGTATTGTATGGATGACTTGCCAGGATGCCAACAAACTAACCACCTTACTAAAATTGTGCATAAAGATAACAAAGGACAACCATAAAACCACCATGTTAGCGTTAGTGCATTTATCAAATAATAATTTCACATTTTATGCAATGCACCTAGCAACAGTTATCGGTTCTAGAATGGCTTTGAGGGTTGCAAGGTCATATGGCATCATCCCGGTTTCGCTCATTTGTCTATCCTTCTCTTTCCTTTCTAACACCTCTTTTCAACCCCCTTTTTTTTAATCTTATTTTTGAACAAAATGACTTGATCGAACCCGATGTAGGTTGCCTACGTATCATGTCCCTCATGAATCAGACCAAGCGTAGTTCTGGAAAAGTAATGGGACATAAGCTAAAACAAAGTTCTTTTGGGACTTTTTCTTTTAAAACCTTTCGATGTTAAAATACAAAAGGAAGCACGAAAACGAAAGACATGAGAGACTCGATTACACTACGACAGACTCTGACTCTACCTAAAGGACTTAGTACTCCTAAACAAGACATGAAGGTAAAAGACAACATAAGACCATTTCAGAACATCTAAATAGAACGACCCTTCAAGCTGCTCCTGAACGCGACGATCTTGGCTGGGATGGTCCTAGGCTGCCTGTCATGCTCAAACTCTGCAACATGCCTCGCAAAGAAACACTGACGTTGGGAACAAAAACCCTGGCGTGTGCCCCCGCATCTTGAAGACCAACCCTAAGCAAATACTGGCTATGCTGCTCCACGCTTGCTACCAATCCTGCTAACTGAGACTTTATCAACTCAAGCTTGTTCCAGGGATCTTGGTCTGAGGCCTCCTCACAATCATTTGTCTGAGTTGCACGACCCCTAAGTTGTGCTGGCAACGGGGTACTGACCCCTGACGGGATGGACTGTAACCAAATTAGGTACTCCTGAGTACACTCGGGCATGCCAATATCCTTTACTAATATATTTTTCCTCATCCTCTTTGCGTTGTTCCAGTATTGCACCCACTTGATCTCATCGGCCGCCTTTTTGCTAAAATTCATGATGTGCCTTCGGAGATTCAAAATTGGAGGCTCCTCTTGTCTTCTACCCAACTGTCGCATTACTCTAACAGGAGTGTACGGCCTAACACACTTGAGTCCTATTAACATCAGGAAAGGTTGCATAAGGCATCCTACCAAAATATCATCTAAAGGGAGCCAAAGGTAAGCCCACAAAACATTCCCATTTGTCCTCAAACCAAGGAACTCAATCCAAGCTGGAACACCTACTGGGTATGAAAACTTAGGAGATTTCATCCTACGCTCGATGCATACCACCCGATCCCTCAAGGCACGGTCGATAGGGCAAAGTAAAGAGGCCGTGTGCAAATGCTCCATCATCCACAATTGTAACAAAAGGTTACTTCCCTCAAAATACCTGACACCTCCCCTAACCTCACTCAAGGCTCGGTACAACTCCGCTAAGATCATCGGCACAACGGTAATGGTTTTGCGTTGCTTCTCATGAAATAGTGCCATTACCACTGACTGCAAACGGGAGTTAATATGCCTCTCATCTAATGGAAAAACCAATAATCCCAACAAAGCAAGACTGAAAGCTTCGAGGCGTCGTCTTTGCCACTTTGCTTTGGTTGTGCAAAACTCATCCCAAAAGATGTCAAAGCTATCGTGTGGTCCAAATCTAGCAAACAAATAATCCAGGGATATCCAGGACTGCTCGAGGCATTTTAAATGCTTATTATCTTTCAGGCCCAGGTCATTAAGGAATTTTGTCCTAGAGTGGTCTCGGGGAAGTATCATGTCTTTGCCTATATAGCTTAAACGAGTGAGACCAGACATTTCCGCTAAGGTAGGAGTCATCTCACATTCTCCAAATCTGAATATCAAATTTTATGGATCCCAATAAGTCAACATCGCCTCCACCAAGTCTGGGCGGGGTGTGATATCAAGAAGGGAAGTCAAGGTGCCCAATTTCCGCATTAATTCATGCTGCTCTATTGTTGAAAACATTTTCCACCACTTAATTAACTTCCTAGGAATCTTCACTACCATGAGCACTTTGGATCGAATCAGCGGGTCCATAACTGAATGAATAAAACATGGTTAGCGACTCAAGACACGTGTGACACCACGACACCTTTTATTGGACACATACTAGATACGACAAAACTATTTTTGAAAATTAACCTATGTGGCCTAATGATAGCTATTAGTGTAAACTCAACAACGGTGACTACTCTTATATGAAAATACCTTACTAATACTGATATGGGTTTTACTTTCATGGCCCAAAAAAATTAATTTAAGGAAATGACTCATTTTGCAAAAGTGGCCGATATGGCCAAAAGTGGCTAAAAATGCAAATTCAAAAATAACGGACCCTAAAGAAATATGACTCCTAGTTGTAGACTCAAAATCCTAATATATGGGTAATTGAACCATTTTTTTGCGAAAATAACCCTATTTACAAGAATGACCGATATGGCCAAAAGTGACTATACATGCAAGATTTGGCTAAGACCCCGCAAAGCCAAGAACCTAGGACTTACTAGGATGACCGGACCCTATGTGGGTTGCCTACGTATCTCGCCTCGAGAGACGAGAATCAGGTTCGCGTAGTTCGAGAAGATGCAATTAATTTGTAAAAAGCTATATTTTATCTTTTTGAAAAAGATGGAAAAATGTAAAATCTTTTTGGATTTTTTCATTTTCAATTTTTTGAATTTTTGAAAAATAATGGAAAAGTGTAAAATATTTTTTGGATTTTTCATTTTCAATTTATTTTTTGGACTTTTGGAAAATAATAAAAAATGTAAAATCTTTTTGGATTTACTCATTTTCAATTTTTTTTGAATTTTTGAAAAATAAGGAAAAAGTGTAAAATCTTTTTGAATTTTCTTTTTCTTGTTTTTTTTTTGGATTTTTCTTGAAAAGTTGTGAAAGAAAAATGCAACCGGGCCCTTTTTTCTTCATTTTGCCCTTCTTTCCCAAACATCGGTCCGCCAAATAACCTTTTTACCCTCAAAGATGCGACATTTAGCACATAGGATGATTACATGTCATTTTTGGCCATGGGCCCATTTTGACCAAATTTGGACAAGTTTCCTACAAAGGGACACGGTACATGGGACCGAACCCTGCTAGGTGTGAATGATATGATGCACATAAGTATGACCTAAAGGCTGACCTAAGTTTGGGGTCACTAACAAGGCGATTCGGGGGAGCGTATGGTCGATGGTGGCTGCTTAAGCTTTCCACCCACTCCATACGTCTGACGGCCCCCCCTCCTAAATTAAGGGTGACTCAACAAAGATTTCGTGCACGCGACGCGTGCTCCGAGACTTGTTTCAGAAAGAATTGATCGGGTAATGCATATGATGACAGTTATAAAGCAGTAAACACATAAATCAAAAACTGTAAACAAATAAACAACTAGCAAATAACAAAATATAAAAACATAATAAAGATCAAATAAAGCTAATAAAAAACATAAAAACCTCAATCAAATATTCTAAAAGCCAACAAAATCAAGTACTAGCTCGAACCCGCAATGTCCCCAGCAGAGTCGCCAGAGATGTCACACCCCTTTTTTATCACAAAACCAAACCTTTTCCACTAAACCCTCTTAAATAAATAAAAAGATTTAATAAAAAGGCTTGAAAAGGGTTTTCAATTTGAAAGTGACAAAAATGTGTGTTTAAAAGGAATTAACTCAGAGTCGCCACCTGACATTGATTTCGGTGTGCCAGGCCACCGTTTTTAAAAACAGTTCTTTTCCATTCAAAACACTTGAGACTCTAAAAACTAAGTCTACACCAGAGATTCGGGTAAGGGTGTTCATTTGACTCGGGGAGAAGGTGTTAGGCATTCCCCAAGTCCCGTGAAGGTCACGGTTGCGTACTCGATCAAGTTGGCTTTAAAATATTCAATTGAGATAAAAACAACACAAAAAAGCAAAACAAGTAAATACATAAGAGGCTCGAGGTCGTCCCCACCTAATAATAGAAAATGAAACAAAATGAAATAAGTCTTACTAGACTATACTACGCTTTCTGCGCCATGCTCGTCAGGGCCTCCAAAATATTTACAAAGTTCTTCGGGCATACCCCGGATAATAATATTTACAAATCCTTCGAGGCATTTCCCGGATAAATTTAACTAAGGGAACCACCTCTCGCCTCAAAATTAATAAAATCCTAAGGCTTGCCTACCCACATGTGGTCGGCCTAAGCATGCTACTAGCGACTTCAAGCAAACAAGATAAAACTAGTAACATAATTGAATTTAATTTCCAATTCTATATGTCCAAAACCCCATATTCAAATAGAACTTATATTTTATCCATTGTAACAACTAAATGTGGAATTAATACTCACTCTAACTATCAAAATTCATCCAAATATTTTAAACTAAACACCAACAACAACAAAATGACACTCAAAGACATACAATAATGGATTAAACAAATAATAAAAGCATGATTTGAAGCAAACAGTGAGCAGAAAGGAAGTGAGCAGAAAGGAAATGAGAAATGAACCTCAAATTAATTGTGAGGCAATTTCGGACGAACAACGAATTGGAATTAGAATCGGTGCCGGGTCTTCGACTCCGAACTCGACCTCGATCACACTTTGAGCAGAAACACGTTCGAACTGATTTAATATTTACAGTATCTAAAATCGATGACGGATGAGCTTGAATCGACAAGATTGACAACTTCAACTGAAACTAGATAGGAAAAACTTCAACGAAAATCTCGGGCCTCGACGACGCAGCAAATTCAAACCCGACCTCTTCAAACTCAGCCAACAATGAACGGATGACGTCTCTATTGGAAAGGCATCAGCATTTAACCCAGACCTCGAACCTCAACGGCAATTAACAACCAAACAAACTACGACATAGCAGAATTCAACTTATCACCATTGAAATCAGAAAGAACAAACACGGGCAGAATTCGACTTATCTCCAAACATTCATATCAAAATAGAGTTTTACAAGCTCAGCTACAGAGATCCAAAATAACAGAAAAAATTTCAACGAGTAGAGATGTCGATGAGATGGAAACTCGACTACAATCTCACACGAATTTAACAGCTAAATTTTGATACAATTTGATATAAAATTAAACCGGAAATCTCCAATCGAACCTCAATGGAACCTCGAATCAAACCTCAACACCTCAATCGAACTCCATTTTAGACCGAAATTGAAGAACAGAAGCCCTAGCTTTGAATTCAGTTGCCAAGTCGGAGAAGAGAATAGAGTACATATATTTGGTTCGGATTATCTTGCTCTGTGTGTGTGCGCGTTGTTCGGAAGCTGAAAGTATCCTTAGGGCTGGCGGCGGCTCCTCTTTGTCTGCCGGTGTAGATGACACAGGGGAGTGGCCGGCGACTCTCTCTCTACTGTTGCGGCTATGGCGTTGGGATGGTGGTGGCTGTGAGAAGATGGTTAGGCGGCAGCTCTTAGTTGTTCTGTTAGGTATGACGATGGAGATGAGGGAGGCAGTGGCGGTGGCTGTTCTTGGTGGTCGTTGTTAAGGAAGATGGCGGCTGAAGGTGTGGACTGGGGGTTGGCGGCTGATCTTCTCTGTTGCGGCTAGGGTTCTGTTGTTGTGCAATGTTATGTTCTGAAGGAGAGAGGGCTATGGTGGGCGGCTGGACGTTTTTTTCTTCTAGGTTCTGCCGTTGTTTCTATGATGAAGGAGGAGATGGGGTCTTGGGGATGAGGGAATCGGCGGCTGGGGTAGTCTCTCTAGGGTTTTTTCTTTTGTTCCTATTATTAAGATGATGATGAATAGTGGGGAATGGGGTAGGCGGCTGCCGGGTTCTTTCTTTTTTGTTATCTTATTATTGTAGAAGGTGTGAAGGGTTAGGGTTTTAGTCTTGATAATTGGGCTTTTGGGATAGTGGGCTAAGGAAAATTTTAAAAATTGGCCTAATTTGGATAAGAAAAGCTTAACAAGTTATAAAATCAAATAACATTACTACCCAAAACACTAATATTCTTGAAAATAAAATCTAACTATTTTTGTATTTTGAATTTTATGATAAAAATAATATAAAAGAGTTAAAATTAGTGTAAATAGCTATATAAGACCTAAATTAAATATTCTACGCTAAAACGGGTAAAATTTCGGGGATGGTCAAAAATTACGTGTCTACAGCTACCATTTTTCTCACTACTATTATGACCTTATTGCTCATTTGTTCAAGCATTTGATTAAGCTTCATCATCTTTTCATAAGAGAAACATATACACGAATCCAAAAGATCGGCCTTTAATATATATTACTATTGATTTCGATTTATCCTTCATTTATTCGTTGATTGTCCCTAACCCGTAAAGCAACCTATAGTCTTTTGGGTCAAACACCACTATCACTACTATCACTTCTAGATCATTTGCATAATAATTAGCTAAATAAAGTACTGATCAAGATCAGTGTTTCGATTTCAATAAATAGTAACAAGAAAAACGGTTCCAAATTAAATTCCAATTGTTCAGAGATAAAATCATGTATGCTTATTCGTTCACGTGTCTTGTGCTTGAATCTGCTCGTGTTCTGTGTATACTAAGTATTGACCTAGTTCATGCATATATTTCTTTATCAATCATCAAAACAAACCTTACTTAAGCCAACAACACACATAAAATGTACAGAACTTGAAATACTAAATTTTGGTGATTCATGCTACATGCAATTCATATTAACTAGTGTAATCACTACAAAAAAAACTGGAATTAGCTACGAACGTCGGCGCAAATCTGTCGCTAAAATGCTCGTTGCTAGCAGAATCTTTTGAAAATCCGTCGCTAATCCGTCGCTAAATGAGATTAGCAACGGATTTTTCTGTTTAGCTACAGATTTTGTCTGTCGCTAAACCCTTATTTTTTTAGTAGTGAATTATCTGCGCTTCTCGCGGTAAATATGACAAAATATTAATATAAACAATATAATTTTTAATAAAAAAACTCAATCTTTACCGAGAAAAAAATGTTTTGAGGAAGATTATAGGATACTTTTAAATATTTACTGAAACAACATGTCAAATTGTAATGCAAGTAAAATGTGAAAGTTCAAATATCCCCGCCCATTTAAAATCAGTATATGTAAACATGAAGAATAAAAACAAAAAAACAAAAACAAAAAAAAAATAGTAAAATTTTGCGAAAATAAACATAAGATGCATCCGGTTCTTCTTCTTCTTGTAAGGTTTTTTATTTCAGAATTTTGCTCCGAAGCAAGGTAATAGACTCTTTAATTTTTCTGAAATAAACATAAAAGAATAAACTAAAAAGGAAAGGAAACAAAAACAAAAGAAATAGAAAAAGAAAAAAAAATCGATTAAATTCCGAGTTTTTAATAATTTCTTTATATATATTTTCTTCCCCTATTCCAATTCCAGCAACCCAAATCAATAAGTTTGTCTCTAAGAACACAAAAGTACCACCCATATCCTTCTATATTCTACTGTTATGTGTTTTCATCTAAAATCACGAATTAAGCGTGCTATCTCATAGGATAAATCGCTGAAAAAGAATCCATAAAATAATACTCATGCATGATTGAACTTCATTAGAGGAAAAAAGAGAATAAAAATCCATTTTTGGTTATTAGTTTCCAGAGAATGCACATGGAAAGAGTTATTTGCCTTGCTTACAAAGATTATGACATGAAATGATTATGATTAAACCTGAAAAAGGACAAAAACAACAAAGCATAATTAACAAATTCGATGTTTTCGAAGATAAAGAGAATACACAAATGGATCTATCTGGAATTTCTTGTTTTACAGTCAAGACGATGAGATATCTTTTCGTTTCTTGACGACACCAACATTAGAAGTTAGTAACACCTTTTTTAACTAAGATCAAAATAATTATGTATTCCCCCTTCAAATTATTAAAGTAGAATAAATCTAAACCAATAGAGATGTAATAAGGAAAAAATTACAAATGAAATGTATAAGGAAAAATAAATATAAAAAGTAGAATAGAAAAGCAAAATTGTTGCGTAGAATAATATCCTTGGAAGGATTGAATCTTTTCAGAGGTATATTATTTGCATTACATAAAAATGGATTTACAAGCAAGGAAATGCAAAAGAAATTTTAGGTGTCTGGGACATGAAAAGCATAATTCTTGTCTTCATAAACATCAAATTAAGCTAGCGTTTGGCCATAGATCTCAAATTTATTTTGAAAAAATTGGTTTGGATGAAGTTTGGTTTGAATACGAAAATATGTTTGGACATACGATTTCAAAACATATTTTTCAACTTTATTTTGGGAAAACATGTACATAAATTCCCAAATTTTTGAAATTTGGCCCAAAATCTCAATACCTAATTTGGGATTTGAAATTTGGGATTTGGAATTTTTTTAACCAAAATATGAGCAAAATTTATGGCCAAACATGAGATTTGAAAATAAATTTCAAATTTAATTTGGAAAAATTTATGGCCAAACGGGGCCTAAATAACATATTGTAAGAAAATTTTGCATTTATGTGTAATAAATAGAGAAATAATGTGTAGTAACTACGGGTCCGGAACCGAAATAATGTTAAAAAAACAAAAAATACCAAAATAAACCAAAAAAAAAAAAAAATACACAATTACACATTTCGCAGTATAAAACTGCGAATTGCACTAACGGCCGTTAGTGCAATTCGCAGTTTTATACTGCGAAATGTCATTTTTTATTTTTTATTTTTTAAAAATGGCCGTGTTTTCAAAAGTGGCCTATTTCGCAGTATTGTACTGCGAAATAGGCTATTTCGCAGTACAAAACTGCGAAATAGGCTGCAAATGGGCCCACTTTTTAATTAAAAATCATAATTCATAGTTTTGTAGTGCGAATTTGATTCTCAAAATTTTCTTATTTATAGACGACTGAACTTCATCAAAACTCTATCAACGCAAATTATTTCGGTTTTTTTCTCTTCTCCTTATCAATCCATTTTTTATAATGTCTCAAGTTGCCAAAATGAGGGTTTCATTGTATTGGGGGGGTGAGGTTATTGTGGATAATAACTCGGTGAGGTATAGCTCTCCTCCACAGTGTCATGTTAAATTGCCGCTTAATATGCAATACAATACTTTGGTATCGTTGTTACGTAAAAAAATGAGTGAGCGGAGGCGTTCGGTTAGCATTAAAGTAACTGGAAGATTTCCTTATTCAGTGACTCCGCATGGGTTTGCTTATTATTCGGAGTTTAACATTGACGATGATGAAAGTCTTAGAGATTTTTTGCGGGTTCCGGACGAATATAGAGAATACATTGTAATAAAATTATTAGAAATGTATGTCAAGGTTGAAGACCTTAGTAGTAATGAGGGAGTGCGTATAAGTGATAACCCACGTTCATCGGATGGTTATTTTGGAGGAGCATTAGGCAGACAGGTTGGGGATGGAAGAGGTTCTCTTGATTTGAATTTGTCACCACAGGCGAATGAGGAGCCAGAAAATAATGTTACTACTTCGTATAATGAAGAAGACGACCGGTAAACTTAAATTTAGTGAAATCTTTTTCTTTATGTTTTATTTGGATTTGTATTTATAGTTCTAATTTTCATAGGGTGTATCGTCCGGAATTGAATTTGACAAATTATGACCACGTCCCTAGTTGGAATTTGCAAAATCTGCAGTATTGGAGCACGGTGGTCCCTCTGGTAGTTATCAGCAACCTCAAGAAAGCCAGCATGAGACTTCAAGACAATACGAGTTGTAAGTATAGTGATGTAGTGATATGTACATTTAAATTTCAAGACAATACGATTAGGATACTTAAATTTTTGTTGGTTATATGCAGTGAAAACGAGCTTCTAGAAGCTCCTGGACTAACAAAGTTGCCCGTACACGATGTTTTTACTCGTGACTTAGCAGATGCGCAGAGTCAGGAGGATGATAGTGATTACGATAACAATGCGGATGAGTCTGGTGATGAGACACCCTTCCGTGAGGAGGGTGATGATGTGGAGGATGACGATGAGGAGGAGGAGGAAGTGAATGTGGAGCCTGATTTGACTAGGGAGCATGTTCCTCCTCCCCCCCCGATCTGTCGAAGAGTGTATGAATCCCACGTGCCTTTTCATGAGAGAAATATTCCATACCTGGATAACTTGCCTGCCATGCCTAATGTTGATGCATTGACAAGGGGTTATGATGAATTACGATCGAAGATGTGGGATGAATGTAGACCAGGTGTTGTTACAAAAGGCATGTATTTCCCTGACAAAGCGCGCCTAGTTAGGGCTGTAAAAATCTATACCATAAGGGAGTCTCGTGAGATGACGATAACTGAGTCAACTAGGGATAAATACAAGGATGTATATCGCAGGTGGTTCTTGGGCTGTCATTGGATGCTTCGTGCTACAAAGAAAAAATCTGGTTTGTGGAAAATTGGTAAATTTATTAGTGATCATAGATGTGAAATGGACACATTCAATGAGAACCACTTCAACCTGGATGTTGACTTGATTTCGCTTGTCTTGGTTCCATTTTTGGAAGTGTCTATTAGATTTAAGATTAAAGAGTGTATTACAGCTGTCCACGAGGAGTATGGTTGTACTATAAGTAAAAGAAAGGCATATCTCGGTCGCAAACGTGCCTTTGAACTAATTTATGGCGACTCGGATAAGTCCTTTTCAAATCTTCCCAGGTACATGGCTGCACTGCAACAATTTAACCCCGGTACTATTGTTGAATGGAGGCGCGAGCGAAGTTCTGGCAGGCCGGAATTTATATTCAACTATCTATTTTGGTCATTCAAACCAGCAATAGATGGTTTTGTGCATTGTCGTCCCGTAATTTCCATAGACGGTACTCATGTCTATGGAAAGTATGATATTAAGCTTTTGATTGCAGTTGCTATAGATGCCAATGGCCAAATATTTCCACTTGCTTTTGCCATTTGTGCGAACGAAAGTGAAGAGACGTGGACGCAATTCTTGAACCACTTGAAGTAGTACGTTGTCAAACAACGTTCAGGTATTTGTCTAATATCCGATCGGCATGGTGGTATTTTAAGTTATGTACGTCACTTGCCTGAATGGCAGGAACCGCATGCATACCATCGTTACTGTATGAGACACCTAAAGGCCAATTTCCATAAAAACTTTCCTGACAAGGCGTTGCATGACTTAATGTGGATGGCTGCAACTGAGCACCAACTGTGTAAATTCACGAGGCGCATTGAAGCAATCCGGCAGATAGAACCACGAGCCTATAGTTGGTTGATGCAACATGACACTCAAATGTGGACATTGCATGCTGATGGTGGCATACGATGGGGAGCCCTCACCACGAATGTGTCGGAGTCATTTAATGGCTTGTTGAAATCTGCCCGTGGACTGCCTGTCACTGCCATGGTCCGCATGACTTTCAAACAGAGTGCAGAGAGATTTGTTGAAAGGCATGCAGCTGCATCGTCATTGTTGGATAGAGGTGTTGAATTTATGCCAAAACCCATGGAAAGATTCGAAAAGTACAGGAAGCGAGCACAGTGGCATTCTTATCTTCAATACGACAATGAACAAGGTGTTTTCGAAGTTAAGACAGGTAATCGTGCACACCGTGGGAATAATGTACACACGGTGAATGAAAGTAGAAGGTTATGTTCGTGTGGAAAATGGACCATCTACCACATGCCGTGCCCACATGCGTTGAAGTGCTTTCAACAAGTTGGCTATGGGGCAACAAACTACATTGATAGGCACTACAGTGTTGCAGCATACGTAGACACGTATAGTGGGAAGTTGCATCCATTAGGTGCTGAGCATTATTGGCCGCCGGAACCTTTTAAATTGGTATGTAACAAGGAGTACTTGCGCAAGCTGAGAGTGCAAAAGAGAACACGTATACCAAACCAAATGGATGTTGGTGAGTCTGTTTATGCACGTAAATGTAGCATATGCTCCCAAAGTGGACATGACCGCCGTAAATGTCCTTCAGGTGCAAGTTCGTCCAATGTACCCAACTATCAACCATAACATTAGTTCCTTATTTTTGTATTATTAGTTGTAATATATGTATGTAGTACCTTTTGTGCATTTGAAATAAAATTATTCTTCAAATTACGTATGTTGTTGTAATTTTCTTAATGTGATGTTGTGCACTTTTAAATAGTGTATAATAATACGAAAAGTGAAGTTATGAAAAGCATGTGAATTGTCATATCTATGTCATTTCGTCCATGTAATTCGTAGATCAATACTACAAATATAAATTTGTCCTTTTATTTGAAAAAACCTTAAAATTATGTGATTTTTAGTGTCCTAGTAATTCGTAGTTCAATACTACGAAATGTAATTCGTAGTTCAATACTACGAAATGTAATTCGTAGTTCAATACTACGAAATATAATTCGTAGTTCAATACTACGAAATGTAAAGTTGTCACTTCTTACGAAAAAGCTGCATTTTTTTGTAATTCGTAGTTTACAAAAAGTTGTCACTTCTTACGAAAAAGTTGCATTTTTTTGTAATTCGTAGTTTAATACTACGAAATGCAATTCGTAGTATTATATAACGATTTATGTTTATGTTGCCTATAAATACGGGGCTCATTACCGTCATTACATGTGCTTAAAATCTTACAAAGCGCAAATATTTCTTGCGAACGTTTCATATTTTCAAAGTGTATTACTGTGCAATATTTTAAATGGCTCAATATGGAACACCAGTGTGTTACTGTGGAAAAAAATGTGTGCAACAAACATGTTGGGAAGGTGATGATGTTGGACGCCACTACTGGATGTGCATGAACCGGATGGATTGCTACAAAAATCCGAATGAGCCAATGTGTGAGTTCAATGAATGGGCTGAGGAACAGTGTCTCCAAGCAAACTACAGAGAACGAATGCTTAATCTGCATAATATGTGATTAGCGCAAGCAGAAAGCAGCTACAATAGCAATATAAGAAGGATACAACTCAGGGACGAGGCGAGGGAAGAAAAAAACAAAAAACTAAGAGCAGAATGGAAATTGGCATCAGCTATGGGAGAAAACCAAAAAAATAAACAGGAAATTGCGGAGCTTAAGGCGAGAGTAAAAGAGTTAGAAGACGAACAAGAACGATTGCTAGAACAATTTAAGTGGCTAGAACGCAGAATAAATGGAAGCTCATAGACGAAACAATTTAAGTGGCTAGAATGTCTACTTGATTTTACTCTCGTTTAAGTGTCATTTCATTTTAACTGTAATAGTATGTTTGTGTTTGTATTAAACAATTTTAAGTTTTATGGGAATATTATGTTGTAAGTTTTATTGGAATGTTATGTTTGTGTTCTATTTTATATATAGATATTTGGCTCATTGTTCTATTTATTGCTTTAGTTATATTTGAATTGGAAGTGTTGTTTATAGATATTTGGCTCATTGTTCTATTTATTGCTTTAGTTATATTTGAATTGGAAGTGTTGTTTCTACTATTAATGCTATGTTTGTATTTATACATTAATGAAATCAAAAAATATTTATTTATTCAGAATAAATATTATTTACACAAGTGTATATACATAATGAAATCAATGAGTGCCGCATGCTTTGTGCCTCAAATTTGCTGCTGGCCTAAGCCGCATCCCTTGTCGGTCTGGCACACTATCTGGATCATCATCGTCAAGCCGCCTTTTTATGGGAGGATGTGCAGCGGCATCTACAGCACAACTTGCAGGGTCGGAGGAATAGGCCGTTGGGCCCGCACCAACCTATAAAAAATAAGTAATGTTAGATAAAATAAGAGAGGTATTTAAATTATTATGGTTAACAAATTATTTCTCTCACAATGGTCTCGTCGAGGTCCTGCGTATATTCATCGATGGTCGGCTCATCATCGCATGTAGTATGGTCAAACATGGTCTGAGATGAAGACTGCATAAAAATAGATGTAATGAATTTATTGCATCGAAAGTAAAATAATGTAGAATTGAAAAACAAAAGTAATACAAACATACCGCATCAAATGCAGGGGATGATGTATAACTCAACCTACGACCGCCATCCACGTCACGGGTCGGCCGATGCTCAGCTGCAGTAGATGTGCCAGCGAAGTACTCATGTACATCCCCGTCAAAGGTACCCATAATCTGCAATGGTCCGGATGGGGTCATCCGTGTCGCTGGCAATGACAACTGAAGGTCGTATGAGGGCATACTGCTGCCAGGGTCGTATGAGGGCATGCTGCTGGAAGGGTCAGCTGGATGCGTCATAAAACCCCGTTGCATGCTGCTGGAAGGGTCAGCTGGATAGGTCATAAAACCCCGCTGCATGCTGCTGGAAGGGTCAGCTGGATGAGGCACATAACCCTCTTGCTCATCTCCAAACCCCCCAGCTCCAAACCCTGCAGGTGGGTCGACCGGCTCCTCAACACCCCCTTGCCGGGCACATCGTCGTCGTCCCCTGCGAGCCCTAGCCCCTGCACGGGGGACCGGCCTACCCCTCCGGTACACGTCTGGAGCCATATAATCGGGCTCATGGTCTAACCTATTGCCCTCCCTCGCCTCTTCCAGTCCCAAACGACACATCTGGGCAACCATCTGTGCATACTCAACCAGTCCAGGGTTGTCTTCACACTGCTGGATATCTACACTAGACTGGTAGACCCGGTGAAACCAACTAACCTGTGAAATAAGTCAATTAGTAAATAAATTACTCTATGCAATAAGTATATGATATTAATACGTCAAAAAAACATACTAGTGACTCGTGTCGTCCGGCATACGATCTGTACCGGCCGTCAACCATGTGGATGGGGTTCCCGACATACTTCCGGGTGTGACGTCTGTACCAGGCCTCATAAATCGCAATACTAGCCTCCTGGTACGGTGTCGGCGGTGGCGGGATGCGCTGAGCTCGCTCCTCCCAATGAACTACCTGGTCACGCAGCCACGCTACATAATCCCGGCTGATGTTGTGACGGTCGTCACGCTGATAATGAGTAGGGTCATAGGAGGGATCACTCGGTACCGGCTGATGACGACCAAACTGACGAAGCACGCGCTCCGTCGCATGATACTCAACAACTTCCCAGAATATCAATGGGACGGAGCTGCTCCATATGAGCCGGTCTGCCGAGCAAATAGCAAGGTAGGTGCGCAAGTAGCTCATCAGTGTACGGCATCCAGATGAACTACAACGAATAACAATAAATTAGTATGCAAGGTACAACTACATTTAAAACAACCAACTTTATGTAGATGTTTACCTGTCCAGTATGCAACATATCCAACTGGTCCTAATAAGGGGGAGATTGTGGTGCACATCCACTCCTCGGTAATTCCCCCACCGGAGAATCCATCTCACAGCTAGCGGGAGGGGCGGATAGTCCTGTGCCGGCAGAGGTGGCTGTAGTGGCATGATACGCTGCCACGCCCAAACCTAACAAAAAATATTGATGTAAATTATGAGTCATTTTAAAATATATAATTTGTGCTTAATTAATTTTGAAAGTATTTTTCACCTGCAGGAGTGGCAAAAAACCACCAATATCAATAGCTGCACCGATGCTAGCCCGGCACATGCTCCTGTAGAGATACGCCAGAACAGCAGCTGCCCAACTGTACTGATGCACCTGCTCCATATCCTCCAGAGGCTGGAGAAACCACATCGATATCTTGTTCCCCGACGTGTTGGGAAACAAGACACACCCAAATAGCATGAGTAATGCCATCCGAGTGAAACGGATAATCCACAGCTCCTCTGTCTCCTGCGTGAACTGTGGATGCAACTCCGCCATGAACGCTCTAATGACGGATATCTCTCTAATGACGGATATCTGGAGACCACAACCACCAACGTTGCCCTCCGGGTGCAAACCTGTCATCCGTCCCATCGCATCCGCCAGCTGTGCGCGGGTCATCCGTCTCCACTCCTGGGGCAGTGTCAATGCGCGGCCCTCAATGCGCAATCCATACAGCACCTGCACATCCTGGAGAGTGATCGTAGCCTCTCCAGTAGGCAGGTGAAATGTATGCGTCTCTGGTCGCCACCGCTCTATCAACGCTGTGATGAGCGACCAGTCAAGCTGCATCCGTCCCAGCTCAAATATGTTGTATAAGCCGGTCTGCTGTAGAAGGTCTACAACTCGTGGATGAAATGGATGCTGCGCCAAAAACTCCCACAGATCGTCCGGCCTCCTGGGGCGTATAGTCTGAAGAGCTAGATGGCCGTGCCAAATAGACTCAGATCTATGGTCACCCTGCAGTACTAATAATCCTGCTGCCAAAGGTCCAGGGTGTGCAAGTTGACGAGATGCCATGTCGTGTACTATAAATAAGAAAAATTAATTATTACATAGAAAAATTTTATATTTTCATAATTTTGTTAACTTAATTAATTAAATTACATATAATTTAATATAACGGTTGTTTAAAGGTTCCAGGCTTGATTTTTGAGGCCGGGACCACATAATAATGATTAATTATTCTAAATCTCAATTTTAATATTTTCATAATTTTGTTAACTTAATTAATTAAATTACGTATAATTTAATATAACGGTTGTTTAAAGGTTCCGGGCTTGATTTTTGAGGCCGGGACCACATAATAATGATTTATTATTCTAAATCTCAATTTTAATATTTTCATAATTTTGTTAACTTAATTAATTAAATTACGTATAATTTAATATAACGGTTTTTAAAGGTTCCAGGCTTGATATTTGAGGCCCGAGACCACATAATAATGATTAATTATTCTAAATCTCAATTTTCATATTTTCATAATTTTGTTAACTTAATTAATTAAATTACATATAATTTAATATAGCGGTTGTTTAAAGGTTCAAGGCTTGATTATTGAGGCCCGGGACCACAAATAATGATTAATTATTCTAAATCTCAATTTTAATATTTTCATAATTTTGTTAACTTAATTAATTAAATTACGTATAATTTAATATAACGGTTGTTTAAAGGTTCCAGGCTTGATTATTGAGGCCCGGGACCACATAATAATGATTAATTATTCTAAATCTCAATTTTAATATTTTCATAATTTTGTTAACTTAATTAATTAAATTACGTATAATTTAATATAACGGTTGTTTAAAGGTTCCGGGCTTGATTTTTGAGGCCCGGGACCACATAATAATGATTAATTATTCTAAATCTCAATTTTAATATTTTCATAATTTTGTTAACTTAATTAATTCAATTACATATAATTTAATATAACGGTTGTTTAAAGGTTCCAGGCTTGATTTTTGAGGCCGGGACCACATAATAATGATTAATTATTCTAAATCTCAATTTTAATATTTTCATAATTTTGTTAACTTAATTAATTAAATTACGTATAATTTAATATAACGGTTGTTTAAAGGTTCCAGGCTTGATTTTTGAGGCCGGGACCACATAATAATGATTAATTATTCTAAATTTCAATTTTAATATTTTCATAATTTTGTTAACTTAATTAATTAAATTACGTATAATTTAATATAACGGTTGTTTAAAGGTTCCAGGCTTGATTTTTGAGGCCCGGGACCACATAATAATGATTAATTATTCGAAATCTCAATTTTAATATTTTCATAATTTTGTTAACTTAATTAATTAAATTACGTATAATTTAATATAACGGTTGTTTAAAGGTTCCAGGCTTGATTTTTGAGGCCCGGGACCACATAATAATGATTAATTATTCTAAATCTCAATTTTAATATTTTCATAATTTTGTTAACTTAATTAATTAAATTACGTATAATTTAATATAACGGTTGTTTAAAGGTTCCGGGCTTGATTTTTGAGGCCCGGGACCACATAATAATGATTAATTATTCTAAATCTCAATTTTAATATTTTCATACTAAAAGACTACGCTAAAATTAAATAAGGCTCTACGCTACAAGGCTCTACGCTAACAGGCTCTACGCTAACAGGCTCTACGCTAACAGACTCTACGCTAACAGGCTCTACGCTAACATGATATACAATAACATATTAATGTAATACTAAAACAATAAATATACCAACATTAACATATTTTCTAATAAATTATAAAATAAATTTAATTCAAATACCTCAAATTAAAGCTGTAAAACTGAAATTTTGTTACCGAATTCGTGTCCAACAGTATCTTCGGGTGGGCCCCACTTGTATTGCACTTGAAGGGGACGGGTGGGACTTCGAAATCAAAATTTTGGCAAAAATTTGAAGAGAATTTGAGGGGGGGCCGAGGGAGGATTTGAGGAATTGTTAAGTGAGAGTGAGAGTGGAGAGGAAGGAGCGGATATAACAATGGTGGGCATTTCGCAGTATTGTACTGCGAAATGCCTTATTTTTTTAAAAAAAAATTTTTTTATTCATTAACTGTAACGCCTATTTTTCTAAAAAAAAAAAAATTTTAATCCATTTCGCAGTATAAAACTGCGAAATGTACAAACGTCCGTTTGTACATTTCGCAATTTTATACTGCGAAATGTGTAATTGTGTATTTTTTTTTTTTTGGTTTATTTTGGTATTTTTTGTTTTTTTTAACATTATTTCGGTTCCGGACTCTAGTAACTACCGATACCTAGCTAGTTTGGTATCTTTTGAAATTTCTACCGTTTTTTATTTTTTAATTTAGTATTGCTGACAGTTTCACTCTTTCGGAAGCATGACGTTTCAGAACATAAATAGCAATCTTAAATGGATGTTTTTAATTCAATCATAATAAAAGCAATAAATGGAAAAAATGGGGAAAAGACCGAAAAAAAAGAAAAAAAGATAAATGGCATTGCTCATCTATGAACTGTGCCACCTCATTTTTTTCATTGTTGATTACTCATTAGATTTTACTAGTACTCCCTCCTGTCCAAAATAAGTGATTTTTTGGCATTTTTTTGTGGTCCAAAATAAGTGATTTTTTCGAATTTCAAGAATGACTTAATGATGTTTTTCCTACGTTGTACTTGGAGCAAATAGTGGTGGAATATGTGTTAGGGGTGTTTATGTGAGATAATAAGGTTAAAATGGTCAATTCTATTGCTAGTTAATGCTA